>JAJOZX010000443.1:465000-1040000 GCA_023014485.1 Bathynomus jamesi | reverse complement strand
TGAGGGGCCATCCTGCAGCAAGAAAATAAATCTGATCCAACCTAAATACACATTTACGAACGTCCTCTTCTTCGTTTGTTTCCCCTGAGATTAAATTTCCCGCACGAGATCCCAGTAAATGTGTGAGGAAAACAGTGTGGAATTATAGAGAAGACACGGTAATGTTTTTAGGCTTCAGAACAACAGGTTTCATATCATTATTATTATTATTATTATTATTATTATTATTAAATCTTAATTCTTTCTCACTCAAAAAATAAGATCATTATATATATATATATATATATATATATATACAGTACATATGAGAGAGAGAGAAGAAAACCCAATTACTTAATAGAGTTTTTCTGTCCATAGACGTAATTTACTATAGGTCATTTTGGGCATATACAATGTGTGTGTGTGTAATATATATATATATATATATATATATATATATATATATATATATATATATATATACATACTGTATATTATGCAAGAAGGAGGCCCAAAGGCGAATGTTCGCTAAAACGTCTTGCACACAAAAGAAGAAGAGAACCAAAATGAAGGTCCAATGTTTTCGATATGTCCGGACACACTGCGTTTGAAAGATTGTTGGACATAAACAAGGTGAAAGACGGACTGAGGAAGGTTGTTCCAGAGTTGACCGGTTGAGTTCCTGAAAAATGAAGAATATCGATTAAACATTGCGTTGGAAAGTTGAACAGAAAAGGGATGAGAATGTCTCGAAAGTCTGGTACTGCGTGCATCTTCAAAGGAGGAGGCATTCAGTTAGAGAGTTCAGAAGAGTAGTGTCCGTTATAATAGCGATAGTAAAGAGAGAGTGAGGCAACATTGCGGCGAAGAGAGATGGATTGAAGACAGTCAGTAAGAGTCGAGGAATTGATGAGATTAAAAGCCTTCGATTCCAGAATCTTGAGCCTATCTCCAAAGTGATCGGGGATACGAGTAGAGCACTGTACAATCTGCTCTAGGTCATTCAGGATAAGAAAGTTGTAAGCTAGTTCACCAGGGATGTCAGTGAGGTGGGTGATAAGCCAAAGGTGGTTGCGAACATTGAAATCACCTAAAATGGAGATTTCAGCGAAAAGCGAGTGGGATAGCTTGTGTCTCACATTTTATGTATATACTAGCCGAGCGATCCGGCGTTGCCCGGGTTGAAGTTGAACCCTTGCAGAGAACCCGCCCTTTGTGCGGATAGCAAAAATATCCCGCTGGACTATTCAATTAACTGGGCATTTAATAATTTTCCCGTAGGTTTCGATTACTTTTAAGCAACTTTAGAATGAGACGTGAATGTAAAAATTAACCAACTGATTAGGTTAATTGAATACCAGGTTAGGTAATCTGAGTGCCCGGTTAGGTTAATTGTACGCCCTTGACGATTGGTTAGTTTAAGTCGTGATATTTTCGTTAGTTTTACCTAATAATTTTTTCTCTCGAGGAGCCGTTTCCATGTTTTATGGTGACACAGACAGACAGAGAGACAGACAGCATATATATATATATATATATATATATATATGGAGATTTTTAAAAATTGAAATTTTTGTCTAATTAAAAAAAATTGAATTTTGTTTGCTGAATCGTAAATGCATCGCGTGAAAAGCACGCGCTAGAGCTCCGACCATTTTATAACGTGTCGATGATAGACTCCGCTCATTTTATGACGTGTCCATGATGTCACTATCTTTCAACCAATTCGGAATACAGAAGCCTCAAATGACCTCAGAGGCCGACGCCACATAGCCTATGTTCTTCCCCGGCCTTATTTATCCCTATCCCTCAAGTCTCATCCAAATCTGGCCAGTGGTTTGGCCAGCCAAAAGCAACAAATTTCTTCGACCGTCACAGATATATTAGTAAGATATGGTGACATCCAAGTAAACAAAAAGGGATCGATTTGAAAACATCCTCAAGATCCAGACGATATTTGGAGGTTAACGTCACAAAATTCATACAACCGTTGATGAACTGCACATGAGGGGGTTTGGGAGAGGTTAGGTTAACCGAACCTAAGGTGAGATTAAGGGGAGACTTCATGGACTTTTATGAAGTAGGGGAAGGTGGAGCAACTCGGGACCCGTAAGGAAATCACAACTCTGTAGGCATATAGGAAGAGTATTTGGACCCATTAAATACAAAAACGTTTATCTTCACCTTCTGTCTTCCATTGTGTATCACTTTTTATAGCGTTCTAGCTTTGCATTAGGCGTAACTGGAATTTGAGAAAGCCGTTGCAATTTTTTGGTTAAAAAAATCGTGGGGCAACTCAGAACCCGGGGTTCCTTTTTGTCTCTTTTTCCCAAATTTCAGTACCGTTCGGTCACTGATGAAACTTCAGACACGACGATAGGTGAAAATCAAACACTGATCCATCAGTAGCTTACACACAAAAAGCAACAAAATAAGTTCTTACAGCTTTGGAATTATTAATCAAGAAAATATTCACTGATGATAGATTAAATCGAAAAAAAAAATTACTTTCTAATTTTTGCTGAGCTGCGTGGCTCAACCCGCCATGTACCACTGTCTCAAGGCCGCTGATAGTGTCGGCATCGACGGAGATAGATTAAAGCTAGTTGACAGCACTAGTATGGGCTGTAGAGGGGGTGTTCCGAGTTGCCATGGGGTCCCGAGTTTAAGGGTCCCCTACATTTAAGGGTGGCGTAGCTTCTGGGGATGTCGTAGTCCCGCAGTGGTCCCATGGGTGACACCTGGAACCTGGAATCAACCCGCTTACCCGTACCCACTGCACGACAGCGCCCAAGCATCCCGCGTTCAACCCATGCGTCACCCCACCGCGTCTTAACTATGCTCACAGCCCTCGCGGTCACACTATATCGTTTTCAGTGTGTTTACAGACCATATCCTTAAAAATGAAGAGTTGGTTTGTTTGTGTTTGCAGGAAACATCGCTCTCATGCATCAGACTTCTGCTGATATATCCATATATCCTGCCTCAGGACGGTACCAGATGAGCCGGGAATACCTGGCTATGTGCGGTGGAGAGTGCAAGAGAGCAACTCGCTCCTCCACCAAACCATGCCTAGAGAGGGGGACACCAATTTGACCTTCGTGTGAAGAGAGACCAACGCACGGAGCTACAACGAGGTTAACAAGGTTACGTATCTAATGTATATATAATGCACCTTTTGCTATTGCGCTAGACATATCGAGAGTCGGTTCCTATCCTTCTATCTGTGCCTTCATCTCTAATTTCCTTTCTGGCCGATCTATAGCTGCAGTTGTAGATCGCCACTGTTCTTCTCCTAAAGCTATCAACAGTCGTGTTCCTCAGGGTTCTGTCCTTTCACGCACTCTTTTCCTTTTATTTATCAATGATCTATTAAGTCGCACCTCCTGTCCTATTCACTCCTATACTGATGATTCCACTCTTCACTTCTCCATCCGTTGGGTGGTTGGTTGTATGGTATGCGTTACGTGGCTGAATTTCGTGCGTGCTTGGACTTTTGAATTTTGGTTGCTTGAAAGCGGACAGCTGGTTTTGAACTGTGGGGGTTTTGGTGATTAAAGGGTGTAAAATTTAAAATAAGAAACAAGTATTATCGAAAGTTTCCCTGTAAAGGAATTTTTGTATTAGATTTGGTTGGACAGGCAGCATACTGTAACACCAGTAATCTAAGAATTGTCCTCTGCAAAACAGGAGACGGAGTTGGGAGGCAGACCTCGCGACTTCTCGCAAGCTCTCTAAATAAACCCCTATTTTTACAAGTGCCAGTTATTTAAATATTTAATATTATAGGTTTAAGTTTAGGTTAAGCTTACGTTAGGTTTACGTTTAGGTTAAGTTTAAGTTTAGTTTAAGTTAGGGTAATGATAACTTGTGTAGGCAGCCTGATTTGTTTTGTATTTATTAATATATAGTTTTGTAATTTAATGTTTTACTGTTTCTGGCTGGGACGGCCTCGCGCTGTAAAGGGGACATATATATTTGTTTGTAGAATCCTGGTCACGGTAACAACCTGACCTCTGATCTTTCGGTTATATCTGATTGGGGCAGGGAAAACCTTGTAGCTTTCACTGCCTCAAAAACTCAGTTCCTTTCTCTGTCTACTCGTCACAATCTTCCACACGACTGTCCCTTTACCTTCAACAACACAACTCAATCCTTCCTCTTAACATTCTTGGCGTTTCCTTTTCTAGCGATCTTTCGTGGAAAACAGCTTCTAAGAGTTTAGGTGTGCTGTACCTCCTCCACAGTTTCTTCACCCCAACTCAGTTACTGTCTCTATACAGGAGTCTTGTCCGTCACTGTACGGAGTATGCTTCTCATGTATGGGATGGATCAACCCACAAGAGGAGGGGGCTTTTCGTCTCATCAATTCCATGCTTCTTATTAACTGTCTTCTATCCCTCTTTGTTCACTGCAACGTTGCTTCAGTGTCTCTTTACTATCACTATTATAACGGACACTGCTTTTCTGAACTCTCTAACTGCGTGCTTCCTCCTTTAAGGAGATCACGCAGCACTAGACTTTCGACACTTTCTCATTCTTTTTCTGTCCAACTCTCTAACGCAAGGGTTAAGCGGTATTTTCAATATTTCAACTACTCAACCGGTGAACTCTAGAACAATTTTCCTCACTCCATCTTTCCCCCTGTCTATCTTTGAAACGCAGAATTTCCAGGCATCTTGAAAACCCCTGACTTTGATTTTGGCTTTCTTCTTCTTCTATGGAGGGAGAAGGGCGCTTTCGCGGGCGTTCGCCCTTGGTCGCTTCTCCCTGCAAAAAAAAATATATATATATGAATTAGGATGATAAGAAATTGAATGTATGAATTGGGATGATAGGAAAATATCCCTTGTATCGAACACCAAACAAATCACAGGCATCAAATTTCTGTGTGACACATGTCCAGTAGCGTACATAAGGGGGGCATAGGAGCATAGGCCTCCCCCATTGTAAAAATTATTAATACTCTCATTAAAGATATTTGAAAAGGAAAGTTTCAAAAATCGATAACTTTGCAACATTCACCACAAAAAAAATCTTGATGTCATATGAATTTCAGTTATTTCATGGTTACCAGGACATGTTATTAACTCAAAACTCAAAAGAAATTTTGGCTGGCTTAGGAACATTTATATATGTCTTTATACAGACGATTAATTTGTGCAAATTTAATTCTTTGTCCATAAATTGGAAATAAAATACAACTGAAGCTTTCCAAGATGCAATTCATTTTGATTCCAAATCAATCATCATCAATTTTGAGCTGACACACAAACACACTATATATATATATATATATATATATATATATATATATATATTATATATATATATACATATATATACAGGGCGTCCCAAAAAAAATGTATACACACTTTAAATACTTATAAAGGCAGTGTTTATTAAAATACATTTCATTTTCAAAATGTAATAGAATCTACAGACATTATTTAATTGTTTTGTCAACGCCTGTTTTCAAACTGACGTCCGTTCTGGTCCAGGCACTGCTGATAACGCGAAGCAATGGAATCGCAAACATCACGAAACATTTCGTTTGGTATTTGTGTGCATTCTCGTTCAATGGCTGCTCTCAATTCAGCGACTGTTGCAGGTTTTATAGCGTAGACTTTGTCTTTTAAGTATCCCCATAAAAAAAGTCTAGTGGTGTGAGGTCTGGTGAACGCGGAGGGTATTCTACGAAACCCCTTCGTCCAATCCACATCCACATCGTGCCAAGTACCACTCGCAATACTCCACTCTTCGGCCCGGATCATCATCTTCATTAATAGCATGGACTAATCTTGGAATGTAACTTTTCCATTGACAGCGCTTCAAAATGCGTTGGACAGACGATTCTGAAATTCCTACCTCACGACTCGCTTGCCGCACAGATTTTCTTGGACTTTGGTGATACGTTTCCAGTACTCTTTCTTGCTTTGTGGGGCTTGTCGATGTCCGTGGTCTTCCGGAACGCTTCTTGTGGACATTCTGAACAGTTCCATCGGCTTCAAACTTATCTCTAATTCGAGTGATGGTAAGTCGCGTTGGTGGATCTGTTTGAAACTCCCTCCTAAACTGTCTTTGCACTTCAACTGCGTTTTCACACTTCCAGTAGCATTTTAGAATGAATTTCCTTTGTTCAAAGCTTAGTCTGACTGCCATTATTAATTCTAATGGGTTTAACTTGGAAAGAAAGAAACATCAATTGAGCTATCAGCTGTTAAAGTGTGTATACATTTTTTTGGGACGCCCTGTATATATATATATATATATATATATATATATATTAGGGTGTTTCATAAATTAAAAGTTTGGAAAAATTTTAATCCACATGGATCCCCTTGTTCCATTTGCTGAGGAGACTGATAAACCGAAGTATTAATTCAATAGTTTAAAGTTTACGGGTCCCCAGTTTGATGCTCTGGCAGATCATAAACGAAAAAAATTAAACAAAAATCTGTCAATGAATTTTTATTCAACAAACGAGTACCATTTCACTACACATTTTCACAAAGATACAAAAAACATAACCACTTCTTGCGAATCATTTGTCCATGAAATCCTTCTTGGTTTTATTCGGGTATTTCGCCCTATGCTGCATCACAGTTTTGAGCAAATACTGCTTCTGCTCTTCGTTCTTCGTCAGAGAACAGTTGAACTCTTTGGTGAGCGCGATGGCTCTTTCGGCCCGATCGTTGACGACAGAGATTTTGTTAACAGTTGCCGCTGCTTGCTTGAAGCCCTCTACTTCAGTCCACTCGGCAACTGGCTTTTTCAAGAATTCTGAGTCAGTCTCTGACGAAGTTGAAATCACTAAAGCCCCCGTATCTTCTGCAGCTCCTTGTTCCTTCCTGGCCTTCTCCTGTTGTTCCTTAATCTTTTCCAGCCTCTTCCTTTTCCTAATCTCCTTATAGTGAAGCTTCATGTCAACAGGGCCCATGCTGCAGGAATTTGGATCTTCACGCTGCATGTCGAGAAAGTGGATGTCCTCCTGATTCTTCATCATTTCCTTAGCCTGTGAATGAGCAATGTCCATGATCTCCTTCGCTATTGCCTCCTTGAACATCGCCTCCTTCACTCGGAAGGACTCTGCTTTATGTGACTTGTGCTTCACAAGCCGGTCGTATTCCTTGAGAAGGGATTCCATCTTCCTCAAGGCCGAATCTCGACGCATCATGGGGATTCTCGCTCTCTCCCAAAATATGAGACAGGCATCCAGGCACAGGTTCAGGCATTTAGTACATCCAAATTTTTGCTCCTTTTGGTGGTAAAAGTACTTTTTGAGTACTTGCAACTGAGTTGGAAGGCCACTTGATGTGATGTTCGCATCCGTCTGGCCAATAAGAAACACTTCTGTTTTCGCTCTGGTAGACACCTGGAAAAGAAAACAAACTAAATAATTCCACAGAAATAATTTCACATCGTAATTAATTTCATTAATTAAATAAAGAAAAGCAGTAACTGGGACTCAAACCAGTGTCATAGCCGTTTGGCGGCATCGCTCAAGTCGGCGTACACAGCACGCTATCCACTACACCATCTAGGGAGTGGATAGCGTGCTGTGTACGCCGACTTGAGCGATGCCGCCAAACGGCTATGACACTGGTTCGAGTCCCAGTTACTGCTTTTCTTTATTTATAAAACTGATACGTGTACACTACGTTCTCTTTGACAATTCATTAATTAAATAAATTTCAATACCGCAGTAAAATTACATTAATTAGTATCATAAATAATTACCAGCTTAGTTGTCCAATATGCAACAGACTAATTAATTTCATGTAATATTAATAATAAATATCACTACCACAGTAAAATGACAGAAATTAAATAATAATAAATTTCAATACCACAGTAAAATGAGATAATTAGTAGCATATATAATTACCTCCATAGTTGTCCAATAGGCTATACAACACGAACCGCTCAAGTGACGAAGAAAACCGTCTTCACTGCAGGCAGGCGAGAAATGAACTGACAAAAAGTCGTCAAAGTTGGGGACCTCTAAATGCAGCGCGATCTGGTTCAAACTTGCACAAACGTGTTTTCTTGTTCTTTAGAATATGGAGAAACGTGTGGATTAAAACTCCAAGCTCATTTTTATTTTACCCTATAGGTATGAAACACCCTAATATATATTATATATATATATATATATATATATATATATATATATATTATGTGTGTGGGTGTGTCCCCTCCTTTAAGAAATGCTGTGTACGCCCCTGCACATGTCTCAAGACTGTAAACTCATTTGCGGTATTTAAAGAATTGGAAAATACAGATACGAATGCGATAGAGAAAGAGAAAATAATGGAGGGAAAAGATGACCAAAGTGTCCCGGCGAATATGAGAGAGAAACAAATGAAAACATAACACGAGAAGAAGACACTATTATAAAAGAACGAAAAGAAACAAGTACAATCTGTAATATGGTAACACTACCAAACGAAGATAACGATAAAAAGACGAAAAAAACTAAAAACAGAAAATAAAAAGACAAGAACTAGAAACAGAAAAAAATCATATGGAAATACATATTATGCAAAAGGGCATTACAAATACCGAGATGGTTAGTGCATCTATGCAAATCCCTCTCTACATCCTTGTACATGATAAGTGCATCAACAAGAAAAACGGGATAAAAGATAATAATATAAATACAGTGTATATTAAATTTTTATTAACATCTTAACAATGATAATTGTAACTCTAGTACATTATATGACTACCACGATTTTTTATCTCTTGTTAAACACGGTTTGGCATTGATTTACTAAGTGAGCTCTGTTGCACTCTGTTCATCTCTGTACCACACTGCAATTAGTGAGTGGCTCAGCTTGGTCAATGTCGTATAATCCTTTTTTTCTAAGTGTTAATTTCACAATAGCTCACAGATTGGTTTAAAATTCTCTTCGAAAAACTTGAAAAACCTGGTCACAACTTTTCAAGAGTGACATGTCGCTAAGTCTTGTTAGAAAACACCATCTCCATTCGGAAACCTATTTAGTCAACTTGGGCATCAAATTTCTTTCAATGTATTGAGATTTCATGCTTTCAACAGAATGTATTGAACCGATGCCATAATAGCTGAAGAAGCCCCAGAACAACATCTTTTGAGGATATTTTACACATTCATCCACATGACACTTTCTCAATGGTTTGCCCAACGACTGACGTAGGTACTGACTTCGATACCCTTGCACAAAGAAATGACTCATCCGAAAAGATCACCCTGTGCCACTCTTCTTTTGTCATGTTTTTGTATTTTTTAGCCCAATCTAACCTTTTCTTTTTTATTTAAAGCGTTAGAAGCTGCTTTCTTATTGGTCTTCTCGTGAATCTTTCACTAGCAATTAAGCAATTAACTGTTACTCCAACGGTAGAAAGGTCTTTTCTTAAGGCATCGCTGGTCTTCCTGGGATCCTTTTAACTTTGATGGAGAAGAAATCGATCATCACGTGCAGATGTTTTTCGTTTCCACATCTGCCACTTCATTTGGGTGATGTGCTCCCAGCAGTGGCGTATCCTGATCAGCTGCTTTGGTTTATCGCATTTGTTTGTGTATATATATATATATATATATATATATATATATATATACAGGCAGGCCCCGTTATATGCGATTCCGATATACGCGAAATTCAATTTAATGCGAGTTGTACATTGGCACCAATTCTTATTTAATGCGAGTATCAAATTCAATTTAGCGCGATTTTTGGCGCCAATATATACGAAACATACATATTCGCATACGTATATATGTACGGTACGCACGTACTTACGTACTGTTCACACAACCTATACTCAGTATCGCTGTTGTTTCCATGCTGTGCACATCGTTATATTTGGCATAAGTATACGTACACTTACAAACCCCATTCTAAAAGATGAGTTGTAAAAGAAAGAGTGAAGCTAAAAGTGAAAATCCTAAAAGGAAGCGAACAGTTATTTCCTTAGAAACAAAATTAGACATAATTAAACAATATGAAAGTGGTGCTATTAGTAAATGTAAAATTGCTCGAGACCACGCTATTAATGAATCCACTGTGCGGATTGTTTCGTGACTTGGAATCTATGAAACAAAAAATAATGGATGCAGATCCTAATCTTGAGCGTGGGATGGAAGTTCGTCGATCATTAGAAAATGCGGTTCGCTGCTATCGAGTCATGTATCAAGAGAAGAAGAAAAGAACATTGAAGCAACAAGCACTTTTAAAATATTTTGTAAAGAAATAAAATAACTTTCATGCATTTTTTCCTTGCACATGCTGGTACACTTTGATAAATTTTTATAACTGAAAACTGTCTCATACGTCTAGTACACATATATTTCGTTCTTTATTTACATTTATTTCAAAATTAAAATGTCAAAACATACAAAAAAACATTTTTATCCTTAATTTTTAAAATTGTTGGCAACAATCTCGTATTTTACATAGGTTACTTGTTTCGATATATGCGATTTCGCTTTATGCGACGTTTTCCGTGCACGCATTACTCGCATATAACGGGGCCTGCCTGTATATATATACACACAGGGTGTTTCAGGTCGACCCTAGAAATAGTGAAAAGAAACACTTCATATTAGTTACGGAATTATTATGACAAACTTCAAATTCCAGAATTTGTAGTTTGTATTTGGTATTTGGTAATTCCGTAACTAATATGGAGAGTTTCTTTTCCATATTTCTAGGGTCCACCTGAAACACCCTGTATATAATTTTTTTTTTGCTAAATCTTCAGTTAGAGTCACATTCAATGGTTTCTATATAACCACCAGTGCTGTGCTCGTTACTTTATAAATGTAATGCCGTTACCGTTACCGTTACTAGTCTAAATGTAACGCCGTTATCGTTACAGTTACCATTTTTAAAAAGTAACGAGTAACGGCACCGTTACTCGTTACCGTTACTTTTAATGAAATGTAAATATATTATATATGTAAAAATGAACAATGAATAATCAATATTCATTTTTACATAAGAACCAAAATCGCTTAATGCGAGTTTGGATAAAAATTTTATTTGTTGCTTTCTATTTTTTTTTCAGTGTCACAACCATGCGACCTACCATTTCTATGGTTTCGTCGTATCCATATTTCCATTTTTCATTTGTTAGAGAATTTATTATAATTAATTATGGTTGTCTTGCACCTAACCCTCATCCCTAAATTTTATTAGATTATGCACGCACATTGCATATAGCAGGATTGGAACCCGTAGTTGTACTTAGTCCTTAATACCCACTCTTTGTCCTTAATTCGCTTCTTTTGAATCCTCCCAATAATGATTTACACTGTACGTATGACATAATTTGAATAACTATGACGTCATAAAGTAGCTTAATTCCCTTCACATTTTCCCGTCATTAATTTCCCTTCATCATATCTCTAGTACACAATGTATGGAAATTCTTCAACATAATAATAATAAAAACTGTACACTCTATATGTCATTATTTATATGGTATTCGTTCATATATCCATGTCCTTTCTTGACCTTTATCTTTTGTTAAGTTTATTACTTATTCATTCATCTACCTATTGTCTACTTATGCCCTATCAACCTATCAGTCCATATTCACTCGTGTCTATCTTACGCACACAACCTATTGTGTTACGTACCGATATGTGTACAAAACTTTAGGCGTTCGTACCTGTTCGTTCAAAGATACGTTCGCATGTATTTTTTTATATTTTTTTTTATTATTTCGCTTCCCGCAATGAACTCGAAAACGCTTATGCAAGTGTACGCAATTCGATGATCACAGTATATGTTGTATATAAATATATACCGTATGTGCCCATGTACTTCGTGTTGTACTAATAACCATTATAAATATAAAAACACTGTAAAAATTGTAAGTGACTAATGTACTTAATAATGTAACTGATGTAATGTACGTTAATGAAACTGTAATTAATGATAATAATTTAATATATAATGTAATAATGTACTTTAAATGGAATTGTAATTAACGGTACTAAGTGAAATGTGAATTAATCCATAATCGTAATCATAATTGTAATAAACCAAAATTTAAATTTACTCAGTAATGTACTTAAATTGTACTCATGTACTACTCCGAAATTATGTCGCCTTTAGAAATGAATACTCGGCGAAAATACGATCATTTTTTTAATTATTTTTTTTTTAAATTTTTATTTGGAATCTTTAAAAAATCTGATCATGTGTTTAAAGGGGGAAAGCTTAACCTTCAAACTGCTCTCCTCCAAAATTTAGATTATATATATAAGGCATGTAATTGTAAAATAATGATTACTTCTTCGTCACTTCGATTACTTCGATTAACACCCCCTTGTTAGCAGCCTCTCAGCGAGGAGGGGGCAGAGGCCCCTTGCCTCCTTAATTTTTGGATTCCGGCCTGAGCCATGGTCGAAAGAGGTCGAACCTCTGCCCCTGTAAATTCAGAGCACACCTGTACATTTTAGCAGTGAACTACAGTAAAAGAAGTTTTTTTTATTTTTTCCTTCGAGCTGTGCCCTCGTCCGAGAACTCAGTCAGTAAAGTCGATAAGTTATAAAAAGAAAAGTCGATAAGTTAGTATCAGAGAAAGCATCAGAGTATTATAGAAAGAGAAGAATTAACACCTGTCGACCCTATAGCGAGAAAAAAAAAATTAGGATGTTATAGAAGAAACTACTGCAAGTAACAGATCCGTTGCTGCCTCCCAACCAGAACCCCCGTCGATTCGAACCAACCCAGGGCCATAGACGAAGGATTAACATATATATATATATATATATATATATATATGACTTACTGACTTATTTCCCATCCGGTTAGAGCCGGGTTGGGTCCCTGATGACTTCATCCAGGTCCGTCTGTCTCTCGCCATCGCTGTCAGCTCTCTCCATTCTCTCCCCGCGTTTCCGCTCTTAAAGCTCGCCAACCATGTTCTTCTTGAGCGTCCCCGCGGTCAGGTTCCATCCTCTCTTGCGTACATGGCTCTTCTGGGCAACCTCTCCTCCCTCATTCTCTCCACATGCCCAAACCATCTTCTCTGAATATCTTCGACTTTGCTATTCACTGGGATCTTAACGTTGGTCCGGTTCCTGATCTCCTCATTGGTTACCCGGTCCATCCATCTCACCCCACAAATCCTTCTCAAACAGTACATCTCAAATGCATTTAACTTTTTCCGCTCTTTCTCTCTCATTATCCAACTTTCAGCTCCGAACAGTACTGTTGGCAGTACTATGGATTCATATAATCTAATTTTTAGTTTCATACTGATGTGGTTGTTTTTCCAGATTTTATCCATTTTATTCATTACTGCATATCCCAGTTTAATCCTCTCCTGCATTGCTCGATAAGTGTTGTTGTCACTGGTAAAGTAGACTCCCAGGTATTTGAATTCATGTACTTGTTCAATTTGGCTGTTTGCAAGGCGTAGATCCACTACTTCATCTATTTTCCCTATTTTCATTATTTTGGTTTTTACTGTATTTATTTTCAGATTGTATTTGTTGCATGTTTCTTCCACTCGTTCTATCATTGTAGCCGCCTCTTCTTTAGTCTCCGCCAATAGCACTATGTCATCTGCATACCTCAAGTCCGTGCCGATTTCACCTCCTATTTTGCTGGATCCTTCGTAATTCTGCAATGCCTCCCTCATTACCGCTTCCAAAAACAAATTAAATAGGTGGGGTGATAACGGACAGCCCTGGATCACACCTCGTTTTGTTGGAAATGTGTCGGTTGTTATATTTCCCTTTCTTACTGCTGCAGATGTGTTCGAGTACAATCGTTGTATTAGTTCTACTATTTGCTTCTTGAATCCTTCCCTTCTCAGCACCTGCACCATCCCCTCTCTCCAGACTGAGTCGAAGGCCTGTTTGAAATCTATAAATACACAATATGTATTCTTATTATATTCCCATCTCTTTTCCGCTATTTGTCTCAATGTGAATATTTGGTCTGCCGTTCCTCTGCCCTGCCTGAACCCCGCCTGTTCCTCCGACAGCACTTCCTTTTCTCTTGTACGCATTCTGTATTGCAAGGTCTTTGCCAGAATCTTGTAGGCATTTGATAATAAACACACTGGCCTATAGTTCTCGCATTCTGTTACATCACCTTTCTTATGAATCGGGATGATTAGTCCATGCAACCAATCTGCGGGGATCGGTTCACCATTTAAGTCTCTGTATCAATGAGGTTAACCATTTGGCTATTGGCTCATCCCCTTCTTTCAACAATTCTCCCGGTATATTATCTCTTCCTGGGGACTTATTTAATGTTAGAGATGCAATGTGCCATTTCACTTCGCTCTCCAATATATTTGGGGTTTCCTCTCTTCTCTCTTCCGTTTCCAGTTCTGGGAAATTCCTAAAATCTACTTGTTCTTCCATTCCAGTAAACACCTTCTCGAAATACTTTTTCCATATTTGTTTTACTTCTTCTACTAACGCAGTTTTCTCTTCCCTTTCGTTTCTTACAACAATTGAATTTGCAGACCATTTTCGCGTTATTTCCTTCACTGTTTTGTATAGTTCTTTTGAGTTTCCCGCTCCAAAGCTGCTCTCACATTTTTCACATTTCCCTTCGATCCATCTTCTCTTTGCTTCTCTACACATGTACTCTACTGTTCTACAGAGTCTTCTATAGTTGGCTTCCGTAGGATTTATGTTTCGTTTTCTCTTTGCCTCCCTCCGTTCATCGCACATCTCCAATATCTCTTCGGTCATCCACTGCTGCTTTGCCCTTCGTTTGGTCCCGAGTATCTCCCTTGCTTCATGTTTTATCTCATCTCTTCCCCTCCGCCACACGTCTTCTGCGCTGCCGTCCATGTTCAGTATTACTTCAAATTTGAACTGTATTCTTCTCTTGTACTCCTCTTTCAGGGCTGGGTCTCCCAATTTTTGGACATTTATCCTGCTTTCCTGCTTAATTCTAGGTGTCGCTGATGCAAATTTTACTTTTATATTGGCCAGCACCATTTCGTGGTCTGAGTCCCAGTCTGCTCCCATCATCACTTTGGTATTTCTCACTGATGTAACCCATCTTTTCCTTGCCAGTATGAAGTCTATACAGCTCTTATGTATTTGATCTGGGTGATTCCATGTGTATCGTCGGCTGTATTCATGGAAAAACCTAGTGTTTGACACCACAAGTTGATTTTGTTGACAGAATTCCAATAATCTTTCTCCTCTCTCGTTTCTATCTCCCACTCCAAATGGTTCCATCTGCTCCTCGTAACCTCTGCGGTCCTCTCCAATCTTGCTGTTGAAATCCCCCATAACGAATAGTAGATCCTTCTCTTTTGTTTTCCTTATCTCCTCCTCTAGGTCCTCATAGAAGTTCTCCACTTCTTCTTCAGGGTGCGATGAATCTGGTGCATATACCTGGATTATCTTTGTGTTGCAATGTTTTCCTTTCATTGTTACTGACGTCATCTTGAAGATATTGAGTTGTGTTCAAGATCTGACTTTTTCGCATTTGCGTTCAGCAGTATGGCGACACCCTCTCTATGCAGTTCATCTGGTCTCCCGCTGTATAGTACTTTCACTCCACCTGTTTCCATTTCACCTTCCCCTGGCCAATGGGTTTCTGACAGTCCCAGGACATCCCATCTATATCGGCCGATCTCATTGATCACACAGGCCAGTTTCCCTGGTCTATGCAAAGTTCTTACATTAATTGTCGCAATAGTCGAGATATGCTTTGTGGACCACATAGCTTTGTCACCCATCACCTGTGGTCCCGAGTGATTAGGTGCGTCGGTTCCCCCGTACGCGGTAGCCATATATTCATTATCCAATTGTTGTGTCATCATAGGGTTTCTCGGCAATTAGAGCAGCCGGTTTGCCATCCCTCTGCTGCCCGTTTGGTCCGCGGCTCCTTATTCAATATATTCGGAGCAGCCCTATGGAAATACCATAGGGGTTCCCTCATCCGCCACCCGAGGGACACGCCTGGTAGGAGTTTTCTCTCCCCCAAGAGATATATATATATATATATATATATATATATATATATATATATATATATATATATGTTACTGTAAAAGCCCGACGAGTGGTAAATCTTAAGATTTGCCGGTAAATCTTGACATTTACCTTGTACATCTGGTAAAAGTCCGAAAAACAAGTGAAATTTTACTTATTTCGGACTTTTACCAAATGTACATGGTAAATGTCAAGATTTACCTAACCTAACCTAACCTAACCTAACTAAAAGATGTTTGTGCAAGGCCTCTGGCCTTTTATGCAATTCAAAGTGCCACAACAGTTCACCATGCTGTAATAAATGAATTCGTTTTTTTTTGTGCAAGAATTTTTCGCGTTTTTAAGTTGCTAGTATATTTAAATAAATGTTTTTTTTCCCAGTTTTAGTAATTTCTCTTCAATCCTGGCTTTTACAACGTCTGATGGTAAATCTTAACATTTACCATGTAGATTTGGTAAAAGTCCGAAATAAGTAAAATTTCACTTGTTTTTCGGACTTTTACCAGATGTACATGGTAAATGTCAAGATTTACCGGCAAATCTTAAGATTTACCACTCGTCGGGCTTTTACAGTGGCATATATATATATATATATATATATATATATATATATATTTGCATAGGTATATCATAATTTATATATACATAAAATATTATATTATATAAACATTCGCTTGTGCGAGTATGTGTTGGCTTGTATCCACTGGTTAATACATAGGCTATGAAGTCTATGTATGCCTTCATTGCGTTGTTATGACTTATAAGGCATAATATTTTAAAAAAAAGTGAAACAAAATTACTGCAAGATTTATTACTAGGAATTGCAACATAACAGAGGATGTAGCATACTATTGATACTAATTTACTAATGCTAGAATATACCAGAAAAGTTTAGTTTTGGAAAACAATAATACGAAATACTAAAGAAATGAATCAAATGAGTTATTGTGCACGGCAATGATAATTGAAATTTATTAGCTAAATATACAAACTTAAGAACTATTATTCAAAAGATCTTTATTGGCCTTGAAGAAAACAAGCTTCTCAAAAGTTGCATCTAAGAGCGAGCCTCCTTTCGGACGCAGTATATCCTTCCCTACTGAAGAAACCCGCTCAACAGCGGCACTAGATGGTATAGGAGTGTTAAGTTTAATAAACATATTTTTAAAGTTAGTAGATGGGAAGGATGCAGAGCTAACATGCCGTGAAGGCCCAGATGAGAGGAATGACGAAACCTCTGTTGAACTTAGGTCCCTCCCTGCTCCAGTGTTCTTCGCCTTTTTACTTTGACAGTGTTGTCAGTGTAGGGGGAGAGGGTGGATTGGGGTAGGCTGCCAGCATGCCAACGGCCAACATGAACACATCGCTCATAGTAAAGGGACAAATTTTTAACGGTTGATGAATAATGAGTGAGGATCGAAAGAAACTAATTGCGAGCTACGATAAAAAAGTAACGAGTAACGACTAACGAATGTATTTCCCTGAAAAAGTAACGTCGTCACTAAAAGAGTTACTTGATTTGAAATGTAACGCCGTTACTGCTACCGTTACTAAAAAAGTACCGCGTTACGTAACGGCCGTTACTTGTAACGCGTTACTGCCCAGCTCTGATAACCACAAGCCCTGAAAGAAGTCAAATTAATTTAAACACTTGCCATATTTATGTTTAATCTTTAAACAGTAATATAATAAAGCGGATGAGCGCAAACACAACGCTCTGGCACGCAATAGCAAACGGAACTGGCTAGCAGCACAAAGCACTCGTAGAAATGACCGATAAACAAGCCAGCTGTAGGCGCTCGCTGATTGGCTGACATTCCCTTCGTCATGCCACTGCGTCATCATCCCATAGTCCCATTATAGCCTTCGGTACTCGCACAATTACTGTAATCAATCTTGGCTGTGGCTCATCTAATAACTTTGTTATTTCATCGCGCTCTCAAAACTGCTGTAATTATTGTTTGAATTGTAGTTTTATGAACTTTTTAAGTAATGTTTTAATATTTACTATAAATAATTTTTGAATTCTCTGAGGTTGGTTTACCGCCGGTAAACGCAACAACACAGAATACGCCACTGGCTCCCAAATAATTCACGTTCCTTCAAGATTTTGGACACTGTGCTTTGATTAACACTACAAATTTTCGCGATCTCCCTCTGGCTTTTTGCGCATGCACAGTCGAACTTATTATTAATTAGTAGCTGGTACCCATGCTCTGTATGAGAAAACTGCCTGGATCATAGCATCACTGCTAGAATACATTTAGGCTTAAAACTGCGTATGTTTAATAATTTGACTTCGTGATGCAGTTAGTATGTGCAAAGGTGTATGTAACTTCAATAACAAATATGGATATTGTAAATTTGAAAAAAATTTAAAAAAAGTTCCACCACCTTAGTATCTGCAAAACTTATGCAAGATATTGGAGATGTGAATACGGGCAAAAATGCCGCTACCACCACCCTCAAAGGAACACGACAGTTGAGCACTCAAAACCAGTAACAAAGAAGACTACTAATTTTTAAGATGTAGCGGCGTAGCCAGCACAAGTCAACTACTAAATACCATCCAACAAATATGAAGACAATTGACAAATACAGGATCCGAGAGCTGTACAAAATAAACACAGAAAGAAATTACATATCGGGGCAACAAGTATCAAAACAGATAAAGAAAGGAACATTCTTGGAAAATCATAGAGCAACGAAACATGCACCATCAGTGGAAAACGAATTTGAACTACATAAGGGGAAAAAAGTAAAGGAAAAAATAAAAATAATCCCAGTCAACATTCCCAAGACAGTCACATTCCTGAAAGGACTCATGCAAGAAACAAGAGCAGCCTTTCCATGCCTCACGGAAACCCATCAAAAGGACTACCGGGCGAACTGTGAAAACTATGAGTTTTCTATCGACAAAAAAGAAAAAAATACAAAGTGACAACTATAACAAACTCGAAGCCGACAGAACAGTAAGGCGTAAAGGATGTGCTATTTATACACGCGAAAGGCATATGGCAGATATGGCTATAAGTACTTCAAACAACTACTGTACGTAGAATCTGAAGCAGAAAAAGTTGAAAAATTAAATATGGTACTAATTGTAATGTACAGACCCCCGAATACACTAACTACAAAATTCTCAGATACCATTACAGAGGTCCGGAAGTGGGTGAAAGATCTACACCCCAATCCCAAATATTATTCTCTGTGGTAATTTTAATTTCCTATTATGAAATATAAAAGGATAGGAAGAAATATATGAATATACCAAGACAATGGAGGCACACGGGAAGACCAAGAGCAGGCAAAAATGCTCCTAGCTCTAACCGATGAATTTATGTTAACACAAGAAATAACAGAGAAAACAACTCCTAGATTTGGTATTCACAAACAACACCAGCCGAATTGATAACAAAAATATCTCCAACAATAATATCAGATCACATTGAAATAACAACCGATATAAAAGCAACAGCAAATGAAAGAATACGCACTATCGAAAGAAGCAAATTCGAAATTTTTAATTTTCTCTCCAAAGCTATAAACTGGGAAGGTGTTGCATCCAGCATAGAAGCAATAGACTGAAAAACCATCTTTAAAGGCAAGAAAACGGAAGAGATGATAATAACAGTCGAGGAAAGGACGCTGGAAATTGTGGAAAGACATGTCCCAATAAAACAACAAAAGAGGAAGTAGAAGTTCGAGAGATAAAAGAGGTCAATGTTTTACAAGAGAAAAACTGTAAAGATAAGGAACTGCAAAGAAAACAACATCAGAAAAATACTAAACGATAAACTGGAGAGTATAGAGTGCGTCATGCAGGGTCCAATTGAGAAACATACAAAGAAAGAAGATGACGCTATAGAAGCGATAAAGGTTAACTCAAGTACTTCTTTAATTTTGCAAAAAGGAAGTCGAAGAATCACGCGACAATCGGACCTTTGAAGAATGAAAACAATGTTTTAACTAATGATGTGAAAGAATTAGCTTCAATATTAAGAGCTCAGTATGAATTACCTTTCAGTATCCCCAAAACTGATAAACTACTATGCGATAGAAACGCGTTCTTTGAAGGTCTACAAGGGGGAAAGTTACAGACTTGACTTTACAGTAGATGATATTAAACAAGTTATAGGGAAACTAAAAGCGCACTCGGCAGCCGGCCTGAGCAAATGGAAAGCCACACTGATCAAAAACTGAAACAGTGAAATCGATAAGTCCCTATGTTGGAGATGGAGATGATCACTAGACACGGGAGAAATACTGAGCATCCTGAAGAGAGCAAACACAGTTCCAATATATAAAGGAGATCGATCTAAGGCCAGAAACTACGGGCAAGTGTCGCTTACATTTTATCCTACCAAAATATTTGAAAGAATAGTTAGAGCAAAAATCTATGACTTTCTGGAAACTCAGAAAAAATTAAATGATAACCAATGAAGGACAGGAAAATTATGCATATTACAACTAATGGAACACTATAACATTATTGATGCACTTGAAAATAATGAAAACTATGATGTAATATACACAGACTTTGCCAAGGCTTTCGACAAGTGTGATCATGAAATCATAGTACATAAACTGAAATATATGGGAATAACAGTTAAAGTAGGAAAATAGGTATATAATTTCCTTAGTGAGCGGCAGCAAGTCATAACAGTTCAAGAAATATCTTCATCAGAGTCAGAGGTCTTCAGCTCATACCACAAGGAACAGTATTAGCTCCATTAATCATGCTAACTGATATAGATGAGGAAGTTACCAGTGACAGCACAGTAACATCTTTTATAGATGACACAAAAATTAGTAGAAAAATAAGAAACCCAGAGGATATAGGATCTCTACAAAGTCATGAACAGAATCTACAATTGGTCTGAAGGCAATAATATGAAATTTAAAACAAAATTTTCTCTATTAAGGTACGGAAGAACGGAAGAAGGGAGAACTAAAATCCATTTTTTTATGCAGGAAGGAGGGGCCAAGAGCAAATGCCCACAAAAACGCCCCTCCCATAGAAGAAAAAGAGCCAAAATCAAGGTCCGAGGTTTACGAGATGCCTAGACACACTGCGTTTGAAAGATGGGAGCTCATAGACAGGAGGAAAGATGGACTGAGGAAGATTGTTCTAGAGTTGACCGGTTGAGTAGATGAAAGACTGACAATACCGATTAACCCTTACATTAGATAGTTGGACAGAAAGGGAATGAGAAAATGTAAAAAGTCTGGTGCTGCGTACTCTCCTTAAAGGAGGAGTCATGTAGTTAGAGAGTTCAGAAGAGCAATGTCCGTTATGATAGCGATAGTAAAGAGAGAGTGAGGCAACATTGTGGCGAAGAGAGAGAGATTGAAGACAATCAGTAAGAGGCGGGGAAATGATGAGACGAAAAGTCTTTGATTCCACTCGGTCAAGTACGGCTGTGTAGGTTGAGCCACCAACACATGTGAAGCATACTCCATACAGGGGCGAGCAACACCCCTGTACAGAGACAGCAACTGAGTAGGGGTGAAGAAACCGCGGAGGCGGTACAACACACCTAACCTCCTAGAAGCTGTTTTAGAAAGAGAGTATGTGATCTTTCTAGGAAAGAGAAAAGGAAACGCCAAGAATGTTAAGAGAAGAGGAAGGATCGAGTTGTTTGTTGTTGAAGGTAAGGGGATATTTGTGTGGAAGATTGTGACAAGCAGACAGATGGAGGAACTGAGTTTTTGAGGCATTGAAAACCACAAGGTTTTCTCTGCCCCAATCAGATATAGCCGAAAGATCAGAGGTAAAGTGTACCATAGCCGTCCTTTGCGAATCATGAAGCGACTGCTGTGAGGGACGCTTTGGGAAGCGGATGGAGAAGGGAAGAGTGGAATCATCGGCATAGGAGTAAATAGGACAGAAAGTGCAAATTAAAAGATTATTAATAAATAAAAGGAAAATAGTGGGTGGCAGGACAGAACCCTGAGGAACACCACTGATAATAGCTTTAGGAAAAGAACAGTGGCGATCTACAACTGCAGCTATAGATCGGCCAGAAAGGAAATTAGAGATGAAGTCACAGATAGAAGGTTCAAAATCGAAGGAGGGCAGTTTCGAAATTAAAGATTTGTGCCAGACGCTATCTAAAACTTTCGATATGTCTAGCGCAATAGCAAAAGTTTCACCGAATCTTTTGCTACTGCAAGAAGATCCCCATTAGAGCGTCCTTTGCGGAATCCATACTGACGATCTGAAAGAAGATTGTGAGAAGAAAGATGTTTAAGAATCTTCCTATATGATTGTGAAGCGCGCACGGAAACTAGCTACAGACTGTGAGCTTGATTTTAAGGTGAATATGGTTCCCGAAGAGCTGACAAAAGTTGAGCGGGAAATGTCTGTACGTATAGTTGTATTTGGCTTGGATAAGCTTGGTAGTACCCTGTATGTACCCCGAAAGCAAAGAGGTTATTCTTCATTTACTCGTAAGTCAAACTATCTGCGACGAATGCACGAACTTTTGAGTGTAATGAATGCCGTAAATGTGGTAAACGGACAAACATTTTCAAGACGTCTGCAAGAGATTCCCCTTTGAAACTTTTTGTGAATTACATACTGTATATTGTTAAGTTGTCGGGTAAGTTAAAAAAAATGGTTGTGTACATTCTTGCGCATAACGCCGCAAAATTTTATACAGTTTCTTTATAAGGAGTTGGTTGAACATGAGTCCTCAGAAATATTCACAGGTAACCTTTTGAAAAGAGGTAACAAACTTATCCAAATGCAGCTAAGGAATAATGTTCAGTTTAAATTAGCAAGTTACCCAAAGTAATGGGCTTGGACACTAAAGTATCAAAAGGGTATTTCCTTACACTTTCCTCACCGAAACATTATTTTCACTATGACAGTAAGAGTCTTAGTGAGCAAGAAGACTTTGGACGGTGCTATACCACTTTTAATGAAGATAATCCTTACAATTTAGCGAATGAATCTGAACGTTATTGTTTGAATGATATGCGTGTGCTTAGAGTATGTTTGCAGGCCTTCAGAATGATGTACCTAATCCGATTCAATTGTGATCCGCTACAAGCTGCAACCACGATCGCGTCATTGTGCTTCATTGTATTCAAGAATAATTTTATGCATAAAGATAGCCTGGCTCTCATTCCCCGTAACGTTCCGAGTAGTTATGGGTATAAGGCTATTTTCTGGCTCATACACCTACAACAGCAGACAGACAGGAGTGTTCATAAAACATGCTCGCAACACGGGTGAAATGGCAATTAAAATTAACGATCGCGTTTTCTGGGTCGATGGGCAAAGTGAGGACCCTCACCCTTGTGAGAAGACGGTGTACTCTTTTAACAGGTGTTGGTGGCATGGATGTCCACGTGCTGAGTGTAGAGTCACAGAAGATATCCTGGGAGATCCCCCGCTGACAGTCTTGCATGGACCCAAACGAGACCAGCTTACCCAGTTCACTCACAAGGTGCTGTGGGAACATATGATGCATAGCTGGATTCTGATGAACAGTATCGCGAAGAAATAAGGGAGATCAACCATGCAATGGTAGTGGAGCCTCTAAAATGTGGAAATAGCCTGTTTGATGGAGGCACAAACCCCTTGAAACTACTTTCCACCTACGGAGGGCGTGAAACTCCATTACTATGATTTCTATTCTTTATACCATTACGTGATAAAGAACAACCCATACCCCGTAGGCGCACCAGAAAAAGTGGTGGGCCCCGCACTGCTAACCATCAAAGACTTCTCAGCTAATTTAACTGGGAACTATTTTAGACTTTCCTTTGTTGATGTACTTCCCCTACCGATTTACCTGTTGTCATAGACCATAAGCTCATGTTCCCGCTGTGTGTGAAGTGTGCAGAGGAGAACAATGGGGACTGTAATCATACATTCAATCAGAGGAAGATCAGAGGTTTCTACAAGTCTTGAGCTGTCCCTAGCTATTCGTCATAGATACAGAATACTAAAGATTTATGAGGTGTGGAGGTTTCAGAAGCTGCCTAAACTCTTCACACCGTATATAAATACTTTTTGAAGGATAAGGTAGAAACATCAGGATACCCGCCCGGGGTTGAGAGCGAGAATGAAAAAAACGGCCTATATCCAGTGTTACCATGAACGTGAAGAAGTACAGGTTGAACGAGGCCAAATTGAGCGAAACCCTGACAAGCGCTTTAGTGCAAAATTGTGTTTAAATAGTCTTTGGGGAAAATTTGCACAGAATAAAGCGCCCTGCTGGCCCACGCCTGCCCGGATGACTGGAGGGTATTTTTCGAAACCCAGCCTTCGCGGGCCGACTCCTTGTGTTGCCCATTCGTATTCAATAATTTTAATAAACAAACCATCATTTATCTTAATTTAGACACTACTAATTTATCGTAATTACATTTATTATTAAACATTATAATCTTTATTAAACAAAAATTAATATTCTTAATTTGACAGCACTACAATATCAGCCAAATAGACCCTTTATTAAATAAAACACTACATTGGTTAACACGTACATAACAAGGTACAATAGAACAGAGATGTCTAAGGATACATCACGTGTCACAAATATACGCGCGCATCAAGCTTTGGGGGCTGATACAATCTCTTGGCCGACGGGTTTTGTACGCGGATACAGAGAGCGTAATATTCACAGCGAAAGGTGAATAGATGCCCTCTATTGGAAAATTTCTCGAAGAATTGGCCGATGAGGTCAAGAACGAGTATGGGGATAGTGCCAATGCCAATTCTTTTGTCTCAACAGGTCCAAAAACTTACGGAGTTCGTGTGCGGGTCGGGGATGAGCTCAAGTACATCGTGAAGGCTAAAGACATCACATTAAACCCTGCAAACCGTCAAATCGTCAACTTTAATTCGTTCAAAGATCTATGAGTTTAGATGACGAAGCTGAGGAACCGCATTTGGTTCTAGGCACTCATAATTTCCGTGCACAGAAGTTGGGAGGTTTGAAGGAGCTTACATAGACGAAGGTGTGTCGTAACACCTACAGGAAACGATACCAGGTTCCGGGGACCTAGGGTACTGTACTCATCGGCTACCGTGAGCATGAATAGTCGTTATATATATATATATATATATATATATATATATATATATATATATATATATATATATATAGTTTGCTTTAGAGTTTATTTACTCGTTGGTTACATTTTACAGTTTATTTATTTATTTATTACGTGTGGTTTAAATAAATTTATATTTCTGTTAAACGTTTCATTTTTCCTTTGAATGTGTGTCTGTGTGTGTACAAGAAATCTAAGATAATCCTATTGTATGGTTCGCGCGCCAATAAAAGAGTGTCATGTGACCAGTGCTGTGCTCGTTATTTTATAAATGTAATGCCCTTACCGTTACTACAGTCTAAATGTAACGCCGTTATCATTACAGTTGCCATTTTTAAAAAGTAACGAGTAAATATATTATATATATGCATAGGTATATTATAATTTATATATACATAAAATATTATATTATATAAACATTCGCTTGTGCGAGTATGTGTTGGTTTGTATCCACTGGATGCATAGGCTATGAAGTCTGTGCATGCCTTCATTGCGTTGTTATGACTTATAAGGCATAATATTTAAAAAAAAAGTGAAACAAAATTACTGCAAGATTTATTACTAGGAATTGCAACATAACAGAGGATGTAGCATACTATTGATACTAATTTACTAATGCTACAATATACCAGGAAAGCTTAGTTTTGCAAAACAATAATACGAAATACTAAAGAAATGAATCAAATGAGTTATTGTGCATGGCAATGATAATTGAAATTTATTAGCTAAATATACAAACTTAAGAACTACTATTCAAAAGATCTTTAGTGGCCTTCAAGAAAACAAGCTTCTCAAATGTTGCTATCTAAGAACGAGCCTCGTTTCGGACACAGTATATCCTTCCCTACTGAAAAAACCCGCTCAACAGCGGCACTAGATGGTATAGGAGTGTTAAGTTTAATAAACATATTTTTAAAGTTAGTGGATGGGAAGGATGCAGAGCTAACATGCCGTGAAGGCCCAGATGAGAGGAATGACGAAACCTCTGTTGAACTTAGGTCCCTCCCTGCTCCAGGGTTCTTCGCCTTTTTACTTTGACAGTGCTGTCAGTGTAGGGGGAGAGGGTGGATTGGGGTAGGCTGCCAGCATGCCAACGGCCAACATGCACACCTCGCTCATAGTGAAGGGACAAATTTTTAACGGTTGATGAATAATAAGTGAGGATCGAAAGAAACCAATTGCGAGCTACGATAAAAAAGTAACGAGTAACGACTAACGAATGTATTTCCCTAAAAAAGTAACGTCGTTACTGAAAGAGTTACTTGATTTGAAATGTAACGCCGTTACCGCTACCGTTACTAAAAAAGTACCGCGTTACGTAACGGCCGTTACTTGTAACGCGTTACTGCCCAGCTCTACATGTGACCCCGCCTACTAGCCCCTTTGGAAGGGCACAAGCCTTCCTACCTTGTTCAGTTGAACGCAAAAGCCGTTAATGTCCAGATGTATCGTTTACCAGTTGAAGATTTCTCACGTTAACAATTAAACAACGATGGCTGCCGCTGATATTGCATGCTCTACATTCCTGAAGTGGTACTTGGCAAAGTCTACAGATATGGTGAAGACTCAAAGAACTTCTAGTCATCCGTCTTTTGGGACAGTTAAGTATAGTCTAAATCGTGTGAATCTGTGTGAACAAGATGCTCAAATACTTTATGGGTTTTCTGATGAGAACATTAGAAGTTTTCGCATTGCGAAAGACGATGGAATATGTTGTGAGCTTAAAATGCGTAAAAAAATACGTCCAATGTGGAGTGAAGGAGTCTACTACATTCGCTTAAGAAAAGCAGAGACCTACTACGTCACGTTACACTTCACCGCGAATCTTGTGGTTATGGGCAGTTTAAAATATTTCTATTACTACATCCATGTATACCACGATGAGGTCCCTAGTGAAATTATAGCTAAAGGTTTATATGAATTCTTATTAGAATTTAGTGATGAATATTGGTTTTCCCCCAAAGTGAAACAGTAAGCGCACGCACTTTTCTCGAATAGGGTCCCTCAGTGTCAATAAGTTTTTATCTTCATTAAATGTTGTGCACATAACTAATGCTCGTGAAAGAAATATGGTGAATGCTGTTATTCCTGAACAAGTTAAAAATCATTGGTGCGCATCCCTGACAACGGGTATGATAAAACTTTGAAGACTGTATTGCTTCTTGAATCGCAGATTCAAAAATTCTCTAAGCATTTACCCGGTATAATGGGATCCAGTTTTAAACATTCATTTATACGGCCTAGGCGTGTCGGAGTTTTCATGTTGGAGGAACTCTGTACATGAATTCATAACCGCATAGCAACAGACACAATACATGTTGAACCGACTAGACGTGCTCTCCTCACAAACTCGTTAGAAAACTAATAAAAGATGGAGTTACCGTTAAGCAGTATCCTGAGCGCTGTATACATGTCCATCTTCATATCTGTGCGTGAATTCAAGCGTAATACTGGCGCTTTTAATTACGTACTTAAAACGAGGGGTAGACAATCAAGCTCTGGTAAACGTAATGTTATTTATTAGTGTTGAAGAGATAGCCAAAATCTTCATGGTGATTGAAGAGTGGTCTAGGGAGAGGTACAAAATACCAGTGAGGACGAGTGTAAAAAGACAACAGATTGTGGTGCTCCCTCATACGCCATTATTTGCATACTGCGCATAAATCGTCATACAAACCAACCCTGCGTTGATATACGAAAGATGTGAAAGACTTAGACGCTCGTGCCTCCAATATGCGTTATTTAGACACGGTACTTGAATACGCGTACGCCGTGTTGCTCGATGATTTTATTAAGTGTCGCAACAAGCAAGGCGAGAATAGTTTGAACTGAAGACGTATTTAGAAGATACAGACCCCTTGCAAGTTCACACAGGATTATCTACAACAGAATGTAATCAACTTCATTGGAAAAAACGACTGGCCCACGCAACCACCTGATTGCAATCCCATAGATTATTCTCTACCAGAGAAGATTTATGAAGGCCAAACAGAAAAGTTTACAGAAATGCAATTAAAGAAAAATATTAGCAGAAATCAGAAAATGTATCATGTCGTGGAAGAAAAGGTTAATACGGGTGTCCCAGAATTAACTATCTATTTCAATGAAATCTGACAAATTTAATAAAAACTGACATAATTTTGTGTTTATTACTAAATTATGATACAAAAACAAATAGATTTATAAATCATAAGTCAAAACTTTATTGAGAAGTTTCAACATGTGCACCGTCTGTATCTCTGCAAATTTCAAATCTATCCTCAGCACTGCGAAACACATTTTGAAGCATTTCAGGTGTTATCTCCCGCACTGCCAACTGGATGCGTTCTTTAAGTTCAGCTAAACTATTGATCTTTTGGCGATAAACCTTTGTTTTTATGAAACCCCATGCAAAGAAATCCAGGGGTGTCAAATCCGGAGAACGCGGAGGCCAAGGTCGAGGTCCTCCACGTCCAATCCACCCATTCGGAAGGCGTCTGTTGAGGTATTCTCGAACAATTAGAGCATAATGACATGGTGCTCCATCTTGTTGAAACACAACATTATCAAGAATGCCATCATCAAGAAGCTGTGGTTCGAGAAACTGCTGAAGCATATCAAGGTAGACGGTACCTGTTACAGTTGCTTCCGCAAAGAAGAATGGGCCATAAATTTTGGATTTGGTCATTCCAAGCCACACGTTAACTTTTGGAGAGTCTCTTTGCCATTCTATGACTTCAGACGGTCTTTCATTGGACCAGATACGACAGTTGTGTCGATTGACTTTACCACACGTGTGGAAAGTCGCCTCATCACTGAATAAGATGTTATCCAATAAACTTTCATTTTCGATTTGATCCACAATTTCTGCACACCTTGCTGCTCGATTTGGATAATCCTCTTCATTTAGGGCATGCAGTACTTGAATGTGATAAGCCTTTTTCATCAGTGTCGAACGCAAGATTCTATGAACTGTTGTCTTGGATATGTTGAGTCTTCGACCGGCCTCCCTAACCGAAGTTGTTGGTTCATCCTCAAACAATTGTCGTACCTGTTCGGTACTGTTACGTGCTGTCCTTGGGCATCCTCTTCCCACCTCGTCGTGTACGGATCCAGTTCTTTTAAATTTGTTCACAAGTTCACGAATCGCTTTGTCTGTAGGACCAGTTCTGTGGAATCTTCTTGTAAATTTTTCTCTGATTTCATTACATTGCATTCCTTTGATACGGGATGTTACAACAAAGATGCGTTCTTGTGTATTCATTATTAATAGGGTTCTGAAAGAGAATGAAAATAAAACTATGAAAAACTATGAAAAAATTCTGAAAAAAATTTAGAAATTTATACATTTTTAACACATATTAAACATGATAAACATAAATAAAAGTGTGTTTTTAAAAAATTTGTCCGATTTCATTGAAATAGATAGTTAATTCTGGGACACCCTGTATTACTTTGTAAGCAGGACGGCGGACATATTGATCATATTTGTTGATAAGATGTGAGTAATAAAATTTTTTCAGTTTATGATATTCGTTTTTTTCACCACACCTCATTGTTCCCTCAGCTGTGGAAAAAGTATTTTATGTAGAGGTCTCAAATTTTTATGATGGCTTATCAATAGATTGAGGTAAAAGTTATGTAAATTAATTTTGGAAGTGTGAACTGCATATTTTTGGAGTTATTGATGTTCAAATCTCAAGGCTTTTTTTTGGGCCACCCGATATATATATATATATATATATATATATATATATATATATATATATATATATATTAATTAAACAGCAAGTCCATGTGTTTCATTTCAGCATTTACACAATGTACTATACAGTATATATGTCATAATGTTGTAATGTTTCAGACCAGCAAAGACCCTAGGTTCCACTCATGGCTAGTCTACCGAATCATGTTTATAATTGTGTACTGCGCAAGTCCTTCGTGGTGGCGGAGGGGACCTACAAATTTATGTGTTCCGAACCACAAAAACATTAATTTTACTACCTTAAACTATACCTAATCTATCAACATATGCATCTAATCGATTTTTAAAAATGTTTATAGCCTTGCTACTAATTACTTCTACCGGCAAACTATTCCAGCTATTTACTATTCTTGCCGTAAAAAAAGTTTTTGGCGACTGCCGTCTCGAACGTTCTACTTGCCAGCTTACACCCATTATTTCTAGGTCTACTATATTGTGCTATTTCAAAAAAGCTATCTCTGTTTACGTTATCAAACCCATTCATAATTTTAAAAACTTGGATCAGATCACCCCTTAGCCTCCTAGTCTCGAGTGTAGTCAATTTTAACTCCTTAAGCCTATCCTCGCAAGACTTTGACCTAAGCGATGGAATCATCTCAGTTGCTCGTCTTTGAACTCGTCCGATTTTGTCGATATCTATGCGCATATGCGGATTCCAAAATTAGATCGCGTACTCCAAATGGGGGTCTAACTAATGACTTATAAAGTGGAACAATAATATCGCGCGATTTGTACTTAAAATTCCTAGCGATGAAACCTAGCATTTTGTTTGCCTTAATGACCCCTGCCCTACTTTGTTTTGCTACTTTTAAATCACCAGTGACTATACTGTAACTCCTAAATCTTTTTCCTGATCTACGCTTGCCAAATCCTTCTCTGTCATACTATACGCAAAATTACCGTCACGCGAACCTATATGTAAAATTTTGCACTTATCGACGTTAAATCTCATTTGCCATGTGACCGACTAATCTACGATTTTATTCAGGTCTTCCTGGATTTTACCTTTATCTTCGTCATTAATCGCCCTATCACCCAATTTCGTGTCATCAGCAAACTTTGAAACTGTACTGACTAGGCCGACATCTAAATTGTTGATATATACAGTATAAGAAAAAGCAAGGGACGCAATACAGAACCATGAGTACCGTCGCTCGCTACATTACCCCAAGAAGACACCTCCATCAACGTCCATCCTCTGTTTCCTACCTTGCAACAACTCTTTTATCCAATTTATTACTACACGGTGTCAAACGCTTTATGAAAATCTAAATATACTACATATACCACCCGATGACTATCGTAAACTTCAGCCACGCTTTGGAAAAATTCTAAAAGATTAGTTAAGCGAGATTTGTTTCGCCTAAAACCGTGCTGCGTATTTCTAATCAAGCTGTGCAATTCTAATTGTTTGACTATTCGATCCCTAATTATCGATTCCTGTAGTTTACCTACAACAGACATTAAACTCATTGGCCTATAATTTCCCGTCGCACCTTTATTGCTTTTCTTAAAAATAAGTGTTACATTTGCTAACTTGAAGTTTTCTGGTACGTACCTCTCAGAAATAAATGCATTAAGAAGCTTTGTTAGCGGCACAACAATGCTTCAATGCTTTCTTTTCATTCTTTTAGTTGTATGAAATATATGGAATCCGGACCCAGTGATTTGAGCATTTTCATTTTACAAATATAGTGTAGTACCTCCCTTTCACTCACCATAATATTATCAGAAGTATTCCCATTATCAAAAGGTATTATGTCTATGACTCGGGATATTCGTTACATCTTCTATTGTAAATACTGACGTAAAAAATTCGTTTAACAGAGTAGCCATTTGTTTGTTTTCAGAAACTAGCTCACCGTCGGAACTTCTCAACGGTCCTAAGACACTCGTTATTTGGTTCCTATTATTAACGTATTACTAAAATCGCTTGGGGGTTTCTTTGCCGTCACGAGCTCTGGAAATTTCAAAACTGCGCTTGGATTTTTGTATTACCCTTTTCGCTTCACGCCTTCGAGATATATAGTTGTTTCGTAACTACAAATTGTCTTTATCGCACTTATGTAACCTATAAGCCTTATCTCTACGCTATATAATATCCCCTACTCTTGAAGTAAACCACAAAAGCTTGTTATTTACTTTCGCACGCTTAATCGTGGACGGTACACATTCCTCATTTATAGTCCTAAGCACCGTTTCAAACGATTTCCACATTATTTTTCCGTTGGAGGTCCCCATTACGTCTTCCCAATTGACGCGTGACAATTCATTTCTAAATTTATAAAAGTCTGCTCGCTGGAAGTCAGGAATTTTATTTGAGTTAGCTGGTTTCGAGTGACTTACTGAGAGAACAAATTCTACCATATTGTGATCGCTATTGCTTAACGGTTCTATTACTTGAAGATCAATGATAAGCCTATCATCCGTAGTTATTATTAAATCTAAAATACTGTCCAACCTCGTCGGTTCCCAAACGTTTTTGAATAAGAAAGCTATCCTCGAGAAAATTAACTAAACGATTAACTTCCGCCTGTCCTTGCATTTTATCGTAATTCATGTTTGCACAATTAAAGTCATCCATAATTAAGGCCTACTCACTACCTATTATTCTTTTTCTTTCACGATATAACGCTTCGTCCGTATCAGCTGTTTGATTAGAGGGCCTATTTTACGGCAACAAGAAGTTTGAAATCGCTCAATTTAAGTTCTGCTATAGTCGAATCTATCGGCTCTGGGATTCTGTGCTTCAATTCTACAGCGCTCGCAATATTATCTTTGATATACGGCATAACACCTTTTTCTCGCCTACCTATTCTGTTTTTAATAAAATGTCTATAACCTTTAATTTGATACTACCCTACAAAGTCGCGCGTTTCAGTGCTAAGCCACGATTCACTTATTGCAATTAAATCATAGTCTTTCCAAGCAATTAACCTCTTAACGACCGAAGTGTTTGTAGGGTTAAGTTATGAGTGCGTGTATTGGAAACGGTACATATTCGACCCAGTGGTCCAAAAGAGGTTAAGGAAAAAAATTCGTTTGTTTTGTTTCGTAGGGTACGAGCATTTAAAGATAGAACCTTCAAATTGTTTGTTAAAACCGCGTTACCTTCGCGCGAGCAAGGTAAATTCATAAGTTTTGGCGTGTAATTTAAGGAAATTACCGTTCGATTTACGGCAGCCTGAGAAGAAGAGACAGTATTGTGAAATAGTCTTCCTAAACGCGCAGCGCAACGTTATTAAGATGAAGTCTATCTCCGAGAAACAACTCCCTCCTGCCGTAGAAACTGTTCCAAAAATTTGCAAAATGCACTCCTTCCTGTTTGCAAAGAGACTTTACGTTATTGTTAATGTAGGTCGCCTTGCTGTAGAACTCGTTAGGCTGGATAATTCGAGGAAGTATACTGTACCTGTTAAAACATTCTTATTAGTTTTTCCTTTATTGGCTCAATTAAGTCCCTATACCTAACCAACAGCTCTTCCGATCTAGAATTTGAAACGTTATTAGTACCGACACGAATACATACGTTGTGTCCTTAGAGGTTCCGTCTGTAAACTGGTTAACACTATTCGTTATATCCTCCACCTATGCACAAGGGTAGCAGCAACTGCACCTACGACAGGGGTTTCTTCCACAGAATTCCTCGAGCTACCCTCGAGCAATGGAATCACCAACGAGTCGTATTTCAGGTTCATCAGCGTCTTCGAAACATAAAACAGAAAACTTATTGTTTGTTATTACGGATAGAAAAGTCTTAGATTGTCTCAATGTGGCTCCATTACGCACTTGAACGAAGGGTCGGGAACTAAGGGAAGAGATAGGGCTGTTTGAATTATTTACACCATTAGTAGAAATTGAGGCAGGAAGGGCTGCAACTGAAGAATAACTCCTCCCAAAGGCCCAAGGGATTCTAATTTCGCCGTCAAGGGCATCACTCTTTCTCCAAGCCTCAGTATGGTCTTACTCTCACGCTGTAGCTTGTTCTTCAGCAAATCCATGTTCGAGCATCACCTGCAAACTAATTGAGTGTTATTATTAGCTAATTTAAACGAGTAAGCTGCAAACTTCTCTCAGCACCGACTGTAAGTACTTGACGGGGGTGCCATGCTATTAACTAATACTAGCGTTTGGAAATTAATAGCGAGTTAATAATAAATCTAATAACGACGTATGTCTCCGGGAATAATAAAGAGCAATTAATAAATAAAACATAGGCCTACCGCGGATGTTCCTCTCTTTAATAAAGAATTTTGTTTTATTGCCCTTTAAATATATGCATGCAAACATACATACAAATATACAAACACACATACACAATATATATATATATATTGATACATATATACACACAATTCATATATATATATATATCATATATTAGGAAACAGTATTTAAAGTATTTAACAGTATTTAAAGCAGAAAGAGACTACGAGAAGAGAATGAAAGAGGAAAGTGGGAACAAAGAACAGTGGAAAACGGAAGAAACGGAGAAAGGCGAAATAGAAAAAATCAAATACCGTCACAAAACGAGGCCGAAAAGACACAGGCAACAAAGAGTGTAAAGACAATACACAGCATAAGGGCAGCGAAGGACACAAACACAACTAGCACAAATAGCACAAATAGGACAAGACAAGAGGGCAGTCAAGAAAATGGGGTGAAACTGTCCCACAATAATAGGCTGACCATATTTCCTTGAGATAAAAACGGGACATTGGGATGGCAAAAAAGGGACGGGGTTATGTAATATTCTGTATTCATGAAAAAGTAAGTACATAAACCGGGACAAAATTGACATTTTTATTAAAACGACGGGACGGCCAGGAAATATAAAACAAACGGTACTGTCCCGTTCAAAACGGTACGTATGGTCAGCCTACACAATAAAGAACAAAAAACAAAGGCCACGAGTAAATATGGGGAAGGAATTATATGCAGAAATTATATAAAAGATAATTGCAGATTTAAAAGAGGACAATGTGTATATATGAATATCCGCCAATATGCAATTTCTTCTATAATAATGGTCATTGTAAATTTGGAGACAGATGTAAATGCTACCACCCGACATTTGCAGGACTTACGCAAAATATGGAACCTGCAAATTCGGGAAAAAATGCTGCTATCACAACCTCCCGACGGAGTCAAAGAACAAAGGAAAAATTTTAAATGATAATAGGAACAACAATAGGAACACAATAAGCGAACAAGAAATTTTTTCAACATCGCGGACACGTTACGGATGCTAAATATCATTTACATGCAGTTGACACAGCTGGAAACCCCGAGCCAAACTGCTACCGGGCAAGAAGCTACCAGTACAAGTAGACGGAAACGGATCTCTCTCGGAGGATCCTAGGGCAACGAATCAAGAGATATCGAAGGAAAACGAACTTGAAATGCACAAGCGGCAATGAAAAACAGAGAACATAAAAATTATCCTAGCTAATATTCAAGGAATAAAACCAAACCAATCGCTCAATAAGGTTTCGTACCTGAAAGGATTATGGACGAAACAAGGGCGGACATCGCATACCTCACAGAAACTCATCTTAGGGATTGCCAAGGAAATTGTGAAAACTGCGAACATTGTATTGATAAGAAAGAGATAAATATAGAGTGCTTCAACTTACTAAGAGCGGATAGAACGACGAGACGTAAAGGTGGCTGTGCTATATATGTACAGGAAGGCCATATGACAGAGACGATAATAAGTAAATCAAACAGCTATGTGGAACTCCTAGCAGTGAAAATAGAAAAACTAAACGTGATAGTAATAGTCATCTATAGACTTCCAAGCACCCCAACCGAAAAATTCTCGGAGGCCATTGATGATATCAGAAAGCTAATAAGGGCCATAAACCCTCCATCCCCCAATATAATGATCTGCGGAGACTGTAACTTCCCATTTATAAAATACCAAAAGGTGGATAGGAATATATATATTCATCAGGACAAGGGGGTCACAAGAGAAGACCAGGAGCACGCAAAAATGTTGATGGCTCTCACAAATGAGTTTATGCTGACACAGGAGATAACAGAAAATACCAGAAAAAATAACTGCCTGGATCTGGTATTCACGAATAACAAGGAACTTGATTGCTGATATAAAAATAACCCTAACCATTATTATATATCTCAGACCACGTCTTAATCGAGATATCAACAAATATGACGACAGCATTAAAAAACAATACACATATTGAGGAAAGAAGTAAATTCGGGGCCTTTAACTTAAACTCCAAGACTATAAATTGGGAAGCAATCAGATCGCACATGACCCAAATAGAATGGAGAACAATTTTCGAGAATAAAACAACTGAAGAAATGCAAACAACCTTGGAAGAAAAAACGCTGAGAATTTCAGAAAAATATGCTCCGAAATCACAGCCAAAAGGAAAGAGGAGCTGGCTAGAGAGGCAAAAGAGAAGATTATTCCGCAAAAGAAAGAGGGTGGAGGCGAAGTTAGGCAACTGCGGAGATAATGACAGGAAAGCAATAAAAGAAAAACTGGAGGGTATCGATAAGGAAATACAAGCCCTGATTAAAGACCATACAGAGAGGGAAGAGGAAAAGGCTGTAGAAGCAATAAAGGAAAATCCAAAATACTTCTATAGCTATGCAAAAAGGAAAACAAAAACGCGCGCCGCTACTGGACCCTTAAGGACGAGAAATAATGAACTAACCGACGATCCAAAGAAATATCTGATACATTGAGAGCTCAATATGAATCAGTTTTCAGTACCCCAAAAAGTGACAAAGCGATACCTGACATAAATACATTCTTTGAAGAGGAATTGCAAGGAGAGTATATAACAGACTTTGATTTTACCCCAGAAGATGTAGCGAGAGCTATAGACAAATGAAACCACATTCAGCTGCAGGTCCGGACAAATGGAACGCATTATTGATTAAAAGCTGTAAAAATGAAATAGTTACACTTTTATACTGGATATGGAGAAGATCCCTAGACACTGGGGACATACCGAGCATCTTGAAAAGAGCAAACATTGTCCCTATATATAAAGGAGGGGACAGATCTCAAGCAAAGAACTATAGACCAGTGTCATTGACGTGCCACCTCACCAAAGTATTTGAAAGAATAGTTAGAGAGAAAATTTATGATTTCCTGGAGACACGGGAAAGATTCAACGAAAATCAGCATGGATTCCGATCTGGTAGATCATGCCTATCACAACTAATAGAGCACTACAACAATATCCTAGATCAGGGGTGGGCAACCTTTTTGAGTGAGCGTGCCAAAATCGTCAAATCTTTTATGCAAAAGTTAATCTTTACCATTTTTTAGCAGAAAACATTAAGTTAAAATATAAAACTCAGCGAAGAATTTGGATATTTATTTATTTTAATTTTTTTAAGGTGAGCCCGGGGAATCGCGTGCCGGAAAAAAGTCATTGGCGTGCCACGTTTGGCACGCGTGCCAAGGGTTGCCCACCCTGTCCTAGATGCATTGGAAGGCAATGACAACTACGATGTTATATACAAAGATTTTGATAAAGCTTTCGATAAATGTGACCATGGTATAATAGCACATAAAATTAAAGACATGGGAATAACAGGCAAAGTGGGAAAATGGATCTACAACTTCCTTAGAGATCGTCTGCAGGTCGTCAAAATTCAAGGTATATGCAAAAACTTCACTTTTTTTCTACGTGAAGGTCAAAATATGAAAATAAAAACCCACTCTAATAGACAGAGTTTATTTCCACGACAGTTTCGACGCCCACTGGCATCCTCCTCGGGAGGATGCCAGTGGGCGTCGAAACTGTCGTGGAAATAAACTCTGTCTATTAGAGTGGGTTTTTATTTTCATATTCAAGGTATATCATCATCAGAATCGGAAGTACGCAGCTCAGTACCACAAGCGACAGTACTGGCCCCACTCCTGTTCATTATCATGCTAACAGACATAGACAGCGGAGTAAACAACAATAGTATACTGTAGTAACATCCTTTGCAGACGATGCAAAGATCAGCAGAAAAATCAGCGATGTACATGACGTGGAGGCCTTGCAGAGGGACACAAACCAAATATACAAATGGTCAGAACTGATAACCATAAATTTATAAAAAGTTTTAAAAATTACTAATTAGTAATGAGAGAAATTTTAATAGGGATAATTGACGTGGGCAAATTAAGATTGAAATTCTTTTGGAAGTGAATTGCTTTTTGATTTATTATTTTTTGTACAAGTTAAATGAAGTGTTTAGAAAGATATTCAGTGTATAATGACGGCTACCGCTACATCCTACAGAAACCATAGGCACATTTTATTAATTTGTGTCTTAACATCTCCCTCTCTCTTGTCTTTAATAAATAAATAATTAAATTATATAGTGATATCTGGTAACCCCTTCTAAGCATTGATAGCATCTCTCTCTTACCTTTAATAAATAAGTAATTAAAATAAACATCTGGCAACCCTCCATATATAAAAAATTAAAATAAATAACTGGCAACCCCTCCAAATATAAATAAATTGGCCTATCTGGCAACTCCCGACCTTTTATATAACAGATGTTGGTTCCCTGAGCTCTCATTATGCGTCTGGTTGGTCTCAGACGAAAACATGGTCTCTCTCTCTCTCTCCTTCTTAGATTAAGGCTTACCTTCTTAGGTTAGGATACCCCTTTGGGGGTGAGGCCTTCCCAACTTCTCCCCCAATGTTCCCCCTTCATGCAATTTTGGGGTTCCCCCTACCCCTTGTTGCATAATCCCCACCCCTTCATGCAGCGTGGCGGTTACCCCACCCTCTTGTTGCATAAACCCCACCCCCATCGTTACATAACCCACTCCCCCTTGTTGCAATGCCCATCCCCTTTGCAACATTATCCCCACCCTTCCTTTGCATCATTGATCAACATTGCAATTGTACTCTACCATTTTGTGCCCATGCTACTCATCAGAGCTGGGCACTTGCGTTTTTTTTTGCGGTACTGCGGTACTGCGGTACTACCGTGTTGGTCGGTACCGCGGAAAGTACCGCGGGAAATTTGAATGCGGTAGCGGTACTGCTGTACTTTCAGCGATCCTTTGCGGTACTGCGTTATGCGGTACCGGTTTGGTAGTGCGGTAGTAGTACCGCAGTACCGCAGTACCGCAAAAAAAACGGGCAAAAAAACGCAAGTGCCCAGCTCTGCTACTCGTGTCTCTCTCCCCTAATGCCATCATACTACTACTTAGCAACAGCTCCAGTTGGATGACAGTGTTCCAGTAGATGCTGCTGTGCCTTGTATTCACACCACTCTTCAAAAGTGAGGTCTTTATCATGGTCACCTGGTTCTTTGTAGTTGTTGTATGGTTTATTGAAGCATGTAGAGTGCAGCAACTGTAGCCTGGTGGGGCATTGCGGGATCTCTTCACATGCGAAGCAGAGAGGAGTGCTTCTGCCCTGTCTGGTGATGCTATTCCTGCATTAACTATTACTGTTAACTAACCACTACTATCAAGCCAATCACCTAGGGTGCCGAACACTGCCGTTTCTATCATATATGTAAGCCACCCATCATTACAACATACTTGGGGAAGCCCAAAATTATGTGTCTGGTCCCATTAGATTTGCTTTGCCAAACTAAACAGTGGCTGGTCCGTAAAAATGACTGGAGTTTGATGTGGGTTCAGATGATTTATTGCAGCTTTGGCAATGTTCATGGCATGCTTAATCATGGCAACAGAATAGGCATTTTCATAGAAGAGAGGCATCAGCAATATTTGCTCTAAAAATTCTAAATATTGATAAGGACGTGGTCCTCTTCTTAAACCTGGAAATTATACTGCTGTGTATTATCGGAAATATTTGCTCATTTCTATACAAAATGTGTATTATACATTGTACTCATAGTCATTATGCATACTTAATTTCTACAGAAGGGGTAATTGATTATATGACAATTCCTTTTTTGCTTTAAAAATAAGGAAAATGAAAGTAAATAGTAGAGAAAATGAGAGCAAGCAATGCAATACGTGCCACATAAGTTGAAAGTACCTCTGTTGATGGATATCAATTAAAGCATTGTAATAAAATGACATTACACTATTTTTAATGCTGTTTGTTGTTATGGAGAAAAAATCTTCCATATTAATTCCTAATGAATAATTTAAATGGGTTTTGGAAATTATCTAAAATGTACCTAACTTCTGGAAAAAAAAAACATTCCGGGACGAACTTTAACCTTAAGATTTTTCTTGGCACCAATCCTTATATGAAATAATATGTGTCAAACAACATATGTGCCAAGTTTGGAGCTTTTATCAAAAAGTGAACGTTTTGCAGCTTATTGACTGCACTATGAGTACTGAGCAGTACTCAATTACTGGTAGAACCGAGCTCTTTCAAACCTTAGCATGATTTTTGCTTTTCTGCTAGGAAGGCTCCTCCAGAAAATTTCCATTATTTTTCCAGCTGTTATGATTTTAATGTTATAGTGTTCTCTGAATTCTGCATCCGATGACATCATTACTCCAAGATCCCTGATTCGTGGGTTGGTGTAATCTGTTTTTTTTTGCAGTATTTTGTACTCTTTATTCTGTAGCGCCTTGTTATTTCCTCGTTGAACTTCATATTGTTGTCTTCCGCACGCTGAATAATGTTTCAATGTCATTTTCTAAGTTTTGTTGACCACAAAATTAAATTGTTCTTCTCCCATTTCGCTCATTCTTTTTGGGTCATTTGTTTATTCTTTTACTTCATCTTGTAACGGACTTTTGGTACTTGTAGGTTATCTTCCCCCCCGACCAATTTTGACAGAATATTTTAACATTAATATTTTAATATTATAATATTGTTTGTTTCTGGAATAGTATTTACTATTTACTAATAGATCAACTGTACGCCCTTGATAATTGGTTAGGTTAAGTCATGATATTTTCTTTAGTTTTAATGAAAATATTCTGTCAAAATTGGTGGGGGGGGGGGGGAGATAACCTACAAGTACCGGACTTTTTTTTAAATTTACCTTTCCTTTTCGTTTTGTGGATAAATGTTTATTTATTGAAAAAAAAGGTTCAAACGGTGTGCCAGATGTACGAGTACTCACGCTAACAAATAGAAAATATCGGGAAAAGGGAATATCGTCATAGTGTTAGGTATACAAAAGAGGTATTTTCGAATAATTTAAGAAACTCTATGTACTGTATGTTCCCGAAGTTTGCTATTCTTATGAACAAAATCAAAACCTGTTATAGATTTTCCGTTCGAGGAGAGATATTAAAGGAAATATTATAAAGCAACTCTGAAAGCTTCTCCAACAATCAAATAGTTCAGTTCCTCTCGTTTTAATGGACTTTCATTGAGTTTCCGGTTGGAAACTAATAAAATTATACTATTACTATTATATCGAATCTTACAATATAGTTTTTGATTTACAGCTTTCACTAAAGTTTGTTTTGAACTGGTTTGGTTTATTCGTGATCCTTTCAGAAGCAAAAAGTTTAAATCACGAATAATTAAACATTGTTTTATAACGTTTTTAGCGGGATTAATTTACACTTGCATCATTCCCATTTCTATTTCCATTCCGTTCGCGGTCCGAAAATGAGAATGTTTGAATCGGGAATTCCAGAGTTGGGAAAATAGTTTCCTGGTTTGAGAAAGCTGTATAAAATAGCTGTATAAAAGCTGTATAAAAAAATCGAACTTAAAAATGGGAAATCTGAAAGTCGAAATGGAAATGGATCGATTTAAGAATTGCTTCCTTTGAGATTCCCATTTCTGACTCTCTCATTCTCGGACAAATACTCAAATGGGAAAGACCGAAATTGGGAACAGACAGTTTAGAATTAACAGACGAGAAGCACTTAAACTTGAATGAACTTTTGTAATGAAATTGGATAAAATCGTCTGGCTTTAATCGGAATAAAACGAATGAAATACTTATCCATACTCTATTCAAGTCTGCTGTAATGTCAAGCTTAATTTTCACTACAGTATGTAGATATAAAGAAAAACCAGGATACCTATATATATATATATATATATATATATATATATATATATATATATGCATGTGTGTGTGTGTGTGTGTGTGTGTGTGTGTGTGTGTGCGTGTGTTACACGCAGGCCGTGCATGCAAACCAGGAACTCTTCAGGGAAAATTAAATCCACTATAGTCCGAATAAGTAATAGTAAATGACAAATACTATGGTTTTTCAACGTGGGCAACGGGTCACTCGCAAAGAGGCCCAAAAATATAGCTTCCTTCACCAGCTATTTGCCAAACAGATAGGATCCAGTTTTGGTTTAAACCCTAAATTTCGTAATTTATCATTTACCATTACTTATTCGGACAATAGTGGATTTAATTTTCCCAGTAGAGTTCCTGGTTTCATGTACGGTCTGTGTGTAACATAAAAGTTTCTCAGTCTACCATTCTGAGTTGTAACGTATATATATATATATAATTTAGTGGTGGACCGGATATCCGCATCATTTTTAACATCCGCATCCGCACTTCTGACTGCGGATGTTATGCGGATATTACCTCTAATAAATTATGCAATTTACAATTAAATTAGCTTATAAAGTAGCTTATAAGGCCCAGTCATGCACATTTCATGTAAAGTATTAATTATTAATGACGAAACAAATATATAAACCTCAAAATATATATACCTGGTAACACAGAAAATTGAATGAAACTTGTTTCATTGAATTTTATGTTGCTGAAACTCTTGAGAAAGTTATTATTTTTATCATGATAAAAACATTAATATTAATTTTAATTCTTATGCATTGCCTGCCATAATAGTAATATCACGAAATTTGAAAAATTATGGCATATATTCATATAATTCAGTTTACGCGCTATCTCTCTTTGTGAAAAAGTATCAGCAATCAATAAACCATTAATCTGCGCCTTTTTATGTTGTGTAATATCACACAATCGGCTCATATCATCAATGAGACCAAGAACAAAGAAAATAACTCTACAAATTTGAAAAGTAGCAAGATACAGTTAAAATTTCACACACAAACTATAGTAGAGCATAAAAAAGTATGTTAATTTAAGCAAATTTAAGCTTCTTTGTGAAACAGCACCCAATCAGTGTAAACTGTGCTTTGAAACTGAAATAAATGGTAAACAACTCCAGGCGTTACAGATGACGTGCGAGGCTAGATTTTCTTATCACCACATTCCCCCTTTGTCTCCCCCCTCCGCTCAAGACTGACACTGACATCTACACTCATACATTATGTTAAGAAGAAAGTAGCAAATAATTTAGAAGTTCCTAATATAGTAAAAATAAATATAAAATCGAAAAAATATAGGTTGTTTCATTAAAGAAAATTTTCAGCCACTAAGTCTAATAATTTGACCAGGGTCTGTACTGTATATACATATTCAGGTGTCTCAAAATATGTCTCAAAACAACTACGAGTTTTGTCATTCGCACGACTCTTGTTCTTCTTATTGAAGGAAAATAAAAGTGCAGAAAAGAAACATTTAATTAATCCATATTAAGAGGTTCCGCAATTCAACCACATTTTCTCAAAATTATGAAAATCAGATTGTCTTAATTTTTCGAGAGCGTGAAAAGGTAACTGTGAAGGGGAAAGCAACACAAGTACTGTTTAATGTTTGTATTCCAAACAAAGACAATACCAGAAAAGAAACAAATTTTTTTTTTAACATTTCGTACTCAAAGCAAAAACAATGCCAGAAAAAGAAATCAAGGAAAGAGAAACGCTTCTTGACATCATTTCTTCCTTATCACTTTTACGACCAGATCTTTTACTTAAGATTCTGTTTTGTTTTTACAAATTTTCTCTGTATGCTTCCTCAACACCTTCGAGAGGAATTGTTTTTGAGATTCTTTTTTTGTGATGGATGAACTGTACCTTTTCATCAGTGCAATTCCTCGTTCAGCGCTGTCGTTGACCACTTTCAAGGCACGAGTACGTTTGAGGCCCAAAACGAAGTTTTCGTGTTCCTCCCACTCCGTCGGATCTTTTGTGAGAAAAGATGGCTCCACAGTATTCCCCATAAAAATTGTTGAGAAAAAGCCTCGTGTTCGTCCTGTTAGGAATGTATCAATCTTGAGGCAATATACGGCTTTCGCCATCAATCTTGCCATGTGGTAAGCCCCAGGACGGCGGAAATGAATTGGCTCCTCTTGTTTACCCCAAGGAACATAAAACACAGGACAATCAACGATTCATAATCTTCTCGGAGATGTTTCTTTTTCTTTAAGACATCTTGGAGGTACCTGAGCATTTCGGACTGTTTGTGCTTAAGGAATTTGTTTGTCGCAAAACGCTCAGCATATGCTTCATCTGTGTCGACTGTAGTGGGATTGGTTAAATAATGCCCAATTGGTTTCAAAACGTCTGAAAAGAGCAATGTCTGGCCCGTTTGAAGGACCATTACATAGCTCGAAAACGTCTTTCAGAACGATCTTATTCATATGGTGTCAACAAGCAAGTCACAGGAGAGGCCGGCCAAGTTCTTCATCGATCCTTGAATCATTCCATTGTTTGCTGCTGTAGTGCCGAATCCCAGCCCGATTACATAATATTCGATTCCCATACCTCTGACCTCTTTTGCCACTTCACGGCCGGTTCCGTCAGCAGCAACTGGGACACCCACCAGTTCCTCCACATTCTCACCAGTTGCAACCACTACAATACGATCAACTTGACCCTTTCCCTTGTCGATGTCGGGAAGAAGTTTTCCATCTCAATGGAGGACTAGTGAACATGGTTTACTGGAGGGAAACCACTTCACAGTTCTTTTCGCACATTCTTGCCTATTCTTTATTCGGACATGATGGACGGTTGCTGGAGATACTACGAGCTCATCGAGGTTGTGACCGAGACAGTGGGCTGCTGCACCAAAAGACGAGGTTGTTTGTCGTACGGAAAGATTGTCCCGATCCCATGCAGCTGTCAGATTTGGGTCTGTAAGGGTTTTCAACTTATTAGGGTTGGGACGAGGGTTATTCGTAAGATATGTAACACGAACCACAAATTCATCGTTATCCTCATCTTCCAAGGACGATGTTGACGCAGATGTGCTGTCACTATCGATCATGATTTTCTCGGTTAGTAGTTTTGCCATTTTTTGCGCCTCTAACGCCCGATTCTCCATCAGCTCTTGTCGTTTGCGCTTCTTCTTCTGTTTCTCGACATGAACACCTCCGAAACTCGAGGCCACGCGGTCTTCGCGTTCAGAGCAAAGGAATCTCTTATCTTCTGGAACCTGAAGAATCAATGGTTTGCGAATGTGAAATATCGAATAGTTCCTCTAGATCGGCTTTGAACATGCCCTTGTGCATTCGATACGAGCTCTGCGGTTTGTTCTTACTCCTCTTCAGGTTTTCGTATCGGTTCACCAATTCCTTCAACTTGGTCGCTGCGCACGTCTCCGTTGTTATTGGAACGTTGCTTTTGGCCCAAAAAGAAAGAACGGCACTTATGATTGTTTTCAGACTTTGCGGTACATTTTAATTCGAGGGAGAATGGTGGTAGTAGTAGTGAAGGAGCACTCGTTCATCAGAGGGGAGGCGTGAACCGGTGATTTTATCCACTGGGCCTTTTTCAATCAGCTACAGTTTAACCTTCTGACGCGTAGTACGCATTCCAAACCTAGAAAATTAATGAAATGGGTTATAACGTATGAAAGAAAAGTACGTAATATTATACAAGATAATTTGTATGATAACGGACATAATATTTGCTTCACCTTTAAATAGAAGGTGGTGGTCAAATCACAAAATCAGAACGTTTACATAATTAAATAGATACCAATTCTCACCAGCGTTATGGCTCAAAGTTTCAGTCAGATCTGCTTCGAAGGCTTGTTTTATAAATATAAATTTAATCTCACTATTCTTATATAATTTATAATATATATATATATATTTCACTAATCATCAGCAAAATAAAGCAAGAACAGTGAATGAGGCAATAACTTACGTGATATATACAATACTGCGCCCGCGATAACGTTTACAGTTCAATACAAACTATCAGAAAACAAATGTTTAATCGTGGTCTCACAGGTTCAAACTTGCGCGACGTCTGAACGCGCTCCGATTTTCTTCAAATTTAACATGAGAAGTTATTTCCTGCAAAGGAGCACTGCATCGAATCGAATTATAAAAAAACCGTTGATTAATATTTTTGAGACACTCCAATATATATATATTATATATATATATATATATATATATATATATACATATATATATATATATATAACGTAAAGAACGACGCTTGTATAGGAGATATTACGCGCAAGACGAGAGAGAGAGAACGAAACAAATGAAAAAATGAGGTAACCACCCGGGAATCGAACCCGGGATCTTCCGATTGCCGGTCAGATGCGATACCATTACACCATGGGCCTCACTCTTCCAAATGCCGTAATTCTTCTACATACTCGCAGAAACCAATGCCCCAAGGGGGCATCTCCCGCATGCCGTAACATTATATACATTCAACTGAAAAGAACACGCAGTATAAATAACGTAAAGAACGACGCTTGTATCGGAGATATTCCGCGCAAGACGAGAGAGAGAGAACGAAACAAATGAAAAAATGAGGTAACCACCCGGGAATCGAACCCAGGATCTTCCGATTGCCGGTCAGATGCGATACCATTACACCATGGGCCTCACTCTTCCAAATGCCGTAATTCTTCTACATACTCGCAGAAACCAATGCCCCAAGGGGGCACCTCCCGCATGCCGTAACATTATATACATTCAACTGTAAAGAACACGCAGTATAAATAACGCTCCTATACAAGCGTCGTTCTTTACGTTATTTATACTGCGTGTTCTTTGCAGTTGAATGTATATAATGTTACGGCATGCGGGAGGTGCCCCCTTGGGGCATTTGTTTCTGCGAGTATGTAGAAGAATTACGGCATTTGGAAGAGTGAGGCCCATGGTGTAATGGTATCGCATCTGACCGGCAATCGGAAGATTCCGGGTTCGATTCCCGGGTGGTTACCTCATTTTTTCATTTGTTTCGTTCTCTCTCTCTCTCGTCTTGCGCGGAATATCTCCTATACAAGCGTCGTTCTTTACGTTATTTATACTGCGTGTTCTTTGCAGTTGAATGTGTGTATATATATATATATATGTATACAGTTCACCAGCATCCGTTGGTCAGTGGGTAACACCATTTCCCTGTAACCCACTATTTCTAAAGGTTTTGGGCTGCGTACTCCTTAGATATTGATTTACTATTCATGTATTCTGCCCTATTTTACCAACCGTATTTCTCCCTGTATCAATAAATTTGTTGCCACTTTATTATTTTTATGCATTGGTTCGGCAAAAAAAAAGGGAGACCTTTTAAATCCTTCATATCTCGGCAAATACGATACATAGAACCATGAAATTTTAGTATGTTAGTACTAGGTAATTTTATGGTTCGTATGCCATATTTTAACATTTTAGCTGAGAAATTGGATTTATGGCGAATATTCCAGAAAATCTTGCTAATCATAGGTTGAAGGTGATAATTAAAGCGATTTTGATTAACGTAAGCCAACTGTAGGAGGTTTGGACAAGCTTCTCAAGAAAATCGATAAAACAGGAGATATTAAAAGAATACCAGGTAGCGGTATTAAATTTGGCCACGAAACAGTTCTGATTTAAATCCTGTCAATTACGGCCTTTGGAAAAATTTGTCACGGAGAATTTATCGGGTCAAAGTAAGAAATGTCGCTCATTTACGACAGCTTCTGGAAAAATGGGATGAACTACCACAAGAACAAATCAATAAAGCCATAGATGAGTTCCGTCCTAGACTGAAAAAGGTTGTAGAAGTTTGTGGTAAACATATCGAGCAGTTTTTTTAACATCAAGGTAGCACCATATGCGAGTACTTTGTAACTTTTTATCTGGACATACAATGCAGTAGTAGTGTAAATGGAGAACTTCCAGTGGCATAAAGAAATGTTCAATAAATCCGTAATTTTCATTAGTTTTCTTTAAAATCCGCTCACCATATAGGAAATTTACTTAGTTGTGGGGTGTGAAAAAAATATTGAAATCTGACCATAACTTTGGATTTTACAGCGAAAATTCGAGGTCTTTTTTGGGGGGTGGGGGGTGGGGGGCCACCCGATATAACTTAGTATTATAAATGAAATGAATATTATAAGTACAGATTAAATAATTGTTAATATATTTAAAATATATGTACATTAAATATACAGTGCGAAATATAATGTTTGACACTGTAATATTTAATGTCCCTCTCTTGCTTGACACTATTTTCGTAGTGATAAAGAAATTTAGATCTGTTTTCGATTTTTTCTTCCGCTGTGTCACGTACACGTTGTTGACCTTTGGTGTATACCCATCCAATTTGAGAACCACTGCTATAAGCGAAGTGAAGACACTGAGGTCGGGGGCTCGACCCCCATATAATGCTGATAAATAATAATACAAGAGCTAGTGTATTGGACCGCATTAGTATGACATGGGCGTTGTGCCAGTTTATTGCCTTCTTCATTTGTTGTATCTATCAATCTAATTCTCCTCTCTCTCTCTCTACATATATATATATATATATATATATATACATACACACAAACTCAGAATGGTCCCCTGAGAAACTTATATGTTAAACACAGACCGTGCACGGTCTGTGTTTATATATATATTATATATATATATATATATATATATATATTGATTTACTGTTCGCGTTTATATATATAAAATGTCCGATGAACACTATGATATTTTAAAAGAGGAGGATAGGAGCAGATACTAATTCTCTCTTTCATCAAATCTTTAAATCTCATAAATAGAGAAATGCTAAAAGGTCGGATTTAGGCTAATCCTACACATTTGTTGGAAATGAAACCAAGACTGATAAGATTAGAAATTTTATATATATATATATACAGGTGTAACAACAGGTGTAACAAAAGTCCGTTCTCATAGGGAAATATGAATAACGGAATTGATCGTGATGAGTTTGTACGTATTTGGTCAACGGCTACATGGAATGCAATTTGAGCATGTACTGAATTAATTGTTAAGTTGATTGTATTGTTCGTAATGTGTAGTTAAAAGTATTTTCTCGTTCAATTCTGTTATATCATATTCTCCTATGAGAACGGACTTTTGTTATATATATATATATATATACAGTATATATATATATATATATATATCCTAAAGAGGATATGCAATTATACATATGAAAATGAAAATGAAAATGAAAATGAAACGTTTATTGGCAGACTATAGTCCATATGACAAATATTATTAATACAATGACAGTTCACATACTAGGAGTAAAAATATATACAATTGATTAGAAATAATACAGTAATATCAAAGTTAAGTGGAGCTACAGACAGACGTTTTCGTACCAAAAAGTTCAAAGCTTAGAGGATAAACGGCAGGACTCATGGATAGCTTGGATAATCGGGTTGGTTGATTTTTAATTCTTTGCATTAGACTCTATTGAGCACGTCTTGTTACCTCCGGAAAGCTCGGACATTGCGTAGCGAACATTTGTGAAGCTGAACATCTCGGGGGTAATTTATGTAAGAGTCTAAAAGACCTGTTGTACAGCAAATTTAGAGTTCTGCAGAACGTTTTTTATAATTCACCCAGAAATGCTGTCCGTATATATTACTGCAGAAAGTACGAAAGAGTGTCTTTAGCTTCTCTTGTACAGAACCGAAAGTTCTGTGTGTGTGTATATATATATATATACACACACACAGGGTGTTTCAGGAGGAAAGGTCAATACTTCGGGAGGTGATAGTATCGGTCATTGTGAGAAAAAAAGTTCATATGAACATGTCTAATTCTGAATGGTTACGGAGATAGAGCTGAGTAGTATAGCCGAAAAAGGGGAGAGTGCAAGAATGTTGCAGGTTATTATGTAATGTTGCAAAGGGGGTGGGGTTGTTGCAAAGGGGGTGGGGGGGAAACTTGGAGGCGGCGTTATCCCCCAAGAGAAAGGAGGAGGAGAGAAAGGAGGAGAGGTGTTCACCTGGCAGGAGCCAAGTGCACATTAAGACTTCAGCCGAGTTGGCGTTGTTTTATAGGCTCCTAATCAGCCAGTTGGCGTAAATGGCTTGAGTTGCCAGATACCGCGATACCATTGTATACATTATTATAGACTCCTAATCAGCCAGTTGGCTGTAATGGTTGTCAGATACCTCTTTTTAGCAGTATTATTGTATACATTATTATTATATACGCCTAATCAGCCAGTTGGCTGTAAATGAGTTGCCAGATAGCGCCATGTCATTTAATCGAAGACAGAGTTGCCAGATACCATTGTATACACTATTATAGACTCCTAATCAGCCAGTTGGCTTAGAAGGCTTAAATATTGCCAGATACCGCAATACCGTTGTATACATTATTATATTTCGAATACCGGTAGTAGAAGGCATAACAATAAACAACATTGCATCATTCTTTTTTATTATAAATATATAGAAAATAAATATACATTTGAGGAATATGCGTATAACAGAAATATATACACACAATTATGGATATATATATAAAATAAAATATACATTTCAAATAAATATACACTTCAATAGAAATATACACACACACACAATTATGGTGATATATAAAATAAAATATACATTTCTAATAAATATACACTTCAATAGAAATATGTACATAACAGTACAGGAGAAATATCAAGCAAAATATATATATATATATATATATATATATATATATAAACACAAATCAATAGAAATATGCGTATAATCAGTACAGGAGAAATGTCAAGCAAAATATATATACAATTCACTTTTTTTTCAAAATACTAAACTCGGTCTTAATCGAGTTTACAATTACATCATTATTGCTCTGCATTACGCAGTATATGCGGCTTAATAATATTTCACCGCTTAAAGTATAGGGAAACCTGTATTCGATATGAAGGGCTTTCATATCGTTCAGTACTATTTTTGTTCCCACTTTACAACCGGTTGGTAAGTCATCTTTAAACACGTCTAGAATACAATCAAAAGCACGCACAAAGAGTTCATCGTTAGCTACATTATTAAACACAAGTTTATAAGAACGCTTTTCCAATCGAGGGTTTATTTCTACCGACTCGAGCTTTTCAATCGTGAACTCACTCAACATAGCGGCAATTGAAATAATCTTCTAAATCGTTACGACAACTGCGCGTTATATAAAGAAATAGTTCTTCAGGGTGAACGGTGTAGGTGAGCTCAGCCTTGTACCGATCAATTGCTTTGTACCAAAGTTCATGGTATTTCAAAGAGTCTAAACTTTTTAAAAAACATCCAGCACTAGACCATTCTCACCAGCCCTACACTCGGTAAACCCATCGAGCAGAGCAGTGTATGCGTATTCAAGTACTGTATCAAATAAAACATATCCGTAACACGCGCGTCTAATATAGGTTTCAGTTTACGGAATCCGACGATTTCAAACATTCTGTCGAGGATGAAACGGTTTCGCGTAGGAATAAGAGCGTTATTATCAGAAGCATTCTTCCACATCAGCCTTATATCAATGCACGGCCGATCGTTATTTATACACAACGTACATACAACGGCGTATGAGGGTGCGTCACTAATCTGCTCTCTTCTTGTACCTACGTTAGCAGGTATTTTATAACGATCTTCACTCCACTTCTCAACTATCACAAAGATTCTATTCATCTCCTCGATACTTAAATAAACCCGTTTGTTTGTCGGTCTACATTCCGTTTCCAGTACATAGCTAATGGTACCGGAATTACGCCTGAACACGCGCAACGATTTCGTCACGGACACATCGTACGAGGCGTTGAGAATGCTGCTCAAAGGAAGTTCCATCGTATTCGAAGAGCGCACGTCCACTCGGCTCAAGCTCTGAGATAACTATGAGCCGTGTGAGGCACGCAGGTAGGCAGGAATGGTTCGACGGGCGGCTGACTCGATGATACGTGAATGGGCTTGTTCCGCGAGTCGAATTGTTGTACCGGTACAAGAATATCACTACCAGCCTACGCACCAGACATTTTGGATAAGAACTAGGAACATTTTACTAAACATCTCCACACTCAGGCGCACTATTTGAGAGGAACATATGTTCATATTTTTCCTTTCTGCCCATCAAACGATACTCGTCTCTAAACTCTGTTAAAAATTCACGCAGGGCACTAGCCACAACCTCACTACGAACCTCATCATGATATACGTTAATATAGTGATAAAAATACTTAAGATTGTCCATGATCACGAGATTCACATTTCCAGTCGTAGGGTATGAGTAATCGACATGGTGTAGCATGACGTAATACCGCTTGTCACACCACCCATCAGCAAGACTCATTATCCATACCTGCTGCTTCTCTTCTGCACGCGTTGTTTCTTTTACTTCACGGTGTATGTGAGACTTTATAAAGTTTAGCTCTGCAGTATACTTCAGCACATCGTCTGTGCAACGAAAGCCTTCAACGGTCTCACCAGAACATCCGTAGAGTATTTGTACATCTTGGAACTTCGCACAATCCAATGTGTTTTTAAAAGAGGCATAGGAGGGATGAATAGGAAGTTTTTCGGTATCCACCACATCCTGGCACTTTACTGAATACCATTTCGTAAACGTTGTACAAGCAATATTAAAGGTAGCCATTTGAATACACGTCTGATCTGAATACACGTCTGATCTCTCGGGCTTACTGCGGTCGACTGACCACGCAGGGATTCCCAGATAGTAGCATGACTCACGGTCTTACAGTGGGCGGAGCTTAGAACTTTCACCTCACACACACACACACACACACACACACACACACACACACACAAAGGAGAAAGTGAAACGCTATTTGAAACATGATTTATTTAATAAACGAGATATTCAAGTTATATATATTTACAAATACGATTTAATAAACGAGATATTCAAGTTATATATATATATATATATATATAATATATTATATATATATATATATTTACAAATAGATACGATTATATACAAGACGTGTGAGTTAGAAGCATCATTGGTATCCAAAGGGTACGGTATCATAGGTACCAGGTAACTGGTAACGTTTCCTATAGGTGTTACGGCACACCATCGTACCCCTAAGTTCCTTCACGCCCCCCAGCTTCTGCGCCCGAAAATTGTGGGTGCCTACAATTAGTTGGTGAGGTTGTTCATCCAAACATACTAGATCCTTCAACGACTCAAAGTTAACAACCTCCCGATTCGCATGGTTGAGCGTAATACCCTTTGCCTTCACGATATATTTCATTTCATCCCCCACCCTGACCCGTACCCCATAAGTCTTAGGTCCTGTTGAGGCAAAAGAGTCGGCGTATGCGTTGTCCCCATACTCATCCTTGATCTCATCAGTGAGCTCGCCGAGGAACTCCCCAATAGTGGGCATGTATTCACCCTCCCTCTCTGTGAATATCACGCTATCTGTATCGGCATACAATACTCTCCGCCCAAGAGAATGCAATAGACCCCAAAGTTTTATACGGGCGTAGGCTGTTGTGAAGCTGGCCACAGGTATGTTTGTAACCCTTGAGGTATCTGTGGCAAATTCAGTGTTGTTGTACTTTATTACGTAAGTATTACCTACATTTACGATCTCCATGACCTCTTTATCGGGGGCATTGGCATAATCCCAGACATCGCTATAACTTTGTGCCAAATGAATGCTCCCTCTGCCGGTATTCTGCGCAAATTTTCCCCATAGACTGTTTAGACACAACTTTGCACTAAAGCGCTTGCCAGGATTCTTTACAATTTGGACACGATCAAGTTGTATACCTTCGCGGTCGCGGTAACGTTGAATATAGGCAGACTTTTCATCTTCGGTATCAACTCCTCGCGGATACCCTGATGCCTCAACCTTATCCTTCAAAAAGGTGTTTATATATGGTGTGAAAAGGTTGGGTAGCTTCTGAAACCTCCACACCTCATGTATCTTCAGTATTCTATAACCATGGCGCACGGCTAGGGCCAACTCAGGACTTGTATATACGCCTCTGATCTTACGCTGGTGGGGTATATGGTTACATTCGCCGTTATCCTCTTCCGCGCACTTCACGCACAGGGGAAACATGAGCTTGTCGTCGATAACGACAGGTAAGATCGGCATCCATAAATTGCGTGGGGGGAGTACGTCTACGAAAGAGATCCCAAAGTAACGATCATTCAAATTTTTTGAAAATTCATTGATGGATGGTAGGCTAGGCCCCACCAGTTTCTCAGGAGCGCCCACGGGGTACGGATTGCTCTTCATCACGTATGGGTATAAAGAACAGAAATCGTAGTAATGGAGCTTCACGCCCTCCGTAGGTGGGAAGTATAGTCTGAAAGGATTTGTACGTCCTCCAAACAAGCTATCACCACATTTGAGAGGATCCAGCACCATTGAACGCTTGATCGCTTTTATTTCCTCACGGTACACCTCGTCTGTCTCCATCCGTGCATCATATTCATGCTCCCACAAGACTTTGTGAGTGAACTGTGATCCTATAAGTTGATCGCGGGTGCGGGTCGATGCAAGACAGTCGGCAGGAGACCTACCGTTGATATCTCCGGTGACTCCGCACTCAGGACGGGGGCATCCATGCCACCAGCAACCGTTAAAGGAGTACACAGTCTTCACACCAGTGACACGGTTTTCACTTAACCCATCAACCCAAAAAACACGTCCATTAATCTTAATGGGTACTTCACCCGTGTTGCGGGCGTGCTTTATGTATACACCTGTCTGTTGCTGTAGGTGTATGAGCCAGTAAATAGCCTTGTGCCCGTAACTGCGGGGATTGTTTCGGTGAATAATGGCTAAGGTGTCTTTCGGCATGAAGTTATTCTTGAACACCGTAAAACATAATGATGCGATGGTGGTTGCGACTTGCAGTGGATCGCATTTGAAACGGGCTATGTACATCCTTCTAAAGGCCTGGAAACATACTCTAAGCACGCGCACATCATTCACGCAATAACGCTCACATTCATCAGCTATATTATAAGGGTTACTTTCATTAAAACTGTCGTAGTATCGATCAAAGTCTTCACGTTCATCCATGCAGTCAAAATAATGTTTGGGGGGTGGTGGGCCTACGTAGTTTAAAGTCTCGCTGGTGAGGAAAGTGTATGGGAAGTATCCTTTGGAAACTTCAGCTGCTACTCCCATCACCTTGGGTAGCTTTGCTAATTTACAAGGTGTGAATAATAAAGTATCTTTAAATTGTACATTGCCTCTTATCTGCATCTGTATTAATTTGTTGCCTCTTTTCAATGGATCACCTGTAAATATCTCAGAGGATTCGTGTTCAAGCAACTCCTTATAAAGGAACTGCGTGTCAAACTTTGCCCCGTTATGGGCGAGAATATACACAGTCATTTTTTTGAACTTGTCGGCTAACTTGACAATATAGGACACAAATAGTTTCACAGGACTATCGCTGACATTCGTTTTAAAAACGTTTGTCCGTTTACCACATTTGGGGCACTCGTCACATTCGATATCCATACACTCATCACAGATAGTCTGGCTCACAAGTAAATGTGGAATTACCTCTTTGGTTTCAGCGTTCGTATATGTTTCTATATCGTAGTATACAGTTATACAGGGGTTATTTTTAGGCTTAGCATCTTTCATATAACATACATGCTTTACTCCATCCGCCTTATATTCCTCCTGGCATGTAGGACAGTGAATTACGTCACACTTGTGCTTAAATTTTCCCCAATTATCCATTGTGTGAAACATACCACATTCACAGATTCTCATTTTCCTGCACGTGCCAATTGATTTATGGAAATCAAAACAGCTATTATTGAAAAATGTGCGTCTACACACATCACAGTCTCTCTTCTCAGCTTCAACTACACGGCTTTCACATTTGGTGCTTTTACACTGCTCACATACCATGTGACATTCTTTACAATGTCTCACTATATCATCCGCAAACTCGAGGCACCCCTTACACAAATCATGATGTCTCCCATATTTTCGACTTTTGTCATAACTCGCGTAAAGCCACCTTATATTACGGATGGGGAGATACGTTGTCCCTGACAATCCTAAAATAAGTAGGGGCCTTGTACGATCTCTCACACAGCTTTTAAAAACATACACAGTCCTACGACGATCATCCAACCCAAACACAACTATGCGGACATTCATTTCCTGTTCTACCCTTCTCAGCTCTTCAGGACCCATATTACAGTCAAATTCAAGTTCACAGTCTTCAGCTAGTTTACGGGCATGCTCCACGACTGTAGGCAACCAAATTTTTTGAGTTCGTGTATTTTGTACAGTAAACATACGTGCTAAGAGTACTGCTATAAAGCCGCAACCACGATCGACGTTTATATGCCGTCTATAAATAGCTTGAGAATTGAAGTTAAGAGTATACGGTATGGCACTATGACCCGCAACACGGTATACATGGTCAATATTTACCGTGAAGTTGTCCATATTGAAGGCTATACTACTTTGGGCGGCTTGCATTATACGCCCTAATATATATTCTACATCTTCAGCCGCCAAACGTCTAAATGGCACTATCACCCAATAATCGTCTACATCACCGTCATCTGACCCGAATCCAAAGGACATACTCGTCCTGACTTCACGCTCGTCACGATTCTGAAGAGCAAACTCTATAATACGCTCTACAACCCGGCGTAGTCCGCGCTCAATACCATTGCTATACATGACTCTAGGGTCGACCCTGACTCTATACCGATTTCTAGTCAAGGCTGGGGTGGGGGCTGCGGATCGCACCAATTCCAGCGTTATACCATCCTCAACAGAACGGGGGGCGGAATTAGTGGATATATTAGCGGAAGGTGCTGCTGATGGGGGCCCTGTTGCGTAGGAGGTTGATGGTTGGGGCTCTATTATTGTAGACTTAACAGAACGGGGGGCGGCGGATGAATAAGGGGATATATTAGGTGCTGCTGGGGGTGTTGTTGCGTAAGAGGTTGAGGGTTGGGGATCTATTACCGCTGCAACAGACGCGTATTTCGGTCGCTTTATACCTGACGTGGGTATCTCATACCTCCGCTTTGGACGTGTTACCGGTATCGCTGGTGAGGGTTCAGGGGAGGAGATCACAACTACACTGTCGTCGAGGTCATCCGTAATGATGGGCTGCTCTACCTCATCGTCATTCACGGTTCTGTGGGAGAAGAAATATAAGGATCAGCACTCAAAATTTGTAATATTTTGTAAATGACTCACTTAGGAGTGTGACGTGTTAGAAATGGACTCTGTAGAAAAATTCAGATTCACGAGCCCATCCACATGTATTATATCTGGACCTACAGGATGTGGTAAAACTGTGTTTATGCTTAAAATCATTAAAGAAAAGGGGGAGATGTTCTCGAAATTTGTGCATAAAGTTATATGGTGCTATTCGACGTATCAATCAGTGTTCAACGAGTACCAAGATGATATTTTGTTCCACAAAGGCGTATATGACGTTAATTCGTTAAAGGGAAATGAACATACAATCATTGTAATTGACGATCTCATGTTGGAGATGGATAAAACGTTTGCCGAGACATTTACAGTATTCTCCCACCATCTTAACATAAGCGTGTTCTTCATCAATCAGAATCTATTTTTCAAAAATAGATACATGCGCGATGTGTCGTTAAATACGCAATATCTAGTCTTATTCGCGCAACGTAGAGATGTATCACAAATTGGGGTATTAGCCAATCAAATGTTCCCGAATCAGCGTAAGGAGTTTTTGGAAGTTTATAAAGAAGCTACAAGCACGCGTTACGGATATTTGCTTTGCGACCTTCATCCGCGAAACACGTTTAGAGTGCTTCTGCGAACGAATATATTTCCAAACGAGCCTGAAACGGTGTATATTCCAGAATGACAAAGAGACTAAAGAAATACCGTGAATTAATAAAAATCTATCATCGACTGCCTCGGGCAATGCAGCAGATGTTTATTAAAAATATCGATGCCGACTTTTTAAAATGCATCTGTGAAATCTGTCTTAACGTTATAAATTGCAATGTATCAATGAAAACCCATCAGAAGGCTCGCCTACGCCGCTACAAGAACATAATACGTGCACTCGCTCGTAAAAGCCAAACTGTAGCGAAGAAAAAGCGAATTATTGTACAAACAGGAGGGTCATTTCTCCCCATCTTATTTTCAGTTTTGGGTCCTTTACTGACTAGATTAATATAATGAAGAAAGTGGTAGTGATTCCCCACGAGGTGTACGCCTCACTGCAAAGAGACACGGATCTAGATCCCCGTAAAAGCAGACTTAAAAGAATGGAAAGCGAATTGTTAGCCCTATTAAACAGTGAAAAAACACCTGATGAGAAAAGAATCTTATACCAAGAAGCTCTGCAGAAATTTCTTCACGAGTACGAAAATTATAAGAGCCCTACAGAGATTCCTGTGGTTATTAGGCACAGCACGGGGGACGATGGCGACATAGGATCTGTACCCGGCGACACAGCTGACCAACCAAAAAGATTAGCCACACAACATATCGAACATGTATTAAAAAATACCCTCCCACTTACATTGAGGAGTAAAGGCTTAAGTCTTTATAATCTATTGAATGAGGATCCCGCCATACAATGGACCGATACAGGGGAGATCATTGTGGAAGGATCAAAGGTACAGGGATCGAATATCGTAGACATTGTCCATGATCTGGTGAGAAAGTGGGATAGGCCATCACCATCAGGATGGAAGCATATTAAAGCAAGACTACAACAAATAAATGTCCCTAAAACGTTGATAGGAAATCTGAACAGGTTAAAAGACTTGGAACATGCAACGCCTGTGACACAATTGAAGGCGCCGTCACCCCCGGCGGTAACACCTTTGAAGAGGAGCAAGAAGAGGTTAAACCAACCCTACCCACGTGCCTCTAAAATACGCAAATGGCTAACGTATTAACTAAACGCTATTATGACATTTCTACCCCATCCTCTTACGGCGGCGTAGATAGACTGTACAGAAGTGTTTACGGAGTAGGAAAAAAAGATGTTGAAAGATTTTTGAGGGAGCAGGACGCTTATACGCTTCATAAGCCTGTGAGAAAAAGGTTTAAAACAGCCAAGACAACGGCTTCCTCGATTGATTCTATTTGGCAAGCAGATTTAACAGACATGCAAAGATATTCTGTGTATAACGATGGTTACCGCTACATTCTATTCATAATAGACGTGTTCTCTAGATATCTGTGGCTAGTTCCTCTGAAAAATAAATCACCTGAAACAGTTGCTAAAGCCACCAAAACGCTAATGTTAAAAGAAAACAGGGTTCCTGGCTATTTTTGTACGGATATGGGGAAGGAGTTTATAGGCCGTGCTTTTCAGAATATGTTGACAGAGTTTAATATCAGCTATTACACAACCAATTCTATACATAAGGCTTCTTTAGCTGAAAGAGTTCAGCGCACCATAAAGGAACGCATGCACCGTTATTTTACACATAAAAACACATACAGATTTCTAGACATTCTGGAATCATTGGCATCATCCTACAACCGCTCACACCATCGCACGATTGGGGCAACACCTAACGAAGTTTTAGAAAAGAGTACGCTCCCCGAGAAGAGATGGATCACCACCACCACCACCACCACCACACTCTGTGCGCTTCAAAATCAATGATTATGTAAGGCTGTCGCGTTCGGGGAATAAATTCGCAAAGGGTTTTGAGCAAGGATGGACACGCGAGATTTTTAAAGTTAGGGCTGTGAGACCTAAAGGTGTGATAATGATGTATTACATTGAAGATTTGAATGGGGAAGAAATCTCAGGAGGCTTTTACCGCGAGGAATTGCAGAAAGTTGCGTTTAATTTAGAAAAAAATGTGTTTAAAATTGAGAAAATTTTAGGAAGCAAAGGTTCAGGAAGGAGAAAAATGTACCTGGTGAAATGGCTAGGGTACCCAGAAAGCTTCAACACCTATATAAAAGCTGATGCAATAATGAAGCTTAAATAGTATGCAACATGGCTCCTAACCATTTCTACGTCACACTCCCGTCCTCCTCGTCCCTGTCTGTACACCCTAACAACACGCTAGCCAACTTTGTAACAGAACTCCATGGGCACATTGAATTGGGTCGTGATTCGTATGAGGTGGGGATATGCGAAATTCAGCTGGACACCGTCTTTTTAAATATTGAACATAAAGAAACCGTTTTTACGATTCTTAGAGACATTGACGAGTGTGAAAAAGCTGGGGTAGCTATGGATGAAACTATGCGCATCGCTCGGACTAAGATTACACGGTATTACAGTACAGAAGTAAGACTAGGGCCGGGTCAATATGGTTCGGCCGAGGATGTTGTGAGAGGCTTAAACGTGAGTTTAAGAAACTCAAACCTTACGAATGATTTAGTATATGAAATCGTAAACAACCCTGCACATACACTAATCCTAAAATCAAAGACTAACAGACGTCTTAAAGAACATAGAAAGTTCAAAATTCTAACCAACGGCCGATATAGCGCAGCCTTCCAAAGAGACACATTTCACGAGACACAGTATAACTTGTCCAGATTAATGTATCAATTGAAGATGGAGAAATTGGCTGAAAGGTCCCCAGACATGTGCTATATTTACAGTAATATAGTGGAGCACCAGTTTGTTGGGGATACCCAGGCACGCCTGCTGCGCATTGCTCACATCCCCAACCATAGAGGAAGGAGTTTGAGTATTACATATGACAGGCCCCATTATGTGAATGTCGCAACTAATTTAATAACCAATATCACAATATATATAAGAACGATTGAGGGCGAAAACTTCCCATTCGGTAACGGGAGCTTAACAGTGAAGCTACACTTTCGACGCACTGAGTTATAATGGATAGAAAGCCTTTCACCGTCTATCGAGGGATGCGATACCAGCGCGGTAGTGGACTTGGATCCATTTTTTCATCCATACTACGTACGGCTGTTCCTTTGCTGAAGAGGGGTGCCAGATACCTTGGAAGGAAAGCGCTACAATCAGGCCTTAACACTGCAGAAGACATATTGGCCGGGGCTAAACCTAAAGAAGCTCTAAAAAAACATTTAAAGCGTACACGGAACGAAATCATCAAAGATGCAAAGAGAAAAATGCGTGGTGGCGGGAAGAAGAAGAGGGCTCCCCGGAAGAAGAAGGGGTCACGTGGTATTAAACGTAAAAGGCTATCAAAAAAGAAATGCTGTAAGCGAATGAAACCTATGGTTGACCACTTTTTTGACTGATATAAGCTAAGGATATTGATCTCATGAATCATAGTTTGTTTACCACTTGTCGAGAGAGGAGTCACTATTTCGCCATGGCACGCTTCATCCACCCATGTAGTTCACAATGCTGTAAATCGGAGCTGTCCTTTTTTGAGCTCCCGCCAACCCAAGTTTCTATTGAGCACAGTGACTTTATTACAATTAACCCTTTAAACACAATTAGTTCACCGAGTGCACCTATAGAATTCGTGATACCCAGCTCAGGTCCTTACTTTTTTGATCCAAGCTGTGTGCACATGTACGCTAAGCTACGTATAGCCCATTCTGATGGAACGGCCTGCGATGACAAATATGCTGTATACCCTGAAACAAACTTTCTGCACGCCATATTCAACCAGTGTGACGTATATTTAAATCAGACCAACATATCGGCAGGCACGGGGTACTATCATCTACGAGCCTATTTGGAAAATGTCCTCAACTTTTCCAAAGAAGCGAAGGCTACCTTTTTAAGTGCGGAGGGATATTATCAAACTAAAGATGAAAATAGTATAAAGGACAAATTTAAAAATTCTAAAAAGAAAATATACGAGTGTTTTGGACGGTTGCACACAGATTTCACTTTCCAGGAGAAGTTGCTTGTGAACGGGGTGGATATGAAAATAAAGCTCACCCGCACGAGTCCTGAGATCTGCTTAAATCTGGATGCGAATCAAGAAGAGGGTGCAAAGTCCGTTGTGGTTCACATTATGGACACATACCTCCGCGTACGGCGAGTGAAATTAAGTTCACCAAAACAACTAGAAATTGAGAAAAATTTACTAAACGCTACAGTGAAATATCCTATTAACAGAGTGCAGATCAAACTATATACGGTTCCTGCAGGGTTGGCATCGAAGCAGATAGAAAACATTGCCCTGGGAAATCTTCCTAAAAGGATATTAATCGGCATGCAGGACCACGCTTCGGTGAATGGAAAATATAAAAAGAGTGCCTTTAAATTCGAGAATTTCGGACTTAAAAATATAACTCTATACGTTAATGGCACTGCTTTGGGTGGAACAATGGGTACGGACTATTCATCAGACGCTGTGTTACCTCTTTGTGCCAGAGCCTATAGTAATCTGACCCATATTGCAGGTGATTGTGATGAGCTTGGTAATGGGGTAACGCAGGAAGAATTCATTGATCAATTTAACCTTTATCCGTTTGACATTACACCTGACTTATCTGCTAGCGTAAATACCCATTTAACACCACAGCAGAGCGGTAACATCTCAGTGCGGCTGGAATTCGCCAAGCCTATAGACGCTCCTATTAGTGTACTAGTATATCTCGAATCGCAAGCCCTAATAGAAGTAGATAGATTTAGAAGCGTTATCACTGACTTTTAAAATGGATGCTAATACACTTCAGAAAGTAATGGAGCGAGTCACACGTTCCAAATTTATCGGCGTGTTTGCGAAGAATGAAACATTGAGTTTGCCAAGTACGCGAGAATGCGGTAGTCTTATTGTGAACACAGACATCATCGGTAATGAAGGGATTCACTGGATCGCTGTCTATTTTAAAAATAGACAGCGCCTGTACTATTTTGATTCACTCGGTACTCAACCCTGGAGTGACCCTATTATTGTAAAATTTCTCGCTCAGTTACATATTCCCGAAGTTGTATGGAACCCATTTCGTATGCAGGGATATTTTACTAATGTTTGCGGAATGTACTGTGTCTCATTTCTCATGCATATGTCAAATGATAAAGAATTTATAAATTTTTTAAATTTATTTGACCCGTGTCACACTCACCGAAACGATGAAATGGTATGCAGACAGATAAAAAACCGTTTTCCAATTGTACGTACTCGTTGTATATTATAATGTTTTTGTTCGTATATTTGTAACGGTATATTCGTTTATTGTACTGATTTCTTTCATTTAATAAATTTATGAAAATATATTGTCTTCTTATCCCAAAAAGATCGAAAAACACTTACATTATTTCGGTGTGACATTGTTGACTGATCAGTATACCCTCCCTATTCCGAGATTCTTCAAAAGATTGTATAACTCGTGTCAAATCCTCATCGGACCTTAAAGGAATAATGCTTTTAAAACATATACAGAGTATACAGACAGACAGATCCCCATTATGTGAAGATATCTTTGGTTCGAGGAGTGAACGCCATAAAAATTTCGATTTTAGCATAATGGGGAAATAACACTGATTGACATTTTTGGCGAGTATCTATTTGACGAGATACTACAACTCTCCATATATATATAAAATTCTAATTATAGACACTTACATTTCTATGGTAGTCCCTTGCGTCGGGTTGTAAGGAGCGTCACTGCAAATATCTTCTACGGTTTGCGTTGAAAATAATTCGCCACAATCAATCGCATTGAAAAGACTAATTGTGGTTAATGCTGCAGTATCACGTTCTTCATACAAGTCTGGGGAGACGTACAGGTCCATGGTGGAGGATGTGTGACACTGCTGACTGATCAGTATATCATCCATATTCCGAGGTTCTTCAAAAGATTGTATAACACGTGTCAAATCCTCATCGGACCTTAAAGGAATAATGCTTTTAAAACATATACAGAGTATACAGACAGATCCCCATTATGTGAAGATATCTTTGGTTCGATTACCAATTTCGATTTTAGCATGATGGGGAAATAACATTGATTGACATTTTTGACTAGTATCTATTTGACGAAATACTACAACTCTCCATATATATATAAAATCGAATTATGGACACTTACATTTCTATGGTAGTCCCTTGCGTCGGATTGTAAGGAGCGTCACTGCAAATATCTTCTACGGTTTGCGTCGAAAATAATTCGCCACAATCAATCGCATTGAAAAGACTAATTGCGGTTAATGCTGCAGTATCACTTTCTTCATACAAATCTGGGGAGACGTACAGGTCCATGGTTGAGGAATGATTATTCACTGATGCGAAAATAGCTACTGTTACTCCCAACTGAAAATATCCCCTTTTATATGCACATTCGCCAAGCTCCGCCCAAAAGACCAGATGTTCGTCGTGATTGGCTGCCGATGTAGCTGGGTGGAGCTATGACGTGTACCATTCCGCTATAACGGGTACGGACGAGTAATTGCATCTTTATATTTTCACTAATAGAATTAATGCTCTTATTCTCCTTTGAAAATTATTTGGTGATTCGTATAGAACTTTTGATATTGATTCCAAATATGGTTTCAGAAGTTTTCTATCACCCATAGTTTTCGAGAAAATAATATTTCCATTTACTCAATTTCCCGCATCATTAGTCACTAATGTAATCGAGAGGGTATAAAGAAATATATCATAATTATATTTTAAAAATAACATTCGGTTTCAACGTTAAACTGTAGGTCTAAGGTGGTCATTACACATAATAAAATAAAGTGGTTGGCAGATAAATGGGCACCCTACGTGTCCTAGTGGTTAAGACGCGGGGCTGTTGATGGTTCGGAGTTAAACTGTAGGTCTAAGGTGGTCATTCACATAATAAAAGAAAGTGGTTGGCAGATAAATGGGCACCCTACGTGTCCTAGTGGTTAAGACGCTGGGCTGTTGATGGTTCCACGTTAAACTGTAGGTCTAAGGTGGTCATTACACATAATAAAAGAAAGTGGTTGGCAGATAAATGGGCACCCTACGTGTCCTAGTGGTTAAGACGCTGGGGCTGTTGATGGTTCCAGTTAAACTGTAGGTCTAAGGTGGTCATTACACATAATAAAAGAAAGTGGTTGGCAGATAAATGGGTACCCTACGTGTCCTAGTGGTTAAGACGCTGGGCTGTTGATGGTTCCACGTTAAACTGTAGGTCTAAGGTGGTCATTACACATAATAAAAGAAAGTGGTTGGCAGATAAATGGGTACCCTACGTGTCCTAGTGGTTAAGACGCTGGGCTGTTGATGGTTCCACGTTAAACTGTAGGTCTAAGGTGGTCATTACACATAATAAAAGAAAGTGGTTGGCAGATAAATGGGTACCCTACGTGTCCTAGTGGTTAAGACGCTGGGCTGTTGATGGTTCCACGTTAAACTGTAGGTCTAAGGTGGAGTGGAAAGCTTGACCTTCGTCAGAATGAACAATTCGGGCGGAAGCTAACCAAAGGTTATCCAAAGGGTATATATATATATATATATATATATATATATATATATGGGATGAAATTCACAATAAAAACGTGAAATGAATGAATGCTGAAAACAAGGAGTGAGGTGAGGTTTTGTTTGATTTGACTCGTAGAAAGGTAAAATATGGTCGACCGAGTTGGGCAGATTCTCGGAAATCCTTTCCTCTATCGGATTATGTTTTGGGTATTTCCAACTTTCTTCGTTTCTTTAAATTTCGTTTTTCAATTTTCTTCGCAGGGATGAAGCTCATGTGTTTCGAATTGTATCGCGAAATCATGAAATATTTTAGAGATCTGGTTTTAAAGCTTTTGTTAATGAAGAATATTAAATATACTCGTATTTATAGTAAATATTGATGTAGTCTTATGATAATACAATAACTAAAATTTTAGTTATCTCATTCACATGAATTGGAACTCTTTATTCACGTTTGCTATTATTTATTGATTGGTGCATAATTAGTTGGGTATCCCTTATAAAAATCATTTCTGTCTAACGATTTATTTATTGGGTAACTTTACTAATTCTATTAACGCGTAAATCTTTCTGAAACATGAAATCATTGTTCAAAGGCTTTATTTGCTGGATCTATTTAAACTCCTTCGCGTGCAGTTTAGGTAATTACATTTATTCAAGTAGAGTTTGCAACCTCTCCTTTCTTCAAGCGAATACTGCAACGTTATACATATTGATGCAGCTTAGATAATTTTTTTGGTTATTTCCAACTTTCTTCGTTTCTTTAATTTCGTTTTTCAATTTTCTTCGCAGGGGATGAGGCTCATGTGTTTCGAATTGCATCGTTCTATAATTCTGTTTTCTATGGTTGGTTGGATAACTACGTTATTTGTTCCGTCTTTGAATCTTCCAATTGAATATCTATATAAACATATTGTTATTTTATATGTTTGATTCTTCCAACTGATTAACTATATAAATATATATATTGTGGTTTACGTATAGTTTAAAATAATATACGTTGGTATGATTTTCATAATATATATATATATATATATATATATATATATATATATATATATATTTCTATAATTCTGTTTTCTATGGTTGGTTGAATTATGGATAACTACGTTATTTGTTTCGATAAGTTCAACTTCAAGGAAGCTCAAGTTAATGTTATATTTTGCATATATCCACATATACATCTATTGTAAAACACTATATACATCTATATTTCAATTAAGTGTGTAATTATTTAATTCATCTACCATATTGTGGTACACAATGCTTATTAGAATACATGGTGCGATCTGGCAACTCAGCACCCAATACAAGGCGTGATCTGGCAACTCAGCCAGAATAGAGGCTTATAAAAGATCGAGAAGCTGGTGAAGACTCATTCCCAGCTCGGCTCCAGCCGAGCAAGGACCTCTGGTCCTTCTTTTTTTGGCCCTTTGGTAAACCCTTAGTGGCCTCTTAGGTTAGGAAAACGAAAATAATATGCCTTAAAGGCAACTACTCTCTCTCTCTCCTTCAGGCGTCTCTCTCTCTCTCTCCTACAGGCGTCTCTCTCCCTCCTTCAGCTCTCTCTCTCTCTCTCCTACAGGCGTCTCTCTCCCTCCTTCAGCTCTCTCTCTCCTGCATGTGTAACTACTGCATGTGTACCTCCTGCATGTGTGCGTATGTGTGTGTACCTCCTGCATGTGTACCTCCTGCATGTGTACCTCTCCCCCCCTTGGCTGATTAGACGTATATAATAATAATAATGTATACAATAATACTGCTAAAAAGAGGTATCTGACAACTATTTACAGCCAACTGGCTGATTAGGAGTCTATAATAATGTATACAATGGTATCGCGGTATCTGGCAACTCAAGCCATTTACGCCAACTGGCTGATTAGGAGCCTATAAAACAACGCCAACTCGGCTGAAGTCTTAATGTGCACTTGGCTCCTGCCAGGTGAACACCTCTCCTCCTTTCTCTCCTCCTCCTTTCTCTTGGGGGATAACGCCGCCTCCAAGTTTCCCACCCCCACCCCCTTTGCAACAACCCCCACCCCCTTTGCAACAACCCCACCCCCCTTTGCAACATTACATAATAACCTGCAACATTCTTGCACTCTCCCCTTTTGCGGCTATACTACTGAGCTGTTTGAATCTACAAATACAAAAGCATTGTTAATGGTAATCAAGAAAGAGAAACCAATTACTGTTTCTAACATTTAATGTTTAAACATTGGCATTTTGAACGGTATCAGATACAGAAATGACAAATTTGTTGCAGTTTACAATACGTTTTCGAAAATCCTACCGTCAACCTCAATGCACTTTGCAACTCGTGTGCGAAGATCGCGTGTTGTTCGTCTGAGTTGATCTTGACGTTCCTTTATGCGGGCAGCAGCATCCAAAATGCGCGCGAGCAATTCGTCTCGTGTATCCACCTTTCTTTTGTAAACTTGACTTTTCATCCACCCCCACAAACAATAATCTAACAGAGAGAGGTCTGGAGACCTTAGTGGCCAGTGAATGGAACCACCGCGGCCGATCCATCGACCAGGGAAAGTTTGATTTAGGTACTGCATCACCAGACAGGTAGAATGTAGAGGAGCTCCGTCATGCTGAAAGTACATACCAGCGCGTGTAGCCAAAGGAACATCCTCCAATAGTCCTGGCAATTCATTTTGCAGAAATTATAGGTAACTTTGTCCTGTAAGACGATTCTCTAAAGTAATAGGGCCAATCAGCTGATCACCGATGATACCGCACCACACATTGGCAGAGAAGCGATGTTGAAAATTTGTTTCCACAGTGGCATTTGGATTTTCGTCTGACCACCGACGAGTTACGAGTGTTGTTGATACCGTCACGGGTGAAAGTAGCTTCATCGGTGAACAGTATTAATCGAAGCAATCGGCGATTAGCACTTACCCAATGACAAAATTGCAGTCGCATGGCAGCGTCGCCTGGTTGAAGGTGTTGTACACGCTGTACATGATATGGATGCAAGCCTTCCTCATGTAATGTTCGCCACACTCTTGTGTGTGGTACACCGAGACGTGTAGAAATTCTTCGTGAGCTAGTAGTAGGACTACGCTCTACCAACTGAAGAATGTTTTCCACTTCATCCACATCTTGTTGACTTTCACGTTCAGAAGATGAAACATGAGCGCTGGGAAGTGTACCAATCTCACACAATGTGTTGAAAACCCTGGTAAACACTCTTCGATCCAGAATTCTGCGGTTCGGAAACCGTCGACGGTATTCTGCAACAGCAGCTGTTGCACTTCCATCGCAAAAACCGTAGACATACACCGGGGCAGGGACAATTCAACGTGGCCGACTCGATGCGACCCAACTCGATGTGGCCGACTCGATGTCAGGACAACTCGATGTCAAGCCAAGTCGATGCCAGGCCAAGTCGATTTCATTTTCTTTATATATTTAATGTAGGTTAAATGAATGCCCGGTTAGGTCAACTGTACGCCCTTGACGATTGGTTAGGTTAAGTTGTGATATTTTCGTTAAAACTAACGACAATATCCCTTAGGGATATCTCATCGAGTTGTCCTGACATCGAGTCGGCCACATCGAGTTGGGTCGCATCGAGTCGGCCACATCGAATCGTACCCAACCCACATACACCATATCTGCATATTCGGCATGTGTGAAGGTGTGTGGCATTCTTAACACTGCTTCAAACACCAAACAATGTCACTCACAACAGTCAGCTGTCGATTGGCTTATGTTACATGCTTACATTACAGCTTACATGGTTCAAGGTTATAGCGGAGGGAAAGGGGAGGAAGAGCTGCGCGCGGATCAGATTCAAACAGCTCTATCTCCGTAACCATTCAGAATTAGACACATGTTCTTATGAACTTTTTTTCTCACAATGACCGATACTATCACCTCCCGAAGTATTGACCTTTCCTCCTGAAACACCCTGTATATATATATATAATATATATATATATATATATATATAATAGGCGTACACACAAACCGTGCATGGAAAAAGGAACTCTTCTGGGAAAATTAAATCCACTTCCGAATAAGTTATAGTAAATGACAAACACTAGAGTTTTTTCTTTTTCATGATGTTAGCCCGACGTGGGCAACGGGACACTCACAAAGAGGCCCCAGAAATATAGCTTCCCTCACCAGCTATCTGCAAAGCAAATAGGATCCGGCTTTAGGACAGGATCTAGGGGTTACAGCTACACTTAGCCTACTATATTCAGAACCTCAATATAAGCAAAAAAACCTCAGGGAACCATTCTGAGTTCAATCCCATCATGAAACGGACATGTTATGTGTCTTGAAAAGTGGACTCTCAATTTTGCCAGTTGAGGTTTAAGTTTTGGTTTTTGGCTAAAAATACAATAGTTACCCATTTTTCTTTGATTTATTCAATCCGACGTGAATGCAACGAGTCTTTGGCTTATATCGAGGTCCTGAATATAGTAGGCTAAGTGCAGCTGTAACCCCTAGATTCTGTCCTAAAGCTGGATCCTATATGCTTTGCAGATAGCTGGTGAGGGAAGCTATATTCTGGGGCCTCTTTGCGAGTGTCCCGTTGCCCACGTCGGACTAACATCATGAAAAAGAAAATGCTATAGTGTTTGTAATTTACCATTACTTATTCGGACTATAGTGGATTTAATTTTCCCAGAAGAGTTCCTTGTTCCATGCACGGTCTGTGTGTATCATGAAAAAACCTCAGGGGACCATTCTAAGTTCAATCCCATATACACAGTATATATATATATATATATATATATATATATATATATATATATATATATATATATATATATATATATGTATATATACACTGTATATATATGTATATATATATATATATATATATATATATATATATATATATATATATACACTGTGTATATATATATATATATATATATATATATATATATATATATATATATATATATATATATATATATATATATATACATATATATAACGGGTGGGCCAAAAAATCTATTACCAAACTTTTGAAAAAATATTGTGGCTCACCCTCTATATTGCTCTTACTGCTGAGGCCGTATGTTGTACCCACACTTTTACTCTTTCAAACGCTGGTTTTGAATCTATATTCAACGCCACAGGAGTAGAGGTATAGGCTCATAACTGGAGTGAGGTATCAGAATATGGTGCTCAATTGAAAAGCGGTCAAAGTCAGCAACTGACACTTTCAGATGACAGTCAGTTTCCCCATAAGTAATTAATTTTCCTAATTTTTATACAAAATAATTAATTTATTTCCTTTTTCATTTCAGAACATCATTCTACTATAGTTGGGGAACAAGTTATAACATAATGAAATACTCTTTGGAAGATGAAGCATTGATATTGAACCTGCGTAAGGAGAAACACTGGAGTGCAGAACGAATGAAGAAAGAGTTTCCAATAAACGATGGACGATACCTGGACTTCAATATCTCGTAAACAAAATCGATATCACAGGGTCGACCAAACGAAAAGAAGGCAGTGGAAGGCCAAAAACATCATGTACTGAGGAAAATATTGACACGGTTTCATCCATGATATGCAGTCAAGAAGAACGGCCCAACACCCACAAGTCCGTCAGAGAAATTTAAAAAACTACTGGTATTTCTCTCTCTAGTGTTCGTCGTATAGTAAAAGATGATCTGGGCCTTAAATGTTTTAAAAGAGTCGAAGTTCATAAGCTCTGTGCATCAAATAAGGAAGCAAGAGTTGAAAAATGTCGTGCTCTGTTAGATCAATTCCCAGACGGAGAAGTGTCAAAAATATGGTTCAGCGACGAGAAGACCTTTACGGTTGCTTCAACAATAAACACACAAAATGACCGAGTTTATGGAGGGCAGGACAAAAAATCTATCAGTCTAGATCGACTTTGCAGGGAACGTCCCCATTTTTCTCAGAAAGTCATTTTTTCCATCATTATTTCAAAGTTAGGGAAGTCAGAGATTGTTTTTCTTGATCAAAATACCAAAATCACTGCTGCTTATTACCAAGAAAAAATCCTTGATGCGGTACTGCCGTCGATAAGGGAGAAGTCAAGGTTGCAAGCGTGCATTGATAATGGAGGAGGGCACACTCCGCATAATCTTGGACTCAATTAGGTAACTGTATAGAAAGAGAAAGTTTTTCTACCCGTGTCTGTATAACAGCGAATTAAAAAATAATGGTTACAGTTAGCAAAAATCCAACTTCACCACGAGATAACATTTGATAAAGGTAACATTATATTGTTCAAAATCAGGGTAATAGTGTTTTTGGCCCACCCTATATATATATATATATATATATTGGGTGCCGTAGTATCGCGATACAGGTATCGCAAAACATTTTTTGTATCTTGTATCGTATCGCGATACATTTTTTTATTATTTATATTGTATCGAAAGATACGATACAAATAAGTATCAATAACGCGATACTTTATCATACTCTGATAACAAACATAACATAGACTGAGAACAAACTTCGTCAAGAATTATCTAATTATTTAGTGAATAATTCATCAGACATTCAACAATTACACAAGTATCCTTTGATAAAAGAACTGTTCATAAAATACAACACTACACTGCCATCAAGCGCTCTGGTTGAGAGACTTTTTCGCATAGCTGGAAATCTCTTTCCTTCAAAGAGAAACAGAATGTCTGATGAATTGTTTGAGAAGTCACTGTTTGTAAAATTCAATAAAAATAGAATAGAAAGTAATTCAGTTTTTTCATAATATATATATATATATTATATATATATATATGGGATGAATTTCACAATAAAACACGTGAAATGAATGAATGCTGCAAACCCACAAGGAAAAAGAAAAACGATTTCAAGGCCTTTCGTGTATTCAAAGCTACACCTCGTCAGGGAATGAAGATAAAAGGCGAGATGCCCATAAATATATACAACGTACAGGAAAAACAAAACAATTAGCACATACTTAACAAGGGTTAATGAGAGGCAAAAGAAATTTTAACATGATATCGTCAATTTTATACGTCCCCGCACTGTTATTGAAATTGTTTTTAAAATGAATAAATGCACATTCTAGAATATTTCTTTCTATTATATCTCTGTTTTTAACAAGCGCTTTAGAACTATCCCACTTGATGCTATGGTTACATCTATACATATGGTTAAATAAAGCATTGGAAGTATTAGCTGTTCTACACGCATATTTATGCTGTTTTACCCTAATATCTAACGTTTTACCGGTTTGGCCTATATATACTGAGTTACATTGTGTACATCCGATCGAATACACACAACCAACAACATTATCAGGGCTATTCTTTATTAGGCGTGATTTAACAGTATTATTATACTTAAAGATTACATTAATGCCAATTGCTTTAAGTACAGTTGGAAGGTATTGAAAATTAACATGGTAAGGTAGGCTAAGGATATTTTTACGCTGAAATTCCTTTGCAATTACATTATTATAATATCCTTAGCCTACCTTACCATGTTAATTTTCAATACCTTCCAACTGTACTTAAAGCAATTGGCATTAATGTAATCTTTAAGTATAATAATACTGTTAAATCACGCCTAATAAAGAATAGCCCTGATAATGTTGTTGGTTGTGTGTATTCGATCGGATGTACACAATGTAACTTAGTATATATAGGCCAAACCGGTAAAACGTTAGATATTAGGGTAAAACAGCATAAATATGCGTGTAGAACAGCTAATACTTCCAATGCTTTATTTAACCATATGTATAGATGTAACCATAGCATCAAGTGGGGTAGTTCTAAAGCGCTTGTTAAAAACAGAGATATAATAGAAAGAAATATTCTAGAATGTGCATTTATTCATTTTAAAAACAATTTCAATAACAGTGCGGGGACGTATAAAATTGACGATATCATGTTAAAATTTTGTTTGCCTCTCATTAACCCTTGTTAAGTATGTGCTAATTGTTTTGTTTTTCCTGTACGTTGTATATATTTATGGGCATCTCGCCTTTTATCTTCATTCCCTGACGAGGTGTAGCTTTGAATACACGAAAGACCTTGGAATCGTTTTTCTTTTTCCTTGTGGGTTTGAAGCATATATATATATTATATACACACCTTACCTTACAACCTTACAAAGGTTTCGCGCGATGATTCCTCATATCGCGAAGGTCAAGCTTGTCGCCCCTCCTCTCGAGTTGGCCTGGTGAAGTAGTGAGTTGGTTTCTTGTGCTCTCCACTTCACATAGCCAGGTACGCCCGGCTCATCGGGGATTGTTCTGAGCCAGGCGTCTAGTCTTCGTTTGAAGAAGTCCACTGCAACTCCCTTCGTGTTTCTTAGGTCTTTGGACAACTGATTAAACAGTTTTGGTCTTCTCACCACAAAACTATTTTCTTTCAGGATTAAGGATGTTCCCTGTCTCGCCTTCAATTTGGGAAAACGACACAGTCTACCGTTTCTACCTTCCACCGTTGTTTGGGGAGTTATAGGGTTCAGAGTAAGATTAGGGACTAGTTTCTCCATTATTTTCCAAGTAAATAATGGTGTATCTCTCTCTTCTCCTTTCCAGTGAATAGAGATCAGTTTTTTTTTTTTGCGAGTTAATAGAGGAAATAGTTGACATAAAACGCAGTGTACGTGAGGTAACGGAGAGACTTGCTAGTCCGCGTACGTTAGGTGATAGGAATCCCCCCCTATCGAGGTTTCGAATCCTTTCGCCCATTTGGAAAGGGACGTGAATGAGGGGGAAACTACTTTAATTGGGGACTCTTTAGTGCGCCACATGGACAAAGAGTTCGTTGAACGGCATCCAAGTAAGAGGAGGAGGGTCGGTCTCCCAGGGGCCAGGGTTGACAGAGTTAGAGACGAAGTGGATAGGATTGACGTTGCCTCCCGTCACTCAATGTTGGTGACGATGGTAGGAGGCAACGACTCGTATAGGCCCGATACGAGGGTGCTACTGTAGTATGCGGTCTACCTACGATTCGGCGGTCTACCCTTTAATTATAGCTTCTTATCTTGTTTACTAATTGTTTGTTTACATCCCATTGTCAATCGCCCTTGACGATTGGTTAGGTTTAGTCATGATATTTTCGTTAGTTTTAACGAAAATATCATGATTAAACCTAACCAATCGTAGGTAGACCGCATACTACAGTAGGGTGTGTCAATTTGGGAGGTGAAAATTAATTTTTGCCAATTCCTTCACTGAGGGGTTTTAAAAATATGTTTTTGGATGTGAAGAATTCAAATCTGCTATTATTTTTGTGATTGCTCAAAACTTAGCTTGGTAAATCTACGTTTGATTAAAAAGCATATAAATTGCTCTCGGAAAACGACATTTATTAATTTTAGCTTCTCAAAATGTCAGGTAATGCTATAAAAATTTTAGTTTCTCTGCATAAAACATATCCTAGTAATCATAAAACATATCCTTGTAATCATAAAACAACATTAGAAAGTAATGACATCATTAAAAAAAATATTTAAACAACAAGTTTCATCAAGTCTTGCTTTGATTCGTTCTTGGACATCAGCCGCCGACTTGCTTCTTGGCCTCTGATATAGCCCTCACGTTTCTCATGTGTATACACCCTGCCTGCTGCCTCTGTGACTTGTTTCACACACCTCTCTATTGACTGAGCATGACAGGGCCACTGTGGAACTTGCATAGGCTTGTCAAAGAACTTCTTTACTTCCGTTGTAGTCAGTTTACATGTCAAAGGAGGTTCAAATACCCCGTCAGACCAGTCTGTCAGCTCCAACACGGAAGAAGCACTGGGGTTGATGGAAGGTGTCTTCCTGGGACGTACAGAAAGATCTCCAAGTGTGTCATCATCTCCACCCCTCATGTCAGCAATCTTTTGGACACCAGCTCTCCTCTCCTCACTGTCATCTGAGCACAAGAGTGTCTGGATTATCATTTCGCTGAATGCATACCATGCTGAGCGCTTGATGGTTGGCAAAACAGCATCCACTACAGCCTTCTTTTGCAGCCTAACTAGCCGCAGCTGAAACAAGATGTGGCGTGGGCCTTCCACCCAAGAGTGTTTTACTTTGATGTTGAACCAACAGGGGTAGTACACACCAACAATGTATTCCACTATCAGTCTTAAGTTGTTGAGGGTTTTGCCTTTAAGGCCATGTTTTGAAACCCATATGCGACAAAGCCTGTTTGCTGTTGTCAACCACCTTGAATGGCTCACTGGACCAATTTCAAGAAGGGCCAGATCTGTGGGAAGTTCGCCTGTCCTTATGGCCTGTGTGATCCTATACCCATACGCTTGATCAGTAGAGAGATCCTTTACGACATTGTCACTCAGTGAAGTAAGAGGCTCTCCAATTGAGAGTTTGGTGAATGAAGGATCAATTTCAAGTTCGGTTGCAGTGTCTAGCATCTTGCCAATGTTACCTGTCCACTTGTTGTTAGACAAGGTCTTCCCATCCAGTGCTGTGATCAAGTGTCGCAGGGGTAACTCGTTAGTGTGGAGGGCACAAACCAACCAGATCAGCTTACGGCAAAGCTTGACCTCTACCCAATGCATGGAACCACCTTCCCAGCCAGTGTTAACATTTGTAGAATCACCTCCACTCCAATAGCCTGCAGGCTTTTATCAATGCCCTTCTTCTTCATGAAATCTACAAGATTATCAGTAATAACTTCAGCAGGTTTTTTTCTCGTTGAGCCTTTCTCAGGAGTGAAGTGGTAGAGATATCTTCCACCTGGCTCACTGCACACAGAATAATGCTCTTCTTTGATGATGCTGGGAAACTGACGATCTGAATTGTCTGTTTTCAGCATAACTTTAGTTGTATCTTGACGGCCATCAAAGAAGATGCAGTCAATTTCACCCTTCTTACAAAGATCATCAAATTCCTGATCCAGGGATCCCAACTTTTTCTTGGGCCCTCTTGACTTTATTGTGATCAACTACAAGTCTCTTGTCTTCTTCAGTGATCAAGCCAGCATCCATAAAGGCAGCAGTGGTGATGGCAGCTGTGGCACGCAGGCCAACACCATATCTGATGCTATGCATAGCAACATTAGGTATTTCTAATGTGTTGTACTCTGGCTTTTTATTGGAAGTTGAAGACGTGCTTGGTATTTCTAATGTCACTTCATAACTTCCATCTTTTCCATCTTGAGCATCAGCTATTTGTTCTTCATTTTCATCATCAGAGAAAATTATTTCATTTGATGGCATTGAAACATCCTGCTTACTTGTCTGCTTATATTCAGCAAGCCTTCTTCTTTCGTCTTCTTGCCGCTTCTGCTTTTTGACTTGTCTGTTGTGCTCAGGTTGATCTGGCAAGCCAATCTGATGTGGTCCAATAGAACCAGACTTGTCTCTCTGACCTTTAAAGAAAGCAAGTTCCTTCACAGGGATCTTCATCTCCCTAGGGCATGTACAGTTAATGTGAGTTTCGTTTTTGCAATCAGCATCTGCAAGGCAGCCAAATTCAGAGCAGAGAACAATTTTACACTTGCAACTGAGGATGTCAAAAAGCTTGTCAAGTTTTGCAATGAAAGTCTCTTTGACATGTAGCTTTCCTCTCCCAAGAGATATGTTTTTGGCCTGCTCCCAGCTCTCTTGGATCTTGTTTAAGATTGTGACTCGTGAATTTACAACGGGGGCTACAAAAGAACTGTTTGCTCGTTCCCACTTTTCAAGCACTTTAGGGTAAATGTCCTTTGCAAGACTGGCTGCTGGGTAGTTTCTCACATCCTCACCACTTTGTTCTCTTAGCAGTAGCCCATATTTCAGAACGTCTCGCAGAGTTGGGAGTTCAGAGGGCAACAACTCTCTACCAGTTCCAATTAGGTTGCTCATATGTGTGAATGTCCCCAGTCTTGTCCTCCTTTTAGAAGCCATTGTAGGTCAATTCCCACTGGTTAGGATGGTAGCACTGACGGACAAGTAATCTTCAGCACACTGATGAATATGTTTCAACCTGTGAAATAAGCAAAAACAGCAGTGCATTATATATACAGCATATATAATTATTAATATAATAATTATTATATAATTCCACAAAAAAGTAAAAAAAGTCACTATTTTTATGTAGCTTCTTACCAAGCAAAACTAAATTATATTAAATTAACAAAAATATCTTTAGAATTCCTAAGTCATGCTGCAACTTTTAAGCACCCCTCATATTTGGAATTTGAAAGTTGAAAAATTCGACACACCCTAATACTACAGTAGCACCGATACGAGAGTGCCTGACCTTTTGGAGAGATATAGGGGGTTAATTAGGTCCCTGAAGGCGAGGTCAGATAGGTCTTTAGTTCTAGGTATTACCCCTAGGCACGGGTTGGGTCTTAGGATTACGTCAAAAACAATATTTTTGAATAATAAATTAGAAGAGATTTGTGCTGAGGAAAATGTACCCTTCGTAAAGCTGTGGTCCGAATTCAGTGATCCTAGCCTTTTTATAAAAGATGGGGGTGCATTTTAATGAAATAGGTAATGCTAGGCTAGGTAGGTTAATAGACGAAAACGTGCGAAAGCTGTATAGGTCGAAGCCTTCTTTAAACGTTGTGGGTCCGGGGAACGCGAGCCCGACGTGAAAAATAGTTTAAAACGCGGGCCCTTGGTAAAAAATAACTTAAACGTCTTTTATTGTAACGCGCCTAGTATTAGAAATAAATTAAATGAATTTAAGGCGATAATTTATTCCGACAACTATGATATAGTTGCTATCACTGAAACGTGGTTAAATACCATGACTCGGGACTTGTTGGGGGAACTTGATATACCGGGTTTTAAACTCTTTACTAATGATAGGTTACATAGGTTTGGTGGAGGCGTTTTGCTGTACATTCGTAATTCCCTTAGGGCTATCGAGGTTCAGTTAGATTTTCCGGCAGCAATTAATGTGATATGTGTTGAAGTTAGGGCGCGTAGTATTATTTTTAATTTTGCTGTTGTTTATAGACCTCCCGTTCAACCCCTCGATACAGATACTAGATTTTACTCACTTCTTGGTAATTTTATTGACAATCGAACTGTATAATTGTCGGACACTTTAACTGCCCTAATGTTAATTACGAGAATTTTACTGGTAATGAGGAGGGTTTGAGATTGATTGAGTTTATGGAAGATAACTTTTTACGACAGATAGTTACCGAACCAACGTAGGCGAAGAAGTAGGCGAGAGTTTAGGATGTAGTGATCATCAAATTCTTAGGTTTAAGTTAGCGATAAAAAAATACTCAGGATAGTAACGTAATAGAAGTCCCTGATTTTCGTAGGGCTAATTTTGATAGTTTTGCGGATAGGATGAGAGCAGTGGACTGGGATAACTTTTTTATGGTTAATGACATAAATTTGCGTTGGGTGGCGTTTAAAGAAAGTTTTAGGAATATAGAAAGGGAGTTTATTTCTCGTAGGCCCAAGCGCGCTAGAAATCATGGTAGGCCCAAGTGGTGGACTAGGGAAATAGGCGAGTTCATAAACGAGCGTAATAGAGTGTAGAAACCTAATAAGCGCAATGGCACGGCAGCTAACTTTAATAGATATATCGAGCTTAGACGTCAGGTTAAAAGATCAGTTAGGAATGCCAAGCGTAATTTAGAGATACTTATAGCTGCGGATAGTAAACATAATTCAAAAAAGTTTTTTGAATACGTTAATAATCGTAAGCCGGTAAAAGATAACAAAGGCCCTCTAGTGGAAGTTAGTGGCACTTTGGCTTCTGACGCTCAGGCGATGGCGGGTATTTTCAAAAACTTTTTTGCGACAGTTTTTATCGTAGAAGACGTAAATAATGTCCCAGACGTGGACGATATCGTTCCATTTAGTAGCGAGACTATTTTGGATGAAATAACTGTTTACGAGGGTGAGATTGCGCATTATATCGATAGGCTAAAAGTTAGCAAGGCTCCAGGCCCTGACGCTTTTTATCCCAGACATTTGAAAGATTTGGAAGACGTTATCGTAGGCCCCTTAACGAAGATTTTTAATCAGTCACGCGAAACGGGGATTATTCCTGAAGACTTCAAATTAGCTAACGTCACGCCTATTTTTAAAAAAGGCGACCGCGCAGTAGCTAGCAATTACAGGCCCATTAGCTTAACGTCAATTGTCGGTAAACTTTTGGAATCCGTAGTTAGGTATCGTATCATCGATCACTTAGAAAGTAGAGATTTGATTAATAGTAGTCAGCATGGGTTTCGACGCCATAGGTCTTGTTTAACTAATTTGTAGAATTTTATAACGAAATAGTGCGCGAATACGATAGGCATAGAGCAGCTGACGTTATTTATTTAGATTTTAAAAAGGCGTTCGATACAGTTCCGCATAGGAGACTAATTGCGAAGGTCAAATCGCACGGTATACTCGGTCAGGTAGCTAACTGGTTAGAAGAATGGCTTCGTGCTAGGAGACAGAGGGTCGTAGTTAATGGTAGTGAATCGGGGTGGTTAGATGTAGGTAGCGGTGTCCCACAGGGTTCAGTGTTAGGCCCATTGCTATTCGTAATTTACATTAAGGACATAGATGTAGGATTGACTAGTAACGTGTCAAAATTCGCGGACGATACTAAAATAGGCGGTAAGGTTGTTAACGAGGACGATAGTAATAGGCTCCAAGACGATGTAAATAGGATTATGGAGTGGACAGATAAGTGGCAGATGCAATTTAACTTAGAAAAATGTAAAGTTTTGCATATAGGTTCTCGCAACACTAATTACACATACACGATGGATGATAGGGAGTTAGCGAGCGTTGACGTGGAAGTAGATTTAGGCGTACGCGCATCTAAGGATTTAAAGGTTAGGAACCAGTGCCTGGAGTCTTGCGCAAAAGCTAATAGGATGTTAGGCTTCATAGCGAGTAATTTCGAATTTAAATCGAAGGATACTATATTGCCCCTTTACAAGTCCCTAGTCAGGCCTCATTTAGAATATGCCGTTCAGTTTTGGTGCCCGTACTTGCGTGAGGATATTGAGAGGTTAGAAAGGGTTCAGCGTCGTGCCACGAAACTAATTCCGTCATTGCGCAACAAGCCTTATGAAGATAGGATTAAAGAGTTAGACCTGTATTCACTCGAAACTAGGAGATTAAGGGGGGAGCTTATTGAAGTTTTCAAAATCGTTAATAACATCGATAACGTAAATTTTGACAAATTGTTCACTGTCGATAATAGTAATACTCGTAATAACGGATTTAAGTTGCGTGGAAGACGTTTCATTACTAATATCGCTAAAAACTTCTTTACGTTTAAAGTAAGTGATAAATGGAATAATCTTCCCGCGCCCGTCGTGAATTCTACCAGCGTTAATGTGTTTAAGAACCGTTTTGACAGACATTTTAAAAATATTAACGTTGTTTAAAATAAAAAAAGACAATTAGCAACAGGAGCTCTGGGGGTGGTGGTCGAGGATGAGTCTGTTGACGGTTAATGCCAGCTTGTGACATGCCAGCGTGTGATGCCAGCAATAAAATTATTAAAAAAAAAAAAAAATTAGACTAACACGAACGTAGATGTAGCTCGTAGCGTAAACTAACCCACTTTTTGTTTAACTTTATCCCCTTTTTTTTTTTTCTTATCCTCTCCTTACTTTGCATGTCTGTAACTCTCTTTTCTTGCATGTTTGTAGTTTGCATGGTATAACAGTGAGTTAAGACTGTGTTTGCATGGTTTGAAAGCGTTCTTATTTTATTTCTTTTCATCTTTCACCCCTCTCCTATTTTCTCCGACTATTTTTCTGACTTGTCGGCAGTGGCCGGCGGATGATGATGATGAGTCTTTTTTCTCTTTTTCTGAATGAATGTTAACCCACGAGTGATAGGTGTTCCTCCTTACTTAACCCCTTATTCTCTTCTCTTCTCTTAACCCCTACTCTTTCCTTTCTCTCAGGCTAACCTTAGAGTGGATCTTAGGGTCTTTGTTAGCCTTAGCTTCTGTAGATCTGTCTAGTAATTTAGGTCTTTGCGCCCATTGATCTTGGCTGGGAAGCTTCTCTGGATCCCTTCCAGCTGTCTAATGTCTTCTTTTTTGTATGGGTATGTTAGGACCGAGCAGTATTCCAATTTGGGTATGATCAGGGTTTTCAGTAGAGGAATCATTACATTCCTATCCCTTCGTTTAAAGGTTCTCAATGTCTGTCCCGTCATTCTCTTTGCTCTGTTTACTGCTATCTTATTTTGTGTTTCAAATTTCGCATCATCAGTCATTACAACCCCTAAATCTTTTGCTCTATAATTTCTCTGAATTTCCTGTCCATTTTGGGTATAATATTCCATGTATTTTAGGTCTTCTCTGTTTCCGTACCGTAATAGCTGAAATTTCTCAGTGTTAAACTTCATATTGTTGTCTTCCGTCCACTTGTAGATTCTGTTTATGTCGGTTTGTAGAGATCCTATATCTTCTGGATTCCTTATTTTTCTACTGATCTTTGTGTCATCCGCAAAGGATGTTACTGTGCTGTCTCTGGTAACGTCCTCATCTATGTCAGTTAGCATGATTATGAAGAGTAGTGGAGTTAATACTGTTGCTTGTGGTACTGAGCTGAGGACCTCTGATTCTGATGAAGATACTCCTTGTACTGTAACGACTTGCTGCCGCTCACTCAGGAAATTATATATCCATTTCCCTACTTTTCCTGTTATTCCCATATATTTCAGTTTATGTATTATGATTCCATGTTCACACTTGTCGAACGCTTTAGCAAAGTCCGTGTATAGTACATCATAGTTTTTATTACTTTCAAGTGCATCAATAATGTTGTTGTAGTGTTCCATTAGTTGTGACAGGCATGATCTGCATGACCGAAACCCGTGTTAGGTTGGTTATCATTGAATTTTTTCTGAGTTTCCAAAAAGTCATAGATTTTCTGTCTAACTATTCTTTCAAATATTTTAGTGAGATGAGATGTAAGCGACACTGGCCTATAGTTTCTGGCCTCAGATCGATCTCCTTCATAGAGTATATTGGGACTATGTTTGCGCTCTTGAGGATGCCCGGTATTTCTCCCGTGTCTAGTGATCGTCTCCATATCCAGTATAGGGGCTCAGCGATTGCATTCTTGCAGTTTTTGATCAGTGTGGCATTCCATTTATCCGGTCCTGCCGCTGAGTGTGTTTTTAGTTTCCCTATGGCTTGTGTAATATAATCCGTCGTAAAGTCGAAATCCGTTATACTTTCCCCTTGTGGTTCTTCTTCAAAAAACGCGTTTCTATCGTATATCAACTTGTCAGTTTTTGGGATACTGAAAGATGATTCGTACTGAGCTCATAATATTTCAGATACTTCTGTTAGATCATCAGAAGTATCTCATTTTTTCATTTGTTCGTTCTCCCTCCTCATCTTGCGCGGAACGTTCTTCTATACAAACGTCGTTCTTTACGTTAATTATACTGTGTTGTTTGCAGTTGAAATGTATATATGTGCGGCATGCGGAAGGTGCCCCCTCAGGGCATTGGTTTCTGCTCGTATGTAATATAATCCGTCGTAAAGTCGAAATCCGTTATACTTTCCCCTTGTGGTTCTTCTTCAAAAAACGCGTTTCTATCGTATATCAACTTGTCAGTTTTTGGGATACTGAAAGATGATTCGTACTGAGCTCATAATATTTCAGATACTTCTGTTAGATCATCAGAAGTATCTCATTTTTTCATTTGTTCGTTCTCCCTCCTCATCTTGCGCGGAACGTTCTTCTATACAAACGTCGTTCTTTACGTTAATTATACTGTGTTGTTTGCAGTTGAAATGTATATATGTGCGGCATGCGGAAGGTGCCCCCTCAGGGCATTGGTTTCTGCTCGTATGTAAGCGAATTACGACTTCTGATTGAGTGAGGCCCATGGTGTAGTGGTTATCATATCTGACCGGCAATCGGAAGATCGCGGGTTCGATTCCCGGGTGGTTACCTCATTTTTTCATTTGTTCGTTCTCCCTCCTCATCTTGCGCGGACGTTCTTCTATACAAGCGTCGTTCTTTACGTTAATATATATATATATATATATATATATATATATTATATATATATATATATATATTACACTGGTCAACACTCATTTTATTGCCAATCATATTAGAGTGATTTTGGGGTAACTTTGTGGTGCTGATTCCGAATATGACATCGGTTTTGCTAGATTGGCTCTAATTTATGAGATAATTGGTACCCCATTGAAACACGTAAAAATGCAAAAAATTTAGTGTTCAGGCGGAGCCTACTTACAAATCTCATTGAAATTGTCTCAAATCATACAAAAGTAAACACATGAAATACATAATGGCATTTTATTCGGTCTCACCATCTAGAATGTTCCGGTAGTTTCCCATATGCACGCGTTATGGTTACGTTTCCTATTAATTGAGGGTATTCATTATCTCAAGAACTAGAGCCAAATCGGAAAAACTACTTTCATTTTGGAATTCAGCAACCCCAAAATACCCTAAATTCGTACGAATTTCCTTGGCAACGAAAAAAAATGTTTTTTTGTTGACCTGTGTTATTCTTATATCTAGTATCGTAACGAGATACATTTTCGCCATCTTATCGCGTATCAGTAGTATGACCGCAAAATGGGAGAGTACAATTGCAATTGTTGATAAATGTGGCAAAGGGGGAGGGGGAATGTTGCAAGAGCTGTACAACAAAGGGAGAGGGGTCTTCCAACGAGTCAATGCTGCAAAGGGGGAGGGGTTATGCAAAAAGGGGGAGGGTTTATCCCCCAAGCTGCATTGAAGTCGGAGAGGGAGATTTGTTGGGAGAAAGGAGGATGACCTCCAACCGAAGAGGTAACCTTTACCTAAGAGAGGGAAAGAAGGAGGAGGGTCTTTGGGGGAGAAGATGGGATGTCCTCACCCACCAAAGGGGTAACCTTTACTTAAGAGAGGGAAAGGAGAAGGAGGAGGGTCTTTGGGGTAGAAGGTGGGATGTCCTCACCCACCAAAGGGGAAGCCTTAGTCTAAGCCCTAATCTAATAAGGATATAGGGGTGTTCGCCTGGCTCCAGCTAGACGCATAATGAGAGTTCATCCCAGCGCCCGCTTTCTTATAAGGTGTAAATCAGCCAGTTGGCTTAATAAGCCAGTCGGCTTAGAAGGCTTAATCTGGTTTAGAAGGCGTAAATGGCTTGTTCAGGTGTGAATTATTAGGGTTGAGTTGCCAGATTGCGCTATTTATTTAATTAAAGCACATATTCTTGACAGTTGGCTTAGAAATCCGTCAGTCGGTTTAGAAGGCGTAACCAGCCAGTTGGTATATATATATATATATAATTAAATAATATCGTTTATATATACAACCAAAGGAATTAAATAAAACACCATTACATCATTCTGTTTATTTAGATGAATTATTGGAATCAGTTTCACGAAAGATATAGAAAATAAATATACAATAGTTCATTCTATACAAACGATGGAATAGATATGATAAAAAAAATAAAATAAAAAATAATATAAGAAACAAAACGATGGACTATAACCATCAATATAACAATAGAGGAGAAATATATAAATATATATATATATATATATACATACGAAAAGAAAGACCAACACAACAGCAAAAATTTCCGTTGTGTTGGTCCTTCTTTTCATCTGTAAGCTTCGCTTCCCTAAGGAGAAGTCAATAGCTTTGATATATATATATATATAATTATATTAAATAATTAAATTTATTGAAAATAAATATACATCAAAATACATACACTTTATGTTCTACTGCGTTTAACTAAAACGCTGAACTCGCAGTAATCGAGTCTATTGTCACATCATTATTGCTTTGTACTACGCAGTAAATGCGATTTAACATTACTTCACCGCTCAAGTTAGAGGGATACATATACTCTATGTAAATGGCCTTCATATCGTTCAATACTATTTTTGTGCCCACTTTACATTCGGTTGGCAAGTTATCTCTAAACAAGGACGGAATACATTCCAAAGCACACAAAAATGGGTCATCGTTAGCCACAACATCATTATTAAATACAAGATTATAACCACTCCTTTCCAATCGATGGTTTATTCTTACCGATCCCAGCTTTTCAATCGTGAACTCATCTTCACAATACATAGCGGTAGGTGAAATAATCTAAGTCGTAACGACAGCTGCTCATTATATAAAGAAATAGCTCTTCAGGGTGAACGGTGAAGGTGGGTTCAGCCCTGTTCCGCTCAAGTGCTTTGTACCAAAGTTCATGATATTTCAGAGAGTCTAAACCTTTTAAAAAGCATCCAGCTGTAGACCATTCTCGCCTTGTTCAGTCCTACACTCGGTAAACCCATCGAGCAGAGCTGTGTATGCGTATTCAAGAACCGTATCAAAATACGCGCGTTTAATATAGGCTTCAGCTTGCGGAAACCGACGATTTTAAACATTCTTCGAGGATGAAACGGTTTCGCGTAGGGACAAGAACGTTATTATCAGAAGCATTCTTCCACATCAGTCGTATTTCAATGCATGGCTGATCGTTATTTACACACAACGTACAAACAATGGCATATGAGAGGGTATCACTAATCTGTTCTCTTCTTGTACCTACACCTGCAGGAATTTATAACGATCCTCACTCCACTTCTCAACTACCACGAAGACTATTCATCTCCTCAACACTTAACCCATTAGAGCCGAAAGTGCATTTATTATCTGATTTCAATTTATTTCATGTGGGAAGGATATATAAACACAAAGATGAGTATCACAAAATTTTATTAAAAAAAATTAAAAAGTTTCGGAGTTATGCAATGTATATTTAAATACCCTGTGGGTCTTAGAACGAACTTAATTCATTATCTGAAATGAAAACAGTAGGAAATGTAAAAGTGTGTATGTGTGTGTGTGTAGGTTTGGTGTGTATGTGTGTGTATGTATGTGTGTGTGTTTGATATATATATGTATATGTATTTTATATATATATATATATATAATATATATATATATATATAAAGACAGGATTCTTAGGGCATTTCCTATGCATTTAAAATTTTGGGAAATTCTTTTTCCTTGTAGGCTTGGAGTTCCATAGGTTTTCAGGTATGTTGTGCAGAGATTGTCAATGAAATCAAGTAAAGAAATCTTTTTTCCATGTTCTACCATAAGACAGTGAGCGTTGTTGACAGTCGTCGCAGATAGCATGTAGCTAAATATTGGCCACCATCACTTCCTTTGACGCATTCTAACCCTGTATGTTCCAATATTTTGGTCCATGAGGTCGTCAATGTATCGCTCTATGTCGCGGCATAGTGCATAGTAACACAGCAGCTACGGGAAACTACCTAGCAACGGCTAGGTAACCCCCGCACACCTTGGCTAATACTATGATTGCCTCAATAGGTTCGTCAATAGAGGGACTGAACACTTGGTGCTGTTTGTTCTGTGCGGTCCAAACGCGTGGCCGCGTCCCCCTACCTGAACAGGCCAAGAGCTTGAAGCCTATGGTGACTGATCAGGATCTTTGGAGGATCTGATCAATCCCGCCGGGAAACCGGCTCGGGATTCAGCGGTCGCCCACGTCTCCGCCCACCACGCATGCCCCGGTGCGTCCGGTGCCTCCATGTGGACACCGACCCCTCAAGACTGCGGACTACTAGTAGTTTTTGAACGCCAGCTCCAAGGCCTAGCGCCTTGAGATCTTGAGCTGAGCTGGCAGCTAGTAGACCGCGCCAGGATATAGTTATCGTCGTAGTTTTGGCGAATTGGCAATTGTCATCCTGCTGTCGTGCCCAGTCGAGGGCCCATTGCCTCACGGCTGGCTCGTCGTAACGACGAACCTTCCGGAAGTGAGCCTCCTCCAAGGTCGTGCAGCAGGAGTCCGCTATGATCTGGGCGTCGACGATGGTAACTTCATGGTCCCGTGCAACCACTATGTCCAGACGCCGAATGCCTGCCGGAGTGGGCACCACCGGCTCGACAATCATCCGGGCCCCAGAGCCACGGAGCGACTGTTCCGCCAAGCGGACCACCCGGTCGTGCCTTTCGACGTGCTTGCGGTGGGTGTCAGGGCAGCTCTGCAAGATGTGGCCTAAGCCATCACCTGCATGACACCCCCAATCACAAGGTGGTGGGGCCGCCCCGACCCGTGTCCGCCTCTCTCTCGTGGGCAGAGAGCCGATACGGACCTTGACAGCGTCGATGTAATTCCGTCCGGTCATAAGCCTCGTACAGTCGTTGATCCACCCATGGGAGGCTGACGCAGCCTGTTGACGCGCGCCCGCCAGCTCTTTGTCGTCCACAGAAGCGGCAAGTGCTAAACGGAACGCGTGCTCAGCTTCTGCAGGTGTTCGCAGAACCAGACACCTAACTCTAGCGGGAGGACACGCGGCCACGAGCTGTCCGCCCCAGTGGGTGAGCGGCGAACCTCTCGGGCTTCATGTGTAGCATCCAATGTTTCTAATAATGAAATAATTTCATGTAGCATAAGCCAATCGACAGCTGACTGTTGTGAGTGACATTGTTTGGTGTTTGAAGCAGTGTTAAGAATGCCACACACCTTCACACATGCCGAATATGCCGATAGGGTGTATGTCTACGTTTTTTGCGATGGAAATGCAATAGCTGCTGTTGCAGAATACCGTCGACGGTTGTAGCCGGAAGGGATTCCATACAACTTCGGGGAAATGCAACTGCTCGAGAAATTTGACAATAAAAGGGTCACTCCAGGGATGAGTCCCGAGTGAATCAAAATAGTACATGATGTCCCTATTTTTAAAATAGATTGCAAACCAATGAATCCCTTCACTACCAAACCCTAATGGTTGTAGTTGAGGTTGGCAATTTCAATGTTTCATTCTTTGCAAACACATCGATAAATTTGGAACGTGTGATTCGTTCACTATTCATTACTCTCTGAAGTGTATTCGCATCCATTTTAAAAGTCAGTGACAACGCTCCTAAATCTGTCAACTTCTATTAGGGTTTGTGCTCGAGGTATACTAGTACACTAATAGGCGCGTCTATCGGCTTGGCGAATTCCAATCTGACTGAGATGTTTCCACTCTGTTGTGGACTTAATTGTGTATTTACACAAGCAGATAAGTCAGGTGTGATGTCAAACGGATAAAGGTTAAATTGAGTGATGAATTTTTTCTGCGTTACCCCAAACCTGAGCTCATCACAAGCACCTGCAATATGGGCTAGATTACTATATGCTCTCGTGCAAAGCGGGAACACGGCGTCTGATGAATAATCCGTATCCATAGCCCCGCCCAACGCAACGCCATTGACGTATAGTTATATTTTAAGGCCTAAATTCTCGAATGTAAAGGCACTCTTTTTATATTTTCCATTCATCAAAGCATGGTCCTGTATTCCAATCAATATCCTTTTAGGTAGAACTCCCAGAGCAATGTTTTCTATCTGTTTCGAAGCCAACCCTGCTAATACCGTGTATAGTTTGATCTGTACTCTGTTAATTGTGTATTTTACTGCGACATGTAGTAAGTTTTCCTTAATTTCTATTTGTTTAGGCGAACTTAATTTCACTCGCCGTATGCGTGGGTGTCTCCATAATGTGAATCACAACGGGTTTTGCTCCCTCTTCTTGATCAACTCCCAGATTTAAACAGATCTCAGGATTCGTGCGGGTGAGTTTTTTCATATCCACCCCATTTACAAGCAACTTCTCCTGGAATGCAAAATCTGTATGCAAGCGTCCAAAACATTCATATGCCTTCTATTAAGAATTTTAAATTTATCCTTTATACTACTTTCGTCTTTAACTTGATAATGCCCTCGGCACTTAAAAAGGTATCCTTCGCTTCTTTGGAAAAGTTCAGCACATTTTCCAGATAGGCTTGTATGTGATAGTACCCCGTTCCTGCCGATATGTTGACCTGATTTAAATATACACCACACTGGTTGAATATGGAGTGCAGAAAGTTTGTTTCAGGGTATACAGCATATTTGTCATCGCAGTCCGTTCCACCAGAAAGGGCTATGCGTAGTTTAGCGTACATGTTCCCACAGCTTGGATCAAACAAAAGGGCCTGAGCTGGGTATCACGAATTCTGTTGGAGCACTCGGGGAACCAATTGTGTTTAACGGATTAATTGTAATAAAGTCACTGTCCTCAATAGAAACTTGAGTTGGAGGCATATCAAAGAGGGACAACTCCGATTTACAACATTGTGAACTACATGGATGGATGAAGCGTGCCATGACGAGTCAGAACTAGTACCACCTCTCTCGACAAGTAGTAAGCAGTCTATGATTCATGAGAGCAATGTCCTTAGCTTATATCAGTTAAAAAAATTGTCAACCATAGGTTTCATTCGCTTAAAACATTTCTTTTCTGATATCCTTTTACGTTGAACGCCACGTGCTGGTAATCCCTTCTTCCGAACAGCCCTCTTCTTCTTCCCACCACCACGCATTTTTCTCTTTGCATCTTGATGATTTCGTCCCGTCTACGCTTTAAGTGTTTTTTTAGAGCTTCTTTAGGTTTAGTCCCAGCCAATATGCCTTCTGCCGTGTTAAGACCTGATTGTAGCGCTTTCCTCCAGAGGCATCTGGTCTCCCTTCTTCAGCAAGGGGACAGCTGTACGTAGTATGGTCGAAAAAATGGATCCAAGTCCACTACCACGCTGGTATCTCACACCTCGATAGACTGTGAAAGGCTTTCTGTCCATTATAACTCAGTGCGTCGAAAGTACAGCTTCACTGTTAAGCTCCCATCACCGAATGGGAAATTTTTCCCCTCAATCATTCTTTTATATATTGAGATGTTGGTTATTAGATTAGTCGCGACATTCACATAATGGGGCCTGTCATATGTAATACTCATGCTCTTCCCTTTCTGGTTGGGAATGTGTGCAATGCGCAGCAGGCGTGCCTGGGTATCTCCAACAAACTGGTGCTCCACTATATTGCTGTAAATATAATACATGTCTCGGGTGTATATCCATCACTCAATTTCTCCAATTTCATCTGATACATTACGCTGGACAAGTCATGTTGTACCTCGTGAAAGGTATTTCTTTGAAAGGCTGACCGATATCGCCCCTAGGTTATAATTTCGAACAGTCCTTTGTCTTTAATATTTCTGTCAGCCTGTGGTTTTAGGGTCACAGTATGTGCAGGGTTTTCTTTGTTTACGATTTCGTATACTAAATCATCCGTAAGATTTGAGTTTTTTAAACTTGCGTTTAAGTCTCTCACAACATCCTCAGCCGCACCATAGCAGCCCGGACCTAGTGTTACTACTGTACTGTAATACCGTGCATCCCCAATCCGGGCGATACGTATGGTTTCATACCGAGTTACCACGGCTTTTTTACACTCATTACAGTTTCAAAGAATCGTAAAAACGGGTTCTTTATAATTAATATTTAAAAAGATGGTGTCCAGCTAAATTTCGCATATCCTCACCTCATACGAATCACGACCCATTTCAATGGGTCTTTGGAGTTTTGTTACAAAGTTGGCCAGGTTATTGTTAGGATGTACAGTAGGGTGGTCCAAAATATTATAGTAAAAAACTATGTTGGTCGAATCGTTTCTCCACATGCCTTGATTTTGTCCACTAAGGTCGAATTACCTGTGTGTGGAAGTTGAGCTTGATTGGTTGATATTTAGGGGTTGCCCCATACTAAACATTTCGTTTTTTTCTTTTTAGAAGTGATTATGACGTCGTCTAATAGGAGATCTGCGCCTGAAAACTGGCTCCTTGGGAGGCCGAACTCTCAGTTATTGACAGCAAGACTACCCCGTGTACTGGACGTGCTCCGACTGGCCCAGTACAACCACCTGGACGAAGGAAGAACCCTGCCCACGAGTTACAAGTTGGCCTGTGAAGCAGTTGTCGCTGTATGGCAGCGCGCCAGAATTCCTTCCCAACGGATAGATTCGTGTGTTCGGAAACTGTCAAAGCTGTACGAGAAGTATCTAGCCCTCAAGAAGCACCGAACTCGACAACGAGAAAGTGACAGAATGAACGAGGAAGTGTTCAAAGGTGATCTGGAAGAGCTGTTTGATATATCTACAAAAGATGCAATGTCGGTAATCAAGAACGAGGAAGACTGGGAATTCCTTCGGAAGCAAAGAGAAGACGTCTTTTCCTGTAGCATGAGTAGGGCTGACCAAAAGACGCCTGCAAAAGAAAGCAGAAAGAGACAACGAGAAGAAAATGAAAGGATGGCAAAAGCGAGATACGAAGGAAGGGAAACCAAATCCAGGACGAGAGCAACAGCAGAACTTTCTTCTCGGGAATCTGAAAGCGAAGACGAATATAGACTATTGCCAGATATCGACGGATCCAAGGCAAACGTTGATAGAATTGTTGTCCTTGTCACTGGAAACGGCCACGAGAAGCTTTTGGGAATTCCGAAGATGGACAAAGGTACTGGGGAGTCTCAGGCGAATGCTTGTGTTGAAGCAATTGAGATATGGAATCTCGGGTCTCAAATCAAAGGACTCGTATTTGATACGACAGCCAGCAACACAGGGCTTCACAAAGGAGCTTGTATCAGAATCGAAGAAGCTCTAGGAACCGAACTGGTCTGGATTGCTTGCCGTCACCATATCATGGAAATCATGCTGTCCGACGTCTTCTCCTGTATCTTCGGTCCATCTGGAGGTCCAGAATCCGGACTCTTCAAGCGATTTCAGAAACAATGGCCATCGATAAATCAAGATGCGTGTGTTGCAGCAACCGACGAACTCTTCCAGGATCCGGTATTGAGCAGATTGCGGAAAGAGAAGCTGGATTATTTGCCACATGCACTCGAAGCGCAGCAACCAAGGGACGATTATCAAGAATTCTTGCGCTTATCTCTTTTGTTCCTTGGCGGAGGAAGTGGGAACGAGTCATTTCGAGCTCCCGGCCCAACACACCACGCTCGTTGGATGGGGAAAGTAATTTATGTGTTGAAGATATTCCTTTTCCAAGCTCAATTCAAGCTGACACCACAAGAAGCCAGGAACATAACCGACTTCGCTCTGTTTGTGAGTCTCGTTTACATCAGACAATGGAACGAAGGAAGCGTCCCTTGGAATTCGAGCCCCCTATAACGACATCGAACTTCTGTCTCTGCTCAAGACTTACCCAAATCAGACTGTGGCCAGTAAAGCGTCCGCGGCATTTTCCAGGCATCTTTGGTTTCTCTCCGAGCACCTGGTTGCCCTAGCCTTTTTCGACGAACGAGTGACCACGGCGACAAAGGAAAGGATGCTCCGGAACATACAGCGTCCGCGGTTACCCGGCCCTCCTCGACGTCTAGAGATCAAGGATGAAGTGGAAGACATGAAGTTGGAGGACCTTGTGACTAAAAGGACCAGTTCCTTCTTTGATGTTTTGATGCAAGGAGGAAAAGCGAAATCTCAATCCTTTCTGGAGAAACCACCCAGGACAGTGGACGGACGATCCTTTTTTCAACGAACTTCGGGATCGGTCCTCTCAGATGGAAGTAGTAAACGACACGGCGGAACGGGGTATCAGCCTGATCCAAAAATACAAGAACACGCTGACGAAGGACGAAGAGCAGAAACAGTTCCTTCTTCGACTGGTGGCAAACCACCGCAAGAAGCTCCCCACTCCATCAAAGGCGGTTCTAATGTCATAGTTTTTCAAGTGCATAACTGTTTTCTGCTGCGTGAGAACCCTGATTTATGGATTCCACATGGGGCGACCCCTAAATACTGTTTCTTGAGGAAAATATTTTGTGTGATTTTCAGTTATGTATAAAGGAATAAAAATACCCTTGTGGAGAAAGGAAATTTGTTCTTTTGTTTTTTGGACCACCCTATTGTACAGACAGGGACGAGGAGGACGGTAGTGTGACATAGAAGTAGTTAGGTGGCATGTTGCATACTATTTAAGCTTCATTTTGCATCAGCTTTTATATAGGTGTTGAAGCTTTCTGGGTACCCTAGCCATTTCACCAGGGACATTTTTCTCTTCCCTGAACCTATGCTTCCTAAATTTTTTTCAATTTTAAACACAATTTTTCCTAAATTAAATGTCACTTTCTGCAACTCCTCGCGGTAAAAGCCTCCTGTGATTTCTTCCCCATTCAAATCTTCAAAGTAATACAGCATTATCTCGCCTTTCGGTCTCATATCCCTAACTTTAAAAATCTCACGTGTCCATCCGAATTTATTCCCCGAACGTGACAGCCTTACATAATCATTGATTTTGAAGCGTGCAGAGTGTGGTGGTGTGCCATCTCTTCTCACATCAGGCTGTGTGCGCATACCTCTTTGTAAAATCTTTTTAGGTGTTCTCTCAATCGTGCGATGGTGTGAGCGGTTGTATGATGAGGCCAGTGATTCCAGAATGTCTATAAATCTGTATATCTGCAAATAAGAGGTAATGTGCAGTTTAAAGACACTTTATTATTCACACCTTGTAAATTAGCAAAGCTACCCAAGGTAATGGGTGTAGCCGCCGAAGTTTCAAAAGGATATTTCTCTTACACATTCCTTACACACACAACTCAATCCTTCCTCTTCTCTTAACATTTTTGGCGTTTCCTTTTCTCGTGATTTTTGCTGGAAAGGTGGTGTGCCATCTCTTCTCACATCAGGCTGTGTGCGCATACCTCTTTGTAAAATCTTTTTAGGTGTTCTCTCAATCGTGCGATGGTGTGAGCGGTTGTATGATGAGGCCAGTGATTCCAGAATGTCTATAAATCTGTATATCTGCAAATAAGAGGTAATGTGCAGTTTAAAGACACTTTATTATTCACACCTTGTAAATTAGCAAAGCTACCCAAGGTAATGGGTGTAGCCGCCGAAGTTTCAAAAGGATATTTCTCTTACACATTCCTTACACACACAACTCAATCCTTCCTCTTCTCTTAACATTTTTGGCGTTTCCTTTTCTCGTGATTTTTGCTGGAAAGGTCACATATCTTCTCTTTCCAAAACAGCTTCGAAGAGGTTAGGTGTGCTGTACCGCCTCTGCGGTTTCTTCACCTCTACTCAGTTGCCGTCTCTCTACAGGGGTCTGGTTCGCCCCTGTAAGGAGTATGCTTCTCATGTGTGGGGTGGTTCAACCCACACAGCCGTACGTGACCGGGTGGAATCAAAGGCTTTTCGTAATTCCCCGCCTCTTACTCACTGTCTTCAATCTCTCTCTCTCTTCGCCGCAATGTTGCCTCACTTTCTCTTTACTATCGCTATTATAACGAACATTGCTTTTCTGACCTCTCTAACTGCATGCCTCCTCCTTTAAGGAGAGCACGCAGCACCAGACTTTCTACACTTTTTCATTCCTTTTCTGTCCAACCCTCTAACGCAACGGTTAATCAGTATTTTCAATCTTTCATCTACTCAACCGGTGAACTCTGGAACAATCTTCCTTAATCCATCTTTCCTCCTGTCTCTGACCTTCCATCTTTCAAACGCAGAGTGTCCGGGCATGTCGAAACCTTGATTTTGGCTCTCTTCTTCTTTTGTGGGCATTCGCCCTTGGCCCCTCCTTCCTGCATATATATATATATATATATATATATATATATATATATATATATATATATATTTAGGAAATCCAATGACAAGGAGAAATGTAAATGCCATGAAAAGTCTTCTTTAATGCGCAACGTTTCGAGCAATACGCTCATCTTCAGGCTGTTTAATAACAATGTGAAATTAAAATCAATATTGAATGAAAAACAAACAGAAAATTTCTATAACCTATTCGTAAAGACAAATTTTAAAAGACTGAGAAAGAGGGTTAAATTCTAAGTTATACAGATTTACATATAAAAATTAAGAAGTTATTTTTAATACATGTAGTAAATGTGAAATTAATACACTGGAAAAATTACCAATAGTACACTGGAACAATGGAACTATCTACCTTACACTGCAGTATCCGAGGCTGACTAATTTGAGCAGAGACAAAGAACGGAAACACGAGAGATGGCGAGGGCGATTGGGGAAGGAGGGATTATAAGGAATTGGGGAAGGAGGAGGGATCATAGCAAATTGAGAGGGACGGCCGATGAGTCAACATTCAGACTAGGGGACAATGCTTTAATGAACAGCGATTCTAAAATTCTTAGTGAGTTGGGACAATATTACAACCAAGAATTTAAAATGTCTAAAGTGACATCAATTTACATTTAATGCTGTGTTCACGAATACTCGAGGCTTCTTTAGTTTTTAAAATTTTACCTGTTCGGCCACTTATTCCATATGCGAATAAAATCTAGCCTGAGAGAGCGAACAGTGCTGCGATGTAATTCCCAAGGAGACACCTGGGGCAGGTAAATAAATATACAACACCGCTACGCAACGAGTCAGGGTTCGATCCTTCGCTGAGAAAAAGCTACCTAAAGACGTTTTATTAATAAATATGATGCGGAAATCAGTATGATAAAAAAATTTCCTTAACAATTTTGTAAATTTAAGCTTAAATTCCTTATTCAAAGGACCCATTTCAGGTACCAAGAAATATTTATATCCTTCGGCACTGTAATACATGGAAGTTGAGGCTATAAACATTATTTAAGAAGGATCTAATTAGTTTGTCTACATATGAACAGGAAAACTATTATTAGTAAAGTATGATCTTAGATTATTAAATTCATCATTAAGTAAGGTAAAATTAGAGGTCAAATATATCCTCTGAACAGGAGAGTTTTAATACAAGACATCTTATAGTTGAATCAGTAAAACTAAAAAAATTCATGCCCAAACCAGTGAAAGTGGGTTTCCTGTAAACTGATGTAGTAATAGAATCACCGTTTTTCGAAATTAAAAGATCTAAGAAGGGGAGGGAGCCATTTTGCTCAGTTTCCATTGTATACGTTATATTGGGGTGCAAAGAATTTAGGAAGTTAAAGAATTGTTGCGCTTGTACCGCATTATCAAAGACTGCTATCGAATCATCAACGATTCAAAAAAGTTTTTTGTCAGTTTTGATGTAAAGTCACTTTTCACAAATGTACCTGTATCTGAAACTATTGCCATTATTTTAGATAGGGTTTTAGCTCAGTTGATAATTTTCATGGTTTTTCATTGTCTCATTTGAAGGAACTTTTAGAATTGGTCTTCAAACAATGCTATTTCACTTTCAACAATAAGGTTTACCAACAAATTGATGGGGTAGGAATGGGATCACCAGTCGGACCGTTAGCAGCTGACTTTTTTATGACTCATTTAGAAAGTGTAATTTTTAGACAATCTCCCACTCATCTCAAGCCAATTTTCTATCGACGCTTCGTTGATGATTCGATAGCAGTCTTTGATAATGCGGTACAAGCGCAACAATTCTTTAACTTCCTAAATTCTTTGCACCCCAATATAACGTATACAATGGAAACTGAGCAAAATGGCTCCCTCCCCTTCTTAGATCTTTTAATTTCGAAAAACGGTGATTCTATTACTACATCAGTTTACAGGAAACCCACTTTCACTGGTTTGGGCATGAATTTTTTTAGTTTTACTGATTTCAACTATAAGATGTCTTGTATTAAAACTCTCCTGTTCAGAGGATATAATTTGACCTCTAATTTTACCTTACTTAATGATGAATTTAATAATCTAAGATCATACTTTACTAATAATAGTTTTCCTGTTCAATATGTAGACAAACTAATTAGATCCTTCTTAAATAATGTTTATAGCCCTCAACTTCCATGTATTACAGTGCCGAAGGATATAAAATATTTCTTGGTACCTGAAATGGGTCCTTTGAATAAGGAATTTAAGCTTAAATTTACAAAATTGTTAAGGAAATTTTTTTATCATACTGATTTCCGCATCATATTTATTAATAAAACGCTTTAGGTAGCTTTTCTCAGCGAAGGATCGAACCCCTGACTCGTTGCGTAGCGGTGTTGTATATTTATTTACCTGCCCCAGGGTCTCCTTGGGAATTACATCGGCAGCACTGTTCGCTCTCTCAGGGCTAGATTTTATTCGCATATGGGAATAAGTGGCCGAACAGGTAAAATTTTAAAAACTAAAGAAGCCTCGAGTATTCGTGAACACAGCATTAAATGTAAAATTGATGTCACTTTAGACAATTTTAAAATTCTTGGTTGTAATACTTGTCCCAACTCACTAAGAATTTTAGAATCGCTGTTCATTAAAGCATTGTCCCCTAGTCTGAATGTTGACTCATCGGCCGTCCCTCTCAATTTGCTATGATCCCTCCTCCTTCCCCAATTCCTTATAATCCCTCCTTCCCCAATCGCCCCTCGCCATCTCTCGTGTTTTCCCGTTCTTTGTCTCTGCTCAAATTAGTCAGCCTCGGATACTGCAGTGTAAGGTAGATAGTTCCATTGTTCCAGTGTACTATTGGTAATTTTTCCAGTGATTAATTTCACATTTACTACATGTATTTAAAAATAACTTCTTAATTTTTATATGTAAATCTGTATAACTTAGAATTTAACCCTCTTTTCTCACTTTTAAAATTTGTCTTTACGAATAGGTTATAGAAATTTTTCTGTTTTTTTTTCATTCAATATTGATTTTAATTTCACATTGTTATTAAACAGCCTGAAGATGAGCGTATTGCTCGAAACGTTGCGCATTAAAGAAGACTTTTCATGCATTTACATTTCTCCTTGTCATTGGATTTCTCCTAAATTTAAATTGAAGCTCTGTAGAAGCAACCCGCATGACTATATATATATATTATATATATATATACAGGGTGGGCGGAAAGTAGTCTCCCTATTTGGATTGGTAAAAAAATACGTATATTATCCATTATTTCAGAAGAAATAATATGAAAAGGTAGGCATACATGGTAGGTATTATTATATATATATAATATATATATTATATATATACACATATATATATACACACACTATATACTATATATATATATACACTATATAGTGTGTGTATATATATATATATATATATATATATATATATAGGGTGAACCAAATGTAGGTGGACAGTAAATGATAACGTTTATTTTGAGAATACATATTTAATTTTTTTGTATACTATAATACAAAATAAAATTAAATAAATTTAGTTATAATATTTATTATAATAAAACACAACATCATAGTTATAATGAAACACCATAGTTATAATATAATATAACACAAACCGTATTCAACCTACGTCCACCTACTTTGGTTCACCGTGTATATATATATATATATATATATGTACAGGGTGGGCGGAAAGTAGCTCCCTATTTTGGATTGGTAAAAAAATATGATATTATCCATTTATTTCAGAAGAAATAATATGAAAAGGTAGGCATACATGGTAGGTTTTCTCTAAAATTCAATGTGGGCTCCAACTCTTTCCACCAGCTTCTGGAGCCGCCCAGGAATGGCGTCCACTGACTTTAGCAGGAACTCCGGCGGGATGGAGGACATGACTTCCCGAATTCGGTCCTCCAGTTCTTCCAATGTCCTCGGTTTGGTGCGGTAGACTTCTTCCTTTACCACCCCGAAAGAAAGAAGTCGCACGGTACCGCTGAAAAACGGCAGAATCGGTTCAGTGTAACGGGTGTGGTGGTATGACCTCAGATCAGGTTGTGGGCCCGTTCCTTCTGCGCAACACCATGAATGCTGAGCGGTACCTTGCTATGTTGCGAAACGAGGTCTGGCCGGTTGTCAGCACATGGGAGAACATCGACGATCTGATATTTATGCAAGATGGCGCCCCTCCGCACTTCGCTCTTGTTGTCCGTGAGTGGCTGGATGCCCACTTCCCTGGGCGTTGGATGGGTCGTCGTGGTCCACATCAATGGCCAGCCAGGAGCCCCGACTTGACACCGTGCGACTTCTTTCTTTGGGGGTGGGTAAAGGAAGAAGTCTACCGCACCAAACCGAGGACATTGGAAGAACTGGAGGACCGAATTCGGGAAGTCATGTCCTCCATCCCGCCGGAGTTCCTGCTAAAGTCAGTGGACGCCATTCCTGGGCGGCTCCAGAAGCTGGTGGAAAGAGTTGGAGCCCACATTGAATTTCAGAGAAAACCTACCATGTATGCCTACCTTTTCATATTATTTCTTCTGAAATAAATGGATAATATACGTATTTTTTTACCAATCCAAAATAGGGAGCTACTTTCCGCCCACCCGTATATATATATATATATCTATATGCAGGAAGGAGGGGCCAAGGGCGAATGCCCACAAAAGAAGAAGAGAGCCAAAATCAAGGTTTCGACATGCCCGGACACTCTGCGTTTGAAAGATGGAAGGTCAGAGACAGGAGGAAAGATGGATTAAAGAAGATTGTTCCAGAGTTCACCGGTTGAGTAGATGAAAGATTGAAAATACTAATTAACCGTTGCGTTAGAGGGTTGGACAGAAAAGGAATGAAAAAGTGTAGAAAGTCTGGTGCTGCGTGCTCTCCTTAAAGGAGGAGGCATGCAGTTAGAGAGGTCAGAAAAGCAATGTTCGTTATAATAGCGATAGTAAAGAGAAAGTGAGGCAACATTGCGGCGAAGAGAGAGAGAGATTGAAGACAGTGAGTAAGAGGCGGGGAATTACGAAAAGCCTTTGATTCCACCCGGTCACGTACGGCTGTGTGGGTTGAACCACCCCACACATGAGAAGCATACTCCTTACAGGGGCGAACCAGACTCCTGTAGAGAGACGGCAACTGAGTAGAGGTGAAGAAACCGCAGAGGCGGTACAGCACACCTAACCTCTTCGAAGCTGTTTTGGAAAGAGAAGATATGTGACCTTTCCAGCAAAAATCACGAGAAAAGGAAACGCCAAAAATGTTAAGAGAAGAGGAAGGATTGAGTTGTGTGTTGTTGAAAGTAAAGGGATAGTCGTGTGAAAGACTGTAACGAGTAGACAGATGGAGGAACTGAGTTTTTGAGGCATTGAAAGCCACAAGGTTTTCTTTGCCCCAATCAGATATGGCAAAAAGATCAGAAGTCAGGTGTCCCTGACTGCTTTGAGGGATGCTTTGGGAAACGGGTGGAGAAGTGAAGAGTGGAATCATCGGCATAGGAGTGAATAGGACAGGAAGTGAAAATTAAAAGATCATTAATAAATAAAAGGAAAAGAGTGGGTGACAGGACAGAACCTTGAGAAACACCACTATTAATAACTTTAGGAGAAGAACAGTGGCCATCTACAACCGCAGCTAAAGATCGGCCTCAAAGGAAATTAGAAATGAAGGCACATATAGAAGGAGAGAAACCGAAGCTTTTGATATGTCTAGCGCAATAGCAAAAGTTTCACCGAAATTCCGAAAGGAGGATTTACAGATCCACAGAAGTTAAGGCTAACAAAGACCCTAAGATCCACTATAAGGTTACCCCGAGAGAAAGGAAAGAGTAGGGGATTAAAAGAAGAGAATAAGGGGTTAGGTAAGTAGCAAAACCTATCATTCGTGGGTTAGCATTCTTTCAGAAAAAGAGAAAGAAAGACACCATCATCATCATCCGCCGGCCACTGCCGACAAGTAGGGAAAATAGTCGGAGAGAATAGGAAAGGGGTGAAAAATGAAAAGAAGTAAAATAAGAACGCTTACAAACCATGCAAACACAGTCTTAACTCAAACACTATCATACCATGCAAACTACAGGCATGCAAGTAAAGAGAGGATAAGAAAAAAAAAGTAGGAAGAGTATAAGAAAAAGTGGGTTAGTTTACGCTACGAGCTACATCTAAGTTCGTGTTAGTCTGTTTTTTTATTGCTGGCATATCACATCACACGCTGGCATTAATCGTCAACAGACTCATCCTCGACCACTACCCCCAGAGCTCCTGTTACTAATTGTTTTATTATTTTAAACAACGTTAATATTTTTAAAATGCCTATCTAAACGGTTTTAAAACATATTAACGCTGGTTGAGTTCACGAAGGACGCGGGAAGATTATTCCATTTATCAATTACTTTAAACGTAAAAAGGTTTTTAGCGGTTAGTAATGAAACGTCTGCCACGCAACTTAAATCCGTTATTACGAGTATTGCTATTATCGAAAGTGAACAATTTGTCAAAATTTACGTTATCGATTTTATTAACGATTTTGAAAACTTCAATAAGCTACCCCCTTAATCTCCTAGTTTCGAGTGAATGCAAGTCTAACTCTTTAATCCTATCTTCGTATTACTTGTTGCGTAATGATGGAATTAGTTTCGTGGCGCGACGTTGAACCCTTTCCAACTTATGAATATCCTCACGCAAATACGGGCACCAAAACTGAACGGCATATTCTAAATGAGGCCTGACTGGGGACTTGTAAAGGGGCAATATAATATTCTTCAGTTTAAATTGGAAATTACGCGCTATGAAGCCTAACATCCTATTAGCTTTTGCACAAGACTCCAGGCATTCGTTCCTAACTTTTAAATCCTTAGATACGCGTACGCCTAAATCTACTTCCTCGTCAACGCTCGCTACCTGTTTACTGTCCATCATGTACGTGTAATTATTGTAATTATATGCAAAACTTTACATTTGTGTACGTTAAATTGCATCTGCCACTTATCCGTCAACTCCATAATCCTATTTACATCGTCTTGGAGCCTATTTCTATCGTCCACGTTAAAAACTTTACCGCCCATTTTAGTATCGTCTGCGAATTTTGACACGTTACTGGTCAAGCCTACATCTTTGCATTTAATGTAGATTACGAATAGCAATGGGCCTAACACTGAACCCTGTGGGACACCGTTACCTACATCCAACCACCCCGATTCACTACCATTAACAACGACCATCTGTTTCCTAGCATGAAGCCATTCCTCTAACGAGTTAGCTACCTGACCACGTATACCGTGTGCTTTAAACCTTCGCAATTAATCTTCTATGCGGAACTCTATCGAACGCTTTTTTAAAGTCTAAATAAATAACGTCAGCCGCTCTATGCCTATCGTATTCGCGCACTATTTCATTATAAAACTAAGAAATTAGTTAAAGAAGATTTATGGCGTCGAAACCCATGCTGACTACTATTAATCAAATCGCGACTTTCTAAGTGATCAACGATACGATACCTAACTACGGATTCCAAAAGTTTACTGACACTTGACGTTAAGCTAAATGGCCTATAATTGCTAGCTACTCTGCGGTCGCCTTTTTTCTAAATAGGCGTAACGTTAACTAATTTGAAGTCTTCAGGAATAATCTCCGCTTCCAGTGACTTATTAAAATTTTTTGTTAAGAGGCCTACGATAACGTCTTTCAACTCTTTCAAATGTCTAGGATAAAGCGCGTCAGGGCCTGGAGCCTTGTTCACTTTTAGCTTATCGATATAATGCGCAATTTCACCCTCGTAAACAGTTATTTCATTCAAAATAGTCTCGCTGCTAAATGGAACGATATCGTCCATGTCGAGAACATTATTTACGTCTTCTGCGTAAAAACTGTCGCAAAAAAGTTGTTAGAAATACCCGCCATCGCCTGAGCGTCGGAAGCCAAAGCGCCGTTAACGTCCACTAGAGGGCCTGTGTTATCTTTTATCGGATTACGATTATTCACGTACTCAAAAAACTTTTTTAGATTAGGTTTACTATCCGCAGCTATAAGTATCTCTAAATTACACATAGCATTCCTGACAGATCTTTTAACCTGACGTCTAAGTTAGATATAGCTATTAAAGTTAGCTACCGTGCCATTGCGCTTATAAAGTCAATACGCTCTGTTATGCTCATTTATGAACTCGTCTATTTCCCTAGTCCACCACTTGGGCCTACCATGATTTCTAGCGCGCTTGGGCCTACGAGGAATAAACTCCCTTTCAATATTCATAAAACTTTCTTTAAACGCCTCCCAATACAAATTTGTGTCATTACCCATAAATAAATTAGCCCAGTCCACTGTTGTCATCCTGTCCTCAAAACTATCAAAATAGCCCTACGAAAATCGGGGACTTCTATTACGTTACTATCCTTACTGTTTTCTATCAATAGCTTAAACCTAATGATTTCGTGATCACTACATCCCAAACTCTCACCGACTTCTAAACCTTCGACTATACTATCGTCGTTCGTCATCACCACGTCTAAGATATTGTCACCGCGCGTTGGTTCAATAACCATCTGTCGTAAAAAATTATCTTTCATTAACTCAATCAGTCTCAAACCCTCATCATTACCAGTAAAAGTCTCGTAATTAACATTAGGGCAGTTAAAGTCTCCAATAATTATACTATCCCGATTATTAATAAAGTTACCAAGAAGCGAGTAAAATCTATTATGGGTATCGAGGGGTTGAACGGGAGGTCTGTAAACAACAAATTAATGCTAATACTACCCGCCCTAACTTCAACGCATATCACGGTACTTGGAGGTTCTCTCTCCCCCCACCAATTTTGACAGAATATTTTCGTTAAAACTAACGAAAATATCACGACTTAACCTAACCAATTATCAAGGGCGTACAGTTAGTTGATCTATTATTAATTATAACATTGTTTGTTTCTGGAATAGTATTTACTATTTACCAATAGATCAACTGTACGCCCTTGATAATTGATTAGGTAAAGTCGTGATATTTTCGTTAGTTTTAACGAAAATATTCTGTCAAAATTGGTGGGGGGGGGGAGATAACCTACAAGTACCCATATCACATTAATTGCTACCGGAAAATCTATCTTAACCTCGATAGCCCTAAGGGAATTACGAATGTACAGCAAAACGCCGCCACCAATCCTATGTAACCTCTCATCAGTAAAAAGTTTAAAACCTGCTATATGAAGTTCCCCCAACAAGTCCCGAGTCGCGGTATTTAACCACGTTTCGGTTATAGTAACTATATCGTACTTGCCGGAATAAATTACTCCTAAAATTCGTTCAGTTTATTTCTATTACTACGTGCGTTACAATAAAAGAGGTTTAAATTATTTTTTACCACGGATCGGCGTTCTAAACTATTTTTCACGTCGGGCTGGCGTTTCCCGGACCCACAACGTTTAAAGAAGGCTTCGACCTATACAGCTTTCGAAAGTTCTCATCGATTAACATACCTAGCCTAGCATTCCCTATTTCATTGAAATGCATCCCATCTTTCATAAAAAGGCTAGGATCACTAAATTCTGACCACAGCTTTACGAAGGGTACATTTTCCTGAGTACAAATCTCTTCTAGTTTAGTATTCAAAAATATTGGTTTTGACGTAATCCTAAGACCCAAACCGTGCCTAGGGTTAATACCTGAACCAAAGACCTATCTCACCTTGCCTTCAGTGACCTAATTAACCCCCTATATCTCTCCAAAAGGTCAGGCACTCTCATATCGGGCCTATACGAGTCGTTGCCTCCTACCATCGTCACCAACATCGAGCGACGGGAGGCAACATCAATCCTATCTACTTCGTCTCTAATTCTGTCAACCCTGGCCCCTGATAGACAGACCCTCCTCCTATCGGTTGGATTCCGTTCAACGAACTCCTTATTCATATGACGCACTAAGGAGACCCCGATTAAAATAGTTCCCCTCGTTCACATCCCTATCCAACTAGGCGAAAGGGTTCGAAACCTCGATAGGGGGGGGGGGATTCCTATCACCTAACGTACGTGGCCTAGCTCCACCCTTAACTTCTCTAAATCCCTCCCTGTCTACTAATCTCGGACCAACCTTAACCCCTTCCTCAACTCTGTCTAACCTTCCCGATAAGCTACCTATACTAGAAACTATGTTCCTCACTTTACCCTTCAAATTACTAACGTCTTCAACGTCGTCAACTGTAACCCTACCCCTGCTCATCAGGGGACGATAGAAATAGGATCCAAGACGATGTAGATAGGATTATGGAGTGGACGGATAAGTGGCAGATGCATTTAACGTAGATAAATGTAAAGTTTTGCATATAGGTTCTCGCACAATAATTACGTGTACACGATGGATGATAGGATTTAGCGAGCGTTGACGAGGAAGTAGATTTAGGCGTACGCGTAACTAAAGATTTAAAGGTTAGAACCAGTGCCTGGAGTCTTGCGCAAAAGCTAATAGGATGTTAGGCTTCATAGCGCGTAATTTCGAATTTAATCGAAGGATATTATATTGCCCCTTTACAAGTCCCTAGTCAGGCCTCATTTGGAATATGCCGTTCAATTTTGGTGCCCGTACTTGCGTGAGGATATTGATAGATTAGAAAGGTTCAGCGTCGTGCCACGAAACTTATTCCGGCATTGCGCAATAAGCCTTATGAAGATAGGATTAAGTGTTAGACTTGTATTCACTCGAAACTAGGAGATTAAGGGGGGAGCTTATTGAAGTTTTCAAAATCGTTAATAACATCGATACGTAAATTTTGACAAATTGTTCACTTTCGATAATAGTAATACTCGCAATAACGGATTCAAGTTGCGTGGCAGACGTTTCATTACTAATATCGCTAAAAACTTCTTTACGTTTAAGTAATTGATAAATGGAATAATCTTCCCGCGTCAGTCGTTCATTCTACCAGCGTTAATGTGTTTAAGAACCGTCTTGACAGACATTTTAAAAATTAACGTTGTTTAAATTAAAAAAGAAAGTTAACAGGAGCTCTGGTGGTGGTGCTCGAGGATGAGTCTGTTGACGATGAATGCCACTTGTGACATGCCAGCGTGTGATGCCAGCAATAAAAAAAAAAAAAAAAAAAAATTAGACTAACACGAATGTAGATGTAGCTCATAGCGTAAACTAACCCCTTTTTGTTTAACTTTTACCTACTTTTTTTTTTTTTCTTATCCTCCTTACTTTGCATGTCTATAACTCTTTTCTTGCATGTTTGTAGTTTGCATGGTATGACAGTGAGTTAAGACTGTGTTTGCATGGTTTGTAAGCGTTCTTATTTTACTTCTTTTCATCTTTCACCCCTCTCCTATATTCTCCGACTATTTTTCTGACTTGTCGGCAGTGGCCGGCGGATGATGATGGTGAGACTTTTTCCCTCTTTTTCTGAATGAATGTTAACCCACGAATGATAGGTGTTGCTCCTTACTTAACCCCTTATTCTCCTCTCTTCTCTTAACCCCCTACTCTCTCCTTTCTCTCGGGCTAGCCTTAGAGTGGATCTTAGGGTCTTTGTTAGCCTTAGCTTCTGTAGATCTGTAGATCATCATCATCATCATCATCATCATCATCATGATGCAATTTAACGTAGATAAATGTAAAGTTTTGCATACAGGTTCTCGCAACAATAATTACGTGTACACGATGGATGATAGGGATTTAGCGAGCGTTGACGAGGAAGTAGATTTAGGCGTACGCGTAACTAAAGATTTAAAGGTTAGGAACCAGTGCCTGGAGTCTTGCGCAAAAGCTAATAGGATGTTAGGCTTCATAGCGCGTAATTTCGAATTTAAATCGAAGGATATTATATTGCCCCTTTACAAGTCCCTAGTCAGGCCTCATTTGGAATATGCCGTTCAATTTTGGTGCCCGTACTTGCGTGAGGATATTGATAGGTTAGAAAGGGTTCAGCGTCGTGCCACGAACTTATTCCGGCATTGCGCAATAAGCCTTATGAAGATAGGATTAAAGTGTTAGACTTTTATTCACTCGAAACTAGGAGATTAAGGGGGGACTTATTGAAGTTTTCAAAATCGTTAATAACATCGATAACGTAAATTTTGACAAATTGTTCACTTTCGATAATAGTAATACTCGCAATAACGGATTTAAGTTGCGTGGCAGACGTTTCATTACTAATATCGCTAAAAACTTCTTTACGTTTAAAGTAATTGATAAATGGAATAATCTTCCCGCGTCAGTCGTTCATTCTACCAGCGTTAATGTGTTTAAGAACCGTCTTGACAGACATTTTAAAAATATTAACGTTGTTTAAAATTAAAAAAGAAAGTTAACAACAGGAGCTCTGGTGGTGGTGCTCGAGGATGAGTCTGTTGACGATGAATGCCAGCTTGTGACATGCCAGCGTGTGATGCCAGCAATAAAAAAAAAAAAAAAAAAAAATTAGACTAACACGAATGTAGATGTAGCTCATAGCGTAAACTAACCCACTTTTTGTTTAACTTTACCTACTTTTTTTTTTTCTTATCCTCCTTACTTGCATGTCTCTAACTCTTTTCTTGCATGTTTGTAGTTTGCATGGTATGACAGTGAGTTAAGACTGTGTTTGCATGGTTTGTAAGCGTTCTTATTTTACTTCTTTTCATCTTTCACCCCTCTCCTATATTCCCCGACTATTTTTCTGACTTGTCGGCAGTGGCCGGCGGATGATGATGGTGAGACTTTTTCCCTCTTTTTCTGAATGAATGTTAACCCACGAATGATAGGTGTTGCTCCTTACTTAACCCCTTATTCTCCTCTCTTCTTAACCCCCTACTCTCTCCTTTCTCTCGGGCTAGCCTTAGAGTGGATCTTAGGGTCTTTGTTAGCCTTAGCTTCTGTAGATCTGTAGATCATCATCATTATTCATCATTATTATCATGATTATTATTATTTAGCAGATTAGTTGTGGTTAACTAGATGTGACTTCGTGCATCTTGGAAAATGAAACGACATTACCCATCAGGAGCTGAAAAACGGAAAAAGAAGAAAATAGAGGAGGAGAAGCTTTCCAGTAGCACAGGTGAGATGTGCCACTTGTATATTCTTATGATTACAGTTCAGGCAACTAGGTTAGGTAGACCATCAATTAGGCAAGTGCTCAGGAATCGTGTAGAGTAAGCTAGTCTCTGTAATATTTATAATTTTTCGAAATGTGAAATTTAATGGATCACATCACCTCAAATTCTGTTCACACAGATCAATTACACTAGGCAACAAAGATTTTGTTACAGAAGACCAAATAGGTGCTCCTAGCTAATTTCGGTATGCTGATTTCAAATCTATAATTAGATTTTTTCTATCACGTCTAGATTTTGTGTAAAATGCAAATCACTTTTAGTAAAATTTTCTACCACGTCCAGATTTTGGTTTTAATCGGCTTAATGCCAGTAATATGAAACTTGCTTTTCAAGGTTAAAGCAATTTTTTTTGCCAACTATATACAAATTCGAACAATTTTGATAAATAAAATTTATCCCGAGTTGGCAACACTGAGTCAAGAGCATAGTAACGGGCAACGGCCCAACGGTCAGTCGCTACGTGACAGTCAAGCAGAACGGTTGTTGAAGCTCTCTGCTGATGAGCAAGTGACAGGTTGTGGTGACTTGTGTGTTTTTATAGCATTTGTTTTGTACTACGGTGTGTATTTCTTTTTATTTTGCACATCGTAATAATTACTTTCTACGTTTTTTCAGATATTGTATGGTAATTCAAAATGGCATCAAATAGACGTGCTTGTGTAAATCACCCAGACAACTTCTGCTTTGTCTGTGGACAATATACACCTAAGCCACAACGTAGAAACATAACAACAAAGATTAAACTTGCCTACAAGTGTTATTTTGACTGTAAGTTAGGAGACCAACAGAGGGACTGGGCACCACATATTTGCTGTGCACAGTGCAATGCAATGTTAATAGCTTGGATGAATGGTAAAAGAAAAGCTATGCCGTTCTCAGTCCCCATGGTTTGGCGTGAGCCGAAAAATCACTTCAATGATTGTTATTTTTGTTTGACAAAGATTGCTGGTTTCACAAAGAAAAACAAATCAAAGATCACGTACCCAAACTGCGAATCAGCAATGAAACCAGTACCACATGATGAAACAAATCCACCACCAGTTCCACCAGCAACGATAACAGACAGCAGTTCATCTGAAGATTCTGCTAGTGATATAGAAACAGGGAAAGATGGCATATATGTTCCAGATGCAAATATTTCCCCACATTTGTTAAGTCAAGCGGAGTTAAATGACTTAGTGCGCGATTTGGAATTACCAAAAGAAAAGGCAGAGTTGCTTGGTTCAAGACTTCAAGAATTTAATCTTCTCCAACCAAACACCAAAGTTTCCCATTTCCGCCATCGCCATTTGCAGTTTTCATCATTTTACTTACAGGAAGAAAACGTTTGTTTCTGCCACGATATCAGTGGTCTGATGCAAGGGATTGGCTGTCGCTATGATCCAAAAGAATGGAGACTGTTCATTGACTCTAGTAAAGCTAGCCTTAAAGCTGTATTACTGCACAACGGCAATGAAAAACCTTCAATACCTGTAGCACATGCCACTGGCCTTAATGAGACTTATGAATCGATGAAACTGCTGCTAAGACTCATCAAATATAAGGACCACACATGGAATATTTGTGGCGACCTTAAAGTTGTATCATTACTTCTTGGGTTACAGTTGGGCTACACAAAGCATATGTGCTTTTTGTGTCTATGGAACAGCAGAGATGACAAGAACCACTACAAAAAACATGATTGGCCATCTAGAACTGAACATGTTGTTGGTAAATACAATGTGAAACACCCAGCACTTATTGACCCTCAGAAAGTACATCTTCCACCACTTCACATTAAACTTGGCCTTATGAAAAATTTCGTGAAGGGTATGGATCATCAAGGTAGTGGTTTCCAATATTTAAAGGATAAATTCAAAGGAATATTGACAGATGCTAAGCTAGAAGCTGGAGTTTTCACTGGACCACAGATCCGCAGTGTCATCCACGACTCATCGTTTCCATCTAACCTAAATGAGAATGAACTAGGAGCATGGACATCTTTCGTTGAAGTTGTCAAAAATTTTCTTGGAAACCACAAAGCTGAAAACCACCGTAAACTCGTAGAAAACATGCTTAAATCTTATGAAATAATGGGATGCAGAATGTCTTTGAAAATTCATTTTTTACATTCTCATCTTGACTTCTTCCCGGCCAACCTTGGGGCTGTAAGTGACGAGCATGGTGAGCGCTTCCACCAACAGATCTCAGTTATGGAAAACAGATACCAAGGTAATTTCAACCCAAATATGATGGGAGATTATTGTTGGTTCCTGCAGAAGGAGAGCTCGTCATCCTACAAGCGACAAAGGAAGAGGACACACCAAAGTTTCACTTAAGAACAGGAATTTGCCTTTCAGTAGTAACAACAAAATACTAACGCGCTTTGGGTGGATGGTTGGGCGCAGGGGTGGTAACTCCGCCAGCGGAATTCCGCTGTCTGTCTTAAGCCAGAATAAAGGAGGAAAGACATCCCTGTTCACTAATTATTTAAGTATGCTTAACATAAAACGTGGCACGGAAAAGTAGCTTAGACGGCTTTCGTAATAGAAGCGGGTGAGAAAAAAAATGAAAAATAGGGGTTTTCGGTTACACAAAATCTGGACGTGATAGAGAAATTTTGATATCAGATCTGAAATCAGCATCAGCGCTTTAGTAGGAATCAGTAGTTCACGTGTCTGTAACAAAAAAAAAGTTGAAATTTGTTGCCTAGTGTTATCAAACAAGATAAGAAAGAGTATTTTAGCAAAAATTAACAGAATATGTAATGTTATGTTCTTCTCAGGAGCACTACTGAAATATTTGGAAAAGCCATCCTCAGCAAAGCCTGATGAGCATCATGAGCCAACAGCAGGACCATCCTCTATGCAACCTCAAACACCAGTAGAAGTAGAGCCTGATGAACCAACAAGTGGCCCATCTTCTGTTCAGCTTCAAACACCACACACAGGCATTTCTACTGAGCAACAAGAACCAAGATCTGCTCCACCGCTTGATCCGTATGACTGGCCAGTTGTCCTGTCAGATGCCTTGAAGACAGATCTGGTGTCTCGAGGACCATTTCAAATCAGTCCAGATTTCACATTCCCTAAAAGAGAGGACGGTAGAAGCGTTCATCACCATTACATGTACAGAACATTAATTAATGGGGAAAAAATAAAGCGAAGCTGGCTGATGTACTCTAGAAGGAATGATGCTCTTTATTGCTTCTGCTGCAAGTTTTTTAAGGAAGTCGTACAAACTAATTACGGATGGACTTTCAGACTGGATAAACGTTGGTTCGCTTCTGAAAGGCCATGAAAATAGTTCAGAACATGCAGATAACATGGCAACATGGAAGGATCTGGAACTGCGGCTAAAAACTGGGAGGACCATTGACCAAACTGAAATGTCATTAATGGAGGTAGAGCGAAGACGCTGGCGAGATGTTCTCACACGTCTTGTAAGTATAATCCAATCACTGGCAGAGAGAAACCTTGCTTTCAGGGGGTCTTCCTCTACATTGTACAATCGAGACAATGGCAACTTCTTGAAGGAGGTTGAGCTGCTTGCCAAATTTGATCCAGTGATGAAACAACACATCAGCAGAGTCGAAAGTGGCCAATATAGTCATTCAAGTTACCTAGGAAACATCATTCAAAATGAGCTCATTGGGTCCATTAGTGGGAAGATCTTGGATGCCATTGTTGCAGAAATAAAACAAGCTAAATATTACTCACTCATTTTAGACTGCACTCCAGACATAAGCCACCAAGAACAGATGTCGATTATTATCAGAACTGTTAAAATGGGTGAAGTACCAGAAATAAAAGAATACTTCTTGGGCTTTCTTGAGGCTTCAGAAAGTACAGGCCTGGGTTTATCAGTTCTGATTCTGAAGAGACTAGATGAACTGAATATTCACTTTGATGACTGCAGAGGACAGTCATATGACAACGGAGCGAACATGAAGGGCAAGAACAAAGGTGTTCAGGCAAGGTTATTAGAGAAGAACTGTCGTGCACTCTATGTTCCATGTGGGGCTCACACTCTGAATCTTGTAGTGGCTGATGCAGCTAAAGCTTCCACAGATGCCATCAGCTTCTTTGGCAACGTACAAAAATTGTACAACCTTTTTGCAGCAGCTACACAGAGATGGACAATCCTAAAGAAGCACGTGAACATAACACTCAAGTCTTGGAGTGAAACCAGGTGGGAGAGCCGGCTTAAGAGCATTGAGGCTGTGCGATACCAGAGCCACAACATCAGAGAGGCCCTGTTGGAAGTCAGAAACAATGCCACAGATGCCATAGCCAGGACTGAAGCACAAGCACTTGCAGAGGAGGTAGGGTCTTATCGCTTTCAGATTTGCACAGTAGTATGGTATGACATTCTTCATGCAGTTAACCATGTGAGCAAACTTCTGCAGTCTCCTACAATGCAGTTTGATGTGGCAGTCAACCTCCTCACAAAAACAAAAGACTCACTCACCAGCTACAGAAACACAGGTTTTGTTGCAGCACAAGTCGTAGCTAGGGACATATGTGAGGAAATGAATGTGGAGGCTGTGCTGAAGGAGAAGAGGCTCAGATCCACAAAAAAGCACTTTGCTTACGAAGCTCCTGACGAACCATTTACAGAAGCCTTAAAGAGGCTGGAAGTCAAATTTTTCAATGTGGTGGTGGATTGTGCCATCGGGTCAATAAATGAGAGATTCAAAACATTAGATGATGTGAGGGACATATTTGGGGTTCTCCTAAACTTCACCACAATGAACAAGGAAGACTTGTCCTGCAAGTGTGAAAAGCTCTCTAAGATACTGAGCTCTGGAGCTGACTCTGACATTGATGGAAGAGAACTGGCCCTCGAAATTAAGAACTTGCCGACTTTACCTTCACACAACATGACTGCATTGGAGCTTCTCTCCTTCATTCATCAGAAGCAACTGGAGGAACTATACCCCAATCTCTGGGTTGCACTAAGAATTGCCTGCACTCTACCTGTGACAGTAGCGTCAGCCGAGAGGAGCTTCTCTAAGATGAAGCTAATCAAGAACTACCTCAGATCATCAATGGGGCAGGATCGCCTCAGTGGCCTTGGCATCATAAGCATCAACCAGGACGTTGGCAGGGAGATTTCATATGATGATGTTATTGATGATTTCGCCCAGAAAAAATCTAGGAGGCAAAAATTTTGAAGATACAAACTGTTCTGTATAACTGTTAGCTATTACACGATTGTATCGTAGAGTTAGTAATTGTTTGGTAGTTGATAATTGCATTATTTTTTATACATAGTTCTGTGTCATTTATTCTAAATAATGTATAAGCTAATTTTCAGGAATTTCATGAAGAGTATTTTTTCTGTTTGTCTTCTGAAAGTACATATTTTTTGTTTTGGACATAAATGTTTCATTAAAATTGTTTCATAATTTTTTTTATTAACACAGCCATTTTTTGCATGTGTGTGCTGAGGTAATGTAGTAAGGCGTGAGTTGGTGGATGGATGGGTGGGGCCTCAAATGGGTATACTGCTTAGGGCCCCCTAATGCTAGAAACGGCCCTCACCATCAGGACCGTACGCCTTCCTCGAGTTGAGCCCAGATAGGGCAGAAAGTACATCTTTGGAAGAGATTCTAATTTTAGACATAATAAAGTCAGAGGGCGGAGGAGATGGAAGAACAGTAGCGGAATCGTCCAGAGTTGAATTGTAAGCAAACGCTCTACAGATCTACAGAAGCTAAGGCTAACAAAGACCCTAAGATCCACTCTAAGGTTAGCCCGAGAGAAAGGAAAGAGTAGGGGGTTAAGAGAAGAGAAGAGAATAAGGGGTTAAGTAAGGAGGAACACCTATCACTCGTGGGTTAACATTCATTCAGAAAAAGAGGAAAAAGGCTCACCATCATCATCCGCCGGCCACTGCCGACAAGTCAGAAAAATAGTCGGAGAGAATAGGAGAGGGGTGAAAGATGAAAAGAAGTAAAATAAGAACGCTTACAAACCATGCAAACACAGTCTTAACTCACTGTCATACCATGCAAACTACAAACATGCAAGAAAAGAGAGTTACAGACATGCAAAGTAAGGAGAGGATAAGGAAAAAAAAAGTGAAGTTAAACAAAAAGTGGGTTAGTTTACGCTACGAGCTACATCTACGTTCGTGTTAGTCTAATTTTTTTTTTTTAAATAATTTTATTGCTGGCATCAAACCATGCAAACTACAAACATGCAAGAAAAGAGTTACAGACATGCAAAGTAAGGAGAGGATAAGGAAAAAAAAGTGAAGTTAAACAAAAAGTGGGTTAGTTTACGCTACGAGCTACATCTACGTTCGTGTTAGTCTAATTTTTTTTTTTAAATAATTTTATTGCTGGCATCAAACGCTGGCATATCACAAGCTGGCATTAATCGTCAACAGACTCATCCTCGACCACCATCCCCAGAGCTCATGTTCCTAATTGTTTTTTTTTATTTTAAACAACGTTAATATTTTTAAAATGTCTGTCAAGACGGTTCTTAAGCACATTAACTCTGGTAGAGTTCACGACGGGCGCGGGAAGATTATTCCATTTATCAATTACTTTAAACGTAAAGAAGTTTTTAGTGATATTAGTAATGAAACGTCTGCCACGCAACTTAAATCCGTTATTACGAGTATTACTATTATCGAAAGTGAACAATTTGTCAAAATTTACGTTATCGATGTTATTAACGATTTTGAAAACTTCAATAAGCTCCCCCCTTAATCTCCTAGTTTCGAGTGAATACAGGTCTAACTCTTTAATCCTATCTTCATAAGGCTTGTTGCGCAATGACAGAATTAGTTTCGTGGCACGACGCTGAACCCTTTCTAACCTCTCAATATCCTCACGCAACTACGGGCACCAAAACTGAACGGCATATTCTAAATGAGGCCTGACTAGGGACTTGTAAAGGGGCAATATAATATCCTTCGATTTAAATTCGAAATTACGCGCTATGAAGCCTAACATCCTATTAGCTTTTGCGCAAGACTCCAGGCACTGGTTCCTAACCTTTAAATCCTTAGATACGCGTACGCCTAAATCTACTTCCTCGTCAACGTTCGCCAACTCCCTATCATCCATCGTGTACGTGTAATTATTGTTACGAGAACCTATATGCAAAACTTTACATTTGTCTACGTTAAATTGCATCTGCCACTTATCCGTCCACTCCATAATCCTATTTACATCGTCTTGGAGCCTATTTCTATCTTCCTCGTTAACAACCTTACCGCCTATTTTAGTATCGTCCGCGAATTTTGACACGTTACTAGTCAATCCTACATCTATGTCGTTAATGTAAATTACGAATAGCAATGGGCCTAACACTGAACCCTGTGGAACACTGCTGCCTACATCCAACCACCCCGATTCACTCCCATTAACCACGACCCTCTGTCTCCTAGCACGAAGCCATTCTTCTAACCAGTTAGCTACCTAACCGCGTATACCGTGCGCTTTGACCTTCGCAATTAATCTCCTATGCGGAACTCTATCGAACGCCTTTTTAAAATCTAAATAAATAACGTCAGCCGCTCTATGCCTATCGTATTCGCGCACTATTTCGTTATAAAATTCTAACAAATTAGTTAAACAAGACCTATGGCGTCGAAACCCGTGCTGACTACTATTAATCAAATCTCTACTTTCTAAGTGATCGATGATACGATCCCTAACTACGGATTCCAAATGTTTACCGACAATTGACGTTAAGCTAATAGGCCTATAATTGCTAGCTACTGCGCGGTCGCCTTCTTTAAAAATAGGTGTGACGTTAGCTAATTTGAAGTCTTCAGGAATGATCCCCGTTTCGAGTGACTGATTAAAAATCTTCGTTAAGGGGCCTACGATAACGTCTTTCAAATCTTTCAAATGTCTGGGATAAAAAGCGTCAGGGCCTGGAGCCTTGCTAACTTTTAGCCTATCGATATAATGCGCAATCTCACCCTCGTAAACAGTTATTTCATCCAAAATAGTCTCGCTACTAAATGGAACGATATCGTCCACGTCTGGGACATTATTTACGTCTTCTACTCTTCTACGGTAAAAACTGTCGCAAAAAAGTTTTTGAAAATACCCGCCATCGCCTGAGCGTCAGAAGCCAAAGCGCCATTAACATCCACTAGAGGACCTATGTTATCTTTTATCGGCTTACGATTATTGACGTATTCAAAAAACGTTTTTGGATTATGTTTACTATCCGCAGCTATAAGTATCTCTAAATTACGCTTAGCATTCCTAACTGATCTTTTAACCTGACGTCTAAGCTCGATATATCTATTAAAGTTAGCTGCCGTGCCATTGCTCTTATTAAGTCTATACGCTCTGTTACGCTCGTTTATGAACTCGCCTATTTCCCTAGTCCACCACTTGGGCCTACCATGATTTCTAGCGCGCTTAGGCCTACGAGGAATAAACTCCCTTTCAATATTCACAAAACTTTCTTTAAACGCCTCCGAATGCAAATTTGTGTTATTACCCATAAATAAGTTATCCCAGTCCACTGCTCTCATCCTATCCGCAAAACTATCAAAATTAGCCCTACGAAAATCAGGGACTTCTATTACGTTACTATCCTTAGTGTTTTCTATCAATAACTTAAACCTAAGAATTTGATGATCACTACATCCTAAACTCTCGCCTACTTCTAAACTATCGACTGGTCTTTTCCGTTTGACACACATGGTTCGATTTTATTTTAAATTTCTACACAGACCAGACGTAGTTTTGCATGCCGATTACGAAAATCAGAACCATTTTTTGGAGAAATTAATAATAAAAAAGTTACAACCCTTTAAAGATTGAATTTTTAGATTAGGTTAGGTTAGGTTAAGTAAAGATTGGTTTTTCCCTATTTAAATGTTCACTAATTTGTTATGTTGTTATGTATTGTGTTGTTATTGTAAATGTTAGTAATGTTATTTCTCTTTTCCATAGGAACTAATTCAAACAATCATGAGCGATAGAGTGGACAATTTGAAAAGTTTGTGGAACAAACTTAAAAACGAGGAGGACGCAGTGAGCTATTTTCAGGAGAAGAATATCATACCAAAGAAGAAACTATGTCGGCGAAAACACGAAATGAATATCGCTGTTTCCAGTGGAACCGCCCAGTGGCGCTGCGGCAAGAAAGGTTGCAACGAATCTGTGTCAGTGAGGAAAGGAACATGGCTTGAAGGTGGTACTCTTCCGCTTTCAACCGTAGCTGTATTCATTTATTCGTGGGTCAAGGAACTAACAACTATCCGGTTTTGTGAGGAGGAGTTGGAAATTAACCACAACACCGCTGTTGATTATAACAGCTACATGAGAGAAGTATGTGCAGAGGATATACTTCGTAACCCAGCGCAGATAGGTGGTCCTGGAACAATTGTAGAAATTGACGAAACAGTATACTCCAGACGAAAGTACAATCGAGGAAGAGTGCTACCGGAGCAGTGGGTTTTCGGCGGTGTGTGTCGCGAGACTCGGCAGGTGTTCCTCTATGCTGTCCCATGTCGCAACCGTGAGACACTTGAAGAGTGTATCCGGGCATCGATTCTGCCAGAAACGACAATCTACAGCGACCTGTGGCGAGCCTATTCCCACATCCCACAGATACCAGGCTATAAGTTTTACCATCAAAGAGTGAACCACAGTGTTGAGTTCGTCAACTCAGAAGACGGGACCCACACGCAACAAGTTGAAAGCACATGGAACTGCCTTAAACGCTCTAATAAACGACGTTGCCGCACTCATCGTTCAATGATCGATTCCTACCTCTGCGAGTTTATTTGGCGACGCAGACACGAAAACTGCGACCAGTTCCAATAAATGCTACAGTGCATCGCAACATTTAATCGAAAATATTAATTTGTGTTGATTTTTGTCACTAATATTAATAAAATACTTTAAAGGGTTGTAACGTTTTTATTATTAATTTCTCCAAAACATGGTTCTGATTTTCGTAATCGGCATGCAAAACTACGTCTGTGTAGAAATTAAAAAATAAAATTGAACCATGTGTGTCAAACGGAAAAGATCCCTATCGACTATATTTTCGCCGTTCGTCATCACCAAATCTAAAATATTGTCACCGCGCGTTGGTTCGGTAACTATCTGTCGTTAAAAAGTATCCTCCATGAACTCAATCTCAAACCCTCCTCATTACCAGTAAAAGTCTCGTAATTAACATTAGGGCAGTTAAAGTCTCCAACAATTATACTATTCCGATTGTCAATAAAGTTACCAAGAAGTGTGTAAAATCTAGTATCGCTGTCGAAGAGTTGAACGGGAGGTCTATAAACAACAACAAAATTAAAACTAATACTACGCGCCCTAACTTTAACGCATATCGCATTAATTGCCGCCGGAAAATCTATCTTAACCTCGATAGCCCTAAGGGAATTACGAATGTACAGCAAAACGCCTCCACCAAACCTATGTAACCTATCATTAGTAAAGAGTTTAAAACCCGGTATATCAAATTCCCCCAACAACTCCCGAGTCACGGTATTTAACCACGTTTCAGTGATAGCAACTATATCGTAGTTGCCGGAATAAATTACCGCCTTAAATTCGTTTAATTTATTTCTAATACTACGCGCGTTACAATAAAAGACGTTTAAGTTATTGTTTACCACGGGCCGGCGTTTTAAACCATTTTTCACGTCGGGCCCGCGTTTCCCGGACCCACAACGTTTAAAGAAGGCTTCGACCTATACAGCTTTCGCACGTTTTCGTCTATTAACCTACCTAGCCCAGCATTACCTATTTCATTAAAATGCACCCCCATCTTTTATAAAAAGGCTAGGATCACTGAATTCGGACCACAGCTTTACGAAGGGTACATTTTCCTCAGCACAAATCTCTTCTAATTTATTATTCAAAAATATTGTTTTTGACGTAATCCTAAGACCCAACCCGTGCCTAGGGGTAATACCTAGAACTAAAGACCCATCTGACCTCGCCTTCAGGGACCTAATTAACCCCCTATATCTCTCCAAAAGGTCAGGCACTCTCGTATCGGGCCTATATGAGTCATTGCCTCCTACCATCGTCAACATCGAGTGACGGGAGGCAACGTCAATCCTATCCACTTCGTCTCTAACTCTGTCAACCCTGGCCCCTGGGAGACAGACACTCCTCCTCTTGGTTGGATGCCGTTCAACGAACTCTTTGTCCATGTGGCGCACTAAAGAGTCCCCAATTAAAGTAGTTTCCCCCTCATTCACGTCCCTTTCCAAATGGGCGAAAGGGTTCGAAACCTCGATAGGGGGGAATTCCTATCACCTAACGTACGCGGCCTAGCTACACCCTTAACTTCTATAAATCCCTCCCCATCTACTACTCTCGGACTAACCTTAACCCCTTCCTCAACTCTATCCAACCTTCCCGACAAGCTACCTGAACTTGAAACTAGATTACGCACCTCACCCTTCAAATTACTAACGTCTTCAACGTTAGTATTGGTTCGGCTTCCGTCAACAGTAGCCCTACCCATGCCCTCATCAAGCGTTGCAAGTCTTTCCGTTACCTCACGTACACTGCGTTTTATGTCAACTATTTCCTCCATTAACTCGCAAAAAAAAAAAACTGATCTCTCGATAATCACCATAGGACCGCTGTTATAATCTTTAAATTCCAAATACCACCGGTTTACCCGACACCTAACACACGACGCTTTCTATGACGGCATCACGCAGTTAAAAATTAGTTTAAACCATCACAAGTTTAAGTTAAATTAAACCGGCACGCTATGAAAACTTCTAAATCGCTAAAAACTACTAATAGTCAATTACTTAACTATAACAACGTGAATATAAACGCAAGTATATAAAATTCAAAACTTTCCAAAAGTAAAATTCTCAGCAATATGCAAAAGTAGATGCAATATCAGAGAGCTCAGGAAATGCGTCCGTTCAGTACAGAGTCTGGCGAAGCATTCAGCTTTATCAGAAGAGAAGGAAACTGAGCCCTCGGAATGGAAAAGAGGAGGGAAAGAAGAGGTTCTTAGCTAGAATCCAGAAGGATCGAGAAGAATTAGAATTGGATAGGTTTTCACATTTTTGTCGGATGAAGGAATTTTTGGCGAGTCGAAGAACAGATTTTGCACGATTCCGGGCAGAAATATAGGCTGAGTGAGAGTCAGGAATTGGATAGCGACGGTACCTTCTGAAAGACGCCTCCCTGTTGCGGATAGCATTAGAACAAGGAGTTAAACCAAGATTTTTTGCATTAGTAGTAGGAATAGAATATGGAATGTACGCCTCCATGCCCGAGAGAATCACCTCCGTGATGCACTCAGCACAATCGGAAGGACCCTGGCCACAGAAGCAGTAATTATTCCATGGGAAATCACAGAAATACTGCCTGAGGGGCCTCCCAGTCAGCGGCGCTGAAGTGCGAAGGCGCCTCCTTTTGGGAGGATACAAAGGCCGAATTGGAGCGATATGACAGAAAACAGATATAAGATTGTGGTCAGAGGAGCCCAACGGAGAAAACAGTTTCGTAGAGTAAGAAGGAGGATGAGAGGTAAGAAACAAATCCAGAATGTTGGGCCTATCTCCAAGGCGATTGGGGATACGAGTAGAGTGTTGTACAATCTGCTGTAGGTCATTTAGAATAGAAAAGTTGTAAGCTAGTTCACCAGGGATGTTAGTGAAATGGAAGGAATGCCAAAAGTGGTGATGAACATTGAAATCTCCTAAAATGGAGATTTCAGCAAAGGGAGAGTGAGAAAGAATGTATTCCACTTTGGAAGTGAGGTAGTCAAAGAATTTGGGGTAGTCGGTAGAATTAGGGGAAAGGTAAACAGCGCAGATGTATTTAAGCCTAAAGCTCAAGGGCCAACTTAAATAAAATAAATAGTCGAGCTTCACAGTCGTTGTAAATTGTAAAACCAATGTATTTATTTTATTATTAATAAAGGAAAAAAAGTTTATTCAATGTAAGCCGAATTCGGAAGATTGGAGTTCGGGAATATGAGAACAAGTTAAGTCATTGAATACGTATACGTAACATCCACCTATGGAGTACACAGAGTACATTGAATACACAGAAAGTAAGAGGGTACAGAAAAGGGGTTGCTGTCATTCGTCCCAGACCCTTGAGTTTCAATGAGGAAACGAAGATGAGGTTCAGAGGAGGAGAGGTGGTGTTCAACAGATTGAAAATTTGAGAAAAGGCCACAAATGTTGCAGTAGTTTAAGAAATGTGAATCAGACAGAGGCCCAGAACACACACACACACACACACACACACACACACACACACACACACACACACATATATATATATATATATATATATATATATATATATACACCTTACCTTACCTTACCCTACAAAGGTTCCGCGCGATGATTCCTCATTTCGCGAAGGTCAAGCTTGTCGCCCCTCCTCTCGAGCTGGCCTGGTGAAGTAGTGAGTTGGTTTCTTGTGCCCTCTACCTCACATAGCCAGGTACGCCCGGCTCATCGGGGATTGTTCTGAGCCAGGTGTCTAATTTTCTTTTGAAGATATCCACTGCAACTTCCTTCGTGTTTCTTAGGTCTTTGGGCAGCTGATTAAACAGTTTTGGTCCTCTCACAACAAAACTATTTTCTTTCAGGGTTAAAGATGTTCCCTGTTTCGCCTTTAATTTGGGAACACGACACAGTCTACCTTTTCTACTTTCCACCGTTGTTGGGGAGTTATAGGGTTCAGAGTAAGATTAGGGACTAGTTTCTCCATTATTTTCCAAGTGTAAATAATGGTGTATCTCTCTCTTCTCCTTTCCAGTGAATAGGTCTAGTTCGCGTAACCTTTCCCATTAATTTAGTTCTTTGCACCCGTTGATCTTGGCTGTGAAGCTTCTCTGAATCCCTTCCAGCTGTCTAATGTCTTCTTTTTTATATGGGTATGTTAGGACCGAGCAGTATTCCAATTTGGGTATGATCAGGGTTTTCAGTAGAGGAATCATTACATTCTTATCGCTTCGTTTAAAGGTTTTTAATATCTGCCCCGTTATTCTCTTTGCTCTGTTTACTGCTATCTTATTTTGTGTTCAAATTTCGCATCATCAGTCATTACAACCCCTAAATCTTTTGCTTCAGAATTTCTGTGAATTTCCTGTCTATTTGGGGTATAGTATTCCATGGATCTTAGGCCTTCACTTTTTCCGTACCGTAACAGCTGAAATTTCTCGGTGTTGAACTTCATAGTGTTGTCTTCCGTCCATTTGTAGATTCTGTTTATGTCGGTTTTTAGAGATCTTATATCTTCTGGGTTTCTTATTTTTCTACTGATCTTTGTGTCATCCGCAAAGGATGTTACTGTGCTGTCTCTGGTAACGTCCTTCACCTATGTCAGTTAGCATGATTATGAAGAGTAGTGGAGCTGATACTGTTCCTTGTGGTACTGAGCTGGGGATCTCTCATTCTGATAAAGATACTCCTTTTACTGTAACGACTTGCCGCCACTCACTAAGGAAATTATATATCCATTTCCCTACTTTTCCTGTTATTCCCATATATTTCAGTTTATGAATTATGATTCCATGGTCACACTTGTCGAACACTTTGGCAAAGTCTGTGTACAGTACATCATACGGGGTGTTCGGACAGTCACTGTGCACTTATATTTATTTAATAGCATACAATAGTATAACATTGCATATATGATAGAGGTTATGGATGGGACCATCAGAACTTATAAAAGGTGTTGAGAGTGATGTCCTTTAACAGCAATACAGGCCTGGACCCGTCTTATTTTATTTTGAAACACCTTTGTCAGTTCTTCTTTTGAAATGGACCTTATGTACGCAGTTATTGCAGTTTTCAGGTCATCAAGCGTGAGTGGACGATCTCGATTATATAAGTGCACAGTGACTTTCCGAACACCCTGTAGTTTTCATTACTTTCAAGTGCATCAATAATGTTGTTGTAGTTTTCCATTAGTTGTGATAGGCATGATCTACCTGACCGAAACCCATGTTGGTTATCATTTAATTTTTTCTGAGTTTCCAAAAAGTCAGATTTTCTGTCTAACTATTCTTTCAAATATTTCAGTGAGATGAGATGTAAGCGACACTGGCCTATAGTTTTTGGCCTCGGATCGATCTCCTCCTTTATATACTGGGACTATGTTCGCGCTCTTCAGTCTGTCCGGTATTTCTTCCGTGTCTAGTGATCGTCTCCATATCCAATATAGGGGCTCAGTGATTGCATTCTTGCAGTTTTTGATTCCTGCCGCTGAGTGTGTTTTTAATTTCCCTATGGCTTCTGTAATATCATCCGTCGTGTGTGTATATATATATATATATATATATATATATATATATATATATATATATATACAGGGTGTACATAAAGTCAGGATCTATTTTTGTGAAATAATTATTTTTTTTCTATTTTTCTTTTCAGAAGCCCTTAGAATGAATACAGAAGAGCGTGTGGCAATAGTAATTTGGCGAATCGAGGGAAAGAAATACAATGACATCAGAGAGAAGTTTAGAAGGAGATTTTATAAGCCGGGGCCAATAGACAAGACAATACGAAAATTGGTGAACAAATTTAAACGAACGGGATCTGTAAATGATGAAGCAAGATCAGGACGACCGTGTATGTCAGATCTTACCGTGAATGCAGTACGCGGAATTATCACTGAGGAGCCACGTACGTCAGTTCGTGCTGCATCACACAGACTCGGCCTCCCGACGTCATCTGTGCACAAAATTCTGAAAGTTAATTTGCAGAAGAAAAGCTATCATTTGCAGGTTTTACATGATTTACATGAGGAAGATTTCCCTCGACGAAGTGCTGTGTGTGCTGATCTCGTAGAACAAATCTGGAGTGATAATTTAATGGACAACATTCTCTTTAGTGATGAAGCCACTTTCCATACGTGTGGAAAAGTAAATCGCCATAACTGTCGAATTTGGGCAGATGAAAGACCGAATGATTTCGTCCAAAACTGGGAAAGAGACTCACCTAAAGTTAATGTCTGGATGGGTTTAACAAAATCTAAGGTTTATGGTCCTTTTTTCTTTGCTGAAGCTACAGTTACGGGGCTTATTTATCTGGACATGTTGCAGCAATTCCTTGAACCTCAGCTGATTGGGGATAGGATTGTTAGTACCGTCGTCTATCAACATGATGGTGCTCCTTGTTACTATGCCAAAATTGTTCAGGATTATCTAAATGGACGTTTTCCAAATCGCTGGATCGGACGCGGAAGCAACAGACCTTGGCCAGCGAGATCACCAGATTTAACCCCTTTAGATTTATTTGCATGGGGCTTTATCAAATCGCACGTCTATCAGACGACGATTACGAGTCTTGAAAACTTACGTACACGTATACGAACTGCTGCAGATAACATAACCCGCAAATGCTCCAGAATGTTTTGAAATGCTGCGGAACGATTTGAGCTGTGCAGGGATACTGATGGGCGTCACGTCGAATCCTACTCTTAATTATTTAATAAATGTTACAACTTTATCATTTTATGATTGAATTCCATATAATTTCCAAGTGCTTCACAAAAATAGATCCTGACTTTATGTACACCCTGTGTATATATATATACTGTATATGGCTTACATTCACATGAAACGCGTGAACTTCTTTATTTTGAAATAATATGGAGAAAAAATTAAACCTCCATTCCGAGTACTTTCGAGTTTATTAAACTCCTTTTCAGTATTCAGAGAAAATGTTTCACTTTTTGTTGATGATTTTTATATATATATATATATATATATACATTCAACTGCAAAGAACACGCAGTATAAATAACGTAAAGAACGACGCTTGTATAGGAGATATTCCGCGCAAGACGAGAAAGAGAAAACAACAAATGAAAAAATGAAGTACCACCTGGGAATCGAACCCGGGATCTTCCGATTGCCGGTCAGACGCGATAACCACTACACCATGGACTTCACTCTTCCAAATGTCGTAATTCCTCTACATACTCGCAGAAACCAATGCCCCAAGGGGCACCTCCCGCTTGCCGTATCATTATATACATTCAACTGCAAAGAACACGCAGTATAAATAACGTAAAGAACGACGCTTGTATAGGAGATATTCCGCGCAAGACGAGAAAGAGAAAACAACAAATGAAAAAATGAAGTACCACCTGGGAATCGAACCCGGGATCTTCCGATTGCCGGTCAGACGCGATAACCACTACACCATGGACTTCACTCTTCCAAATGTCGTAATTCCTCTACATACTCGCAGAAACCAATGCCCCAAGGGGGCACCTCCCGCTTGCCGTATCATTATATACATTCAACTGCAAAGAACACGCAGTATAAATAACGTAAAGAACGACGCTTGTATAGGAGATATTCCGCGCAAGACGAGAAAGAGAAAACAACAAATGAAAAAATGAAGTACCACCTGGGAATCGAACCCGGGATCTTCCGATTGCCGGTCAGACGCGATAACCACTACACCATGGACTTCACTCTTCCAAATGTCGTAATTCCTCTACATACTCGCAGAAACCAATGCCCCAAGGGGGCACCTCCCGCTTGCCGTATCATTATATACATTCAACTGCAAAGAACACGCAGTATAAATAACGTAAAGAACGACGCTTGTATAGGAGATATTCCGCGCAAGACGAGAAAGAGAAAACAACAAATGAAAAAATGAAGTACCACCTGGGAATCGAACCCGGGATCTTCCGATTGCCGGTCAGACGCGATAACCACTACACCATGGACTTCACTCTTCCAAATGTCGTAATTCCTCTACATACTCGCAGAAACCAATGCCCCAAGGGGGCACCTCCCGCTTGCCGTATCATTATATACATTCAACTGCAAAGAACACGCAGTATAAATAACGTAAAGAACGACGCTTGTATAGGAGATATTCCGCGCAAGACGAGAAAGAGAAAACAACAAATGAAAAAATGAAGTACCACCTGGGAATCGAACCCGGGATCTTCCGATTGCCGGTCAGACGCGATAACCACTACACCATGGACTTCACTCTTCCAAATGTCGTAATTCCTCTACATACTCGCAGAAACCAATGCCCCAAGGGGGCACCTCCCGCTTGCCGTATCATTATATACATTCAACTGCAAAGAACACGCAGTATGCCCCTTGGGGCATTGGTTTCTGCGAGTATGTAGAGGAATTACGACATTTGGAAGAGTGAAGTCCATGGTGTAGTGGTTATCGCGTCTGACCGGCAATCGGAAGATCCCGGGTTCGATTCCCAGGTGGTACTTCATTTTTTCATTTGTTGTTTTCTCTTTCTCGTCTTGCGCGGAATATCTCCTATACAAGCGTCGTTCTTTACGTTATTTATACTGCGTGTTCTTTGCAGTTGAATGTATATAATGATACGGCAAGCGGGAGGTGCCCCCTTGGGGCATTGGTTTCTGCGAGTATGTAGAGGAATTACGACATTTGGAAGAGTGAAGTCCATGGTGTAGTGGTTATCGCGTCTGACCGGCAATCGGAAGATCCCGGGTTCGATTCCCAGGTGGTACTTCATTTTTTCATTTGTTGTTTTCTCTTTCTCGTCTTGCGCGGAATATCTCCTATACAAGCGTCGTTCTTTACGTTATTTATACTGCGTGTTCTTTGCAGTTGAATGTATATAATGATACGGCAAGCGGGAGGTGCCCCCTTGGGCATTGGTTTCTGCGAGTATGTAGAGGAATTACGACATTTGGAAGAGTGAAGTCCATGGTGTAGTGGTTATCGCGTCTGACCGGCAATCGGAAGATCCCGGGTTCGATTCCCAGGTGGTACTTCATTTTTCATTTGTTGTTTTCTCTTTCTCGTCTTGCGCGGAATATCTCCTATACAAGCGTCGTTCTTTACGTTATTTATACTGCGTGTTCTTTGCAGTTGAATGTATATAATGATACGGCAAGCGGGAGGTGCCCCCTTGGGGCATTGGTTTCTGCGAGTATGTAGAGGAATTACGACATTTGGAAGAGTGAAGTCCATGGTGTAGTGGTTATCGCGTCTGACCGGCAATCGGAAGATCCCGGGTTCGATTCCCAGGTGGTACTTCATTTTTTCATTTGTTGTTTTCTCTTTCTCGTCTTGCGCGGAATATCTCCTATACAAGCGTCGTTCTTTACGTTATTTATACTGCGTGTTCTTTGCAGTTGAATGTATATAATGATACGGCAAGCGGGAGGTGCCCCCTTGGGCATTGGTTTTCTGCGAGTATGTAGAGGAATTACGACATTTGGAAGAGTGAAGTCCATGGTGTAGTGGTTATCGCGTCTGACCGGCAATCGGAAGATCCCGGGTTCGATTCCCAGGTGGTACTTCATTTTTTCATTTGTTGTTTTCTCTTTCTCGTCTTGCGCGGAATATCTCCTATACAAGCGTCGTTCTTTACGTTATTTATACTGCGTGTTCTTTGCAGTTGAATGTATATAATGATACGGCAAGCGGGAGGTGCCCCCTTGGGGCATTGGTTTCTGCGAGTATGTAGAGGAATTACGACATTTGGAAGAGTGAAGTCCATGGTGTAGTGGTTATCGCGTCTGACCGGCAATCGGAAGATCCCGGGTTCGATTCCCAGGTGGTACTTCATTTTTTCATTTGTTGTTTTCTCTTTCTCGTCTTGCGCGGAATATCTCCTATACAAGCGTCGTTCTTTACGTTATTTATACTGCGTGTTCTTTGCAGTTGAATGTATATAATGATACGGCAAGCGGGAGGTGCCCCCCTTGGGGCATTGGTTTCTGCGAGTATGTAGAGGAATTACGACATTTGGAAGAGTGAAGTCCATGGTGTAGTGGTTATCGCGTCTGACCGGCAATCGGAAGATCCCGGGTTCGATTCCCAGGTGGTACTTCATTTTTTCATTTGTTGTTTTCTCTTTCTCGTCTTGCGCGGAATATCTCCTATACAAGCGTCGTTCTTTACGTTATATATATATATATATATATATCCGAGGTGTGTTCAGAAAGTACCCGGAGAGGGTATTTATTTTTAGAACAAGGTCACGCTTGGAGTTGTGACTGTGCTAAACATATCTCTGCATGTCGAGACAAGTTGACTGATAGGGTTGCCTGTCATTGTGTAGCGTCAGTCCACTGTGGTGAGCCGATAAATTAAATGTGTTTTGTTGCGCGGCGATTTCTTACGATGAGGTCATGTTACTTTGTTTTTTTTACTGTAAACAGTAAACAAGGAAATTTACATTAAAGTTTTGAGACGTCTATGTGAAGCAGTTCGGAGGAAACGGCCGCAAAGTGGGAGTCCGGAGACTGGATTCTTCATCACGATAACGTGTCATCTCACTCGTTGCAACTTGTCCAGCAATTTTTGGGCAAAAATGCTACCCTCCAAGTACAGCAGCCTCCATAGTCGTTGGATTTTGCCCCATGCGACTTTTTTTTTTTGTTTCCGAAGCTCAAACAAACCCTGAAAGGACACCGATTCGATGATGTTGAGACCATTAAAAGAAATTCGATGGAGCAGCTTTTGGCCATTCTGAAAAGTGCTTTCGAAAAATGTTTTCAACAGTGACAGGATCGTTGGGCAAAGTGTGTGGCTTCAGAAGCTTTGAGGGAGATTAAGCCCCAAACCCTGTAAGTACTATACCATATTCTGTTTATAATCGCATCAGTCCGAATACTTTTTGAAGAAACATATATACAGTATAGATATATATATATATACACACTGTGTGTGTATATATATATATATATATATATATATGTGTGTGTGTGTGTGTGTGTGTGTGCACTGTGTGTACACACACACACATATATATATATATATTATGTAAAGAACGACGCTTGTGTGGAAGAGCGTTCCGCATAAGATGAGGAGGGAGAACGAACAAATGAAAAATGAGGTACCTCCCAGGAATCGAACCCGAATCAACCAATTGCCGGTGTAGTGGATAGCATATCCGACTGGCAATTGGATGATCCTGGGTTCGATTCCTGGGAGGTACCTCATTTTTCATTTGTTCGTTCTCCTTCCTCATCTTTCATCTTGTGCGGAACGCTCTTCTACACAAGCGTCGTTCTTTACATTAATTATACTGTGTGTTGTTTGCAGTTAAAATGTATATATGTACGGCATGCGAAGGTACCCCCAGGGCATTTGATTCCGCTCGTATGTCGGAGAATTACGACTTCTGATTGATCGAGGTCCTTGGTGTAACGGATAGCATATCTTACCGGCAATTGGATGATCCCGGGTTCGATTCCTGGGAGGTACCTCATTTTTCATTTGTCGTTCTCTCCTCCTCATCTTGTGCGGAACGCTCTTCTACACAAGCGTCGTTCTTTACATTAATTATATTGTGTGTTGTTTGCAGTTAAAATGTTATATATATATATAATATATATATATATATATATATATATATATATATACTGTATATATGTTTCTTCAAAAAGTATCCGGATTGATGCGATTATAAACAGAATATGGCACAGTACTTACAGGGTTTGGTGCTTAATCTCCCTCAAAACTTCTTCTGAAGCCACACACTTTGCCCAACGATCCTGCCACTGTTGAAAACATTTTCGAAAGCGTGCATATATATATATATATATATATATATATATATATATATATATATATATATATATATATATGTATAGGATGAGAGAGAGGACAAAATAACGAAAAAGAGCATAATAACGAACAGCAATATAATAACGAATAACAATATAAACAACATAATACGGAAGGAAGATATAGATGAAAGAAAAGAAATAAGTAAAAGTAGCGAAGTAGTCAAACTGTCCAACGAGCGAAATGATAAAAAGATAATATCATAACTAAAAACGAAGAAAATAAACAGTCAAAGAAAAATAGTGATAATACCCAAATTAAGAACTTTGAAAATAATAAGAAAACAGAAAACAAGAAGAAGCATAGAAAATATCGTATGTAAATACTACGCGAAAGGGAACTGCAGATATCAGGATGGACAATGCATATATGCACAATTGCACAATGCACATTAGCGTGTAGCGTCATGAGCGATCTGGAGGCACATTTCAGGTTTTGTACAACCAACCTTGCTGATTTCAGAAAATAAACCAAAGATTTTCTGCAACAAGCAGAACACCTCCTTTTTCGCATGTAAAAAATACAAAATTCTTGTTAATTACAGTTGGCAACACTGACTGACATGGTACTTCTGGCAGCTTTCTACTTATTCTCAGTGAGTCATCCCCTGGAATTTCTTAGTTCTACGCTAGCTCGCTTGAGAGAAACAAGTGTTTTTTCTGTGGATGGGGTGTTCAAAAACCCCAAGGTACTAACGAAAGGTGCGTTTTGTGATATATACATTATACACATTGTTTTGTGTTTTACATTGTTTATAAGTTTGTTATATGTCTTAGGGTATATATATACCTATGGATATTTATACATAATACATATGTGTGTGCAGTATATTTTTATATATATATTGGTAAACTTATTGTTTACCAATAAACCAAGCCTTATATATATATACTCATAATCATATATGTTTTTTATTTATACGTTTGTGATTTTGTTTCAGTGTTCCTGTGTGATACTTGTTGAGTTTTGCTGGTACATTGAGCACGCAAAGAACACGGGGATCTGCCAGCCACATTGTCTTTGGTTCTCCACTATCAGAGCTTCCTCTGTCTGAACTTCCAACCCGTATACAAGTTGCAAGGCATGTCCTCTTCTTGAAGGAGAACAAGTACACCAGCAGCAGGGAGATTCTTCCGGAGGTATGCCAAACACTCATTGACCTTTGGAATCGTGCTAACATTCCATCACAGCCAATCAAGAATGTGAAGACCAAGCTGCTCCGATTGATGGAAAAAGGCTCACAAGCATCGAAGGCAAGCAGGCCACAAAAACCAAAAAGTTCGAGGAAAGCCTGAATCAATTGTTTGACATAGCTGTCTGCCAATGCGATGATCTGTCTGCATGCCACTGTGAAAAAGAAATGAAAGTTCCACGACGAGAGCATGCCTTTCTGATCGACCAGAGAACCACGCGGATCATGCAGATCAGTCGGGTGGATACGAATGTGACTCAGATGATGGAGAGAAGGAAGTCAAGAGAGGATCGGATGCAAGAAAGACAAGAAGAAGAGAATAGAAGAAAAACGGAACGGCAAGAGGTAGCATCCTCTGCAGAAGTGGTCGAATCAGCTCAAGCAGAAGCAGACTCCAGTGGTGAAAGTGTTGGTGATGAGTGGATGGGTGATAGTGCCCAGGAGGACAGGAACATCACACCGATTCCCACTGTTGCTTTGGAAGCTGACCGGTATGGTGTATCGAAAAGGGCTGCTGCAGCTATCAGCACTGCAACATTGGTTGGTTGACTATGGCATCATTAGTTCTGATGATCAGATAAACGTAATTGACCACCACAAAGTATGGAGAGCACGGCAGAAGGTACGGAGGGATCTGAAGGAAGCAGTAACTTACCACGATGTGGAAGTCACTGCTTTATTTTTTGATGGGCGGAAAGACATGACACTTGTCAAAGAGAAAAATGGGAACAAATGGTACAGCACAAAGAAAGTTGAGGACCACTATGTGCTGGTCGGAGAGCCTGGAACCTTCTATCTAAGCCATCTGACACTGGAACGATGAACTGGCACTGTCATTGCGGATGGACTTCAAAATGCGATTGAAGAAATGGGTATTGCAGACAAGATAATTGCAGTGGGAGCCGACAGCACAGCCACAAACACAGGGCACAGAAGTGGAGCAATACACCTGCTAGAGTGCCGCCTGGGTCGCCCTTTGCACTAGTTCATCTGTAGTCTGCATTTAAATGAACTCCCACTGCGCCACTTGTGCAAGGAACTCATCGGCCCAACAGAATCTGCAACTCAATGGAAAGGACCAATTGGCAAAGCTTTGGCCACATGTGAAAGTTTGCCACTTTCCTCTAGAGGAATTCAATGTATTGCTGATGGCCACACTCTCCCGGATGTTGACCTTACTGAATTGAGTCGTGACCAAGCCTACCTCTACAGAATGATGAAAGCGATAAGGACTGGTGTCATTAATGAAGATCTTCTACGAGAGAAGCCTGGACCAATCTCCCATGCAAAATGGGTTACAACTACCAGCAGAAATTGTCGGCTATATGCAGCGATGGCGCAGCCAAGTGATAAACTATATTCACTCACACAGTTTGTCGTGTGCCACTATGGGCCCATGTGGTTTAGCATCAAGTGCCATCCAAGGTGCACAGATAGCCCAAAACATTTCCTGGAGCAAATCAAGCTGCTACGATTACTGCCACCAGCTAGCAAGACTGTCACATGGCCTGTGATCCAAAGAAATGCATAGTGGGCTCACCCTGAAAATGTTCTACTGGCAATGCTTGCAGATGCAGGTCAAGCAAACCGGAAATTGGCCATCGATGTAATCAAGACCATTCGACGAGCTCCCAAACTTGCTCAACAGCAAGTCAGAGAATTTCGGCCACCAAAGATCAAACAAAGTGCTCAGAATTTGAAAGATTTACTTCCACCAGTGGAGGAGTGCACAATGGAACCACCACTCACGAAGCAGTTCTCTGTCAAACAACTCGATAAGATCACTGAAGAGGCCCTTGTTGTCCGGATACCATGTCACTCCCAAGGTGTAGAACGCTGTCTTAGAATGGTAACTGAAGCGTCTGGAGCAGTGTATGGAAAGGATTCAAGAGATCGTTACATTAGAGCAGTACTTAAATCCCGTGACTTTATGCCGTCATTCAAAACTAAACAAGATTTTAATGTATCATTTACTAAATAAAACTATCTAGTCCACCTACCTACCTACCTATAGTGTATATGTTTATTCCAAAAATAAATTTTTCTATTTTTCCTGAAAAGCAGTACATTGTAAGGGGTCAAATGATAGCTCAAACCCTAGGAAAGCAAGTGTCCAAAAGTTATGGGTAACTAGCAATTTTCACGATTTTCACATGCGAAAAAGGTGTTACACTTGTCACAAAAAAAATTTTGTTTTCATTTTTGAATTTAGGGAGGTCAATTGTACAAAACCTGAAATGTGCCTCTTGATCCGTTGCACTTTGCCCAATGACGCAACACGCTAATGCACATCCCACATTATGCAACACGCATTACACAAGTGGATAAAGGCAAATCTGATAAGAAATGCAAGTTCCACCATCTTACGGTCTGCAACACCTATGCAAGATATGGAAGTTGCAAATACGGAAAAAATGTCGTTACCACCACCCTCAAAGGAACGCAACGGGTGAACAGGAAAACGAACATCAAAGAAGAGTGCCAATTTTTTAAACGCAGCCAACATAATTCAGCTGCTAAATACTATCCCGCAATTACAAAATCAGCTGACAAATATAGGAATCCGAGAGCCGGACAGAAGGTACGAACAAAGGCACTTCATGCGTTATCAGGACAACAGGTACTGACAAAGATAAAAAGGGGTAAATTCTCGGAGGACCACAAGGCAAAGAAACCGGCACCCTCATTGGAAAACGAATCGGAACCACCTGTTGGCGAAAACGATAGAGAAGAAATAAAAATAATCCTAGCCTCATTCAGGGCCTTAAATCAAATCATTCCCCGGATGAAGTTTTATACCTGAAAGGACTCATGCAAGAAACCGGAGCAGACTTTGCATGCCTCACGGAAACTTATCTAAAGGACTGCCAGGCGAACTGTGAAAATTGTGAGTCCTGTATTGACAAAAAAGAAACAAATTGACAACTATAACATCGTCCGAGCCGACAGAACAGTGAGACGTAAAGGAGGATGTGCTATTTACACACGCGAAAGGCATATGGCTACGTAGAATGTGTAGCAGCAAAAGTTAAAAAAATAAATATGGTACTAATTGTAATGTACAGACCCCCAAACACCCCAACCTCAAAATTTTCAGATTCCATTACAGAGGTAAGAAACTGGGTAAAAGATCTACACTCCAACCCCAAATATTTTTCTCTGTGGTGATTTTAATTTTCCATTTTTGAAATATAAAAGGATAGGAAAAAATGTATGTATACACCAGGACAAGGGGGGCACAAGGGAAGACTAGGAGCAGGTAAAAATGCTACGAACTCCAGCTGATGAATTTATGTCAACGCAAGAAATAACAGAAAACACAAGAAAAAACAACTGCCTAGATTTGGTATTCACAAACAACAGCAACCTAATTGATAATGTAGAAATATCCCCAACTGTAATATCGGATCACAACATTATTGAAATAACAACCAACATAAAAGCAATAGAAAAGGAAAGAACACGAACAATAGAAAGAAGCAAATTCGAAATTTTTAACTTTCACTCCAAAGCTATAAACTGGGAAGGTGTTGCATCCAGCATGGAAGTAGTAGATTGGAAAACCATCTTCAAGGCCAAGACAACGGAAGAGATGCTAATGACCTTAGAGGAGAAGACGCATGAAATTGTGGAGAGATATCCCAAAAATACAACAAAGAGGAAAGAGAAGCAGTTTCGAGAGACTGTTTCCGAAAGAGAAAAGCAGTTTCCGAAAGCGAAAAAGAGTGACTGCAAAATTAAATAACTGCAAAGATAACAACATCAGAAAAATATTAAATGATAAACTGCAAAGTGTCGATGACGTCCTACATAAAATAATTAAGAAGCATACAGAAAAAGAAGAAGACGACGCTATAGAAGCGATAAAGCCTAACTCAAAGTACTTCTATAATTTCGCAAAAAGAAAGTCGAAATACCATGCGACTATCGGACCTTTAAAAAACGAGGACAGTGCTTTATCTGATGATCTAACAGAAATATCTGAAATATTAAGAGCTCAATACGAACATCTTTCAGTATCCCATAAACTGACAAATTGATATGCGATAGAAACACGTTCTTTGAAGAAGAACTACAAGGGGAAAGTATAACGGACTTCGACTATACGACGGATGATATTACACAAGCCAGAGGGAAACTGAAAACACACTCAGCGGCAGGACCGGAATGCCACACAGATAAAAACTGCAAGAATACAATCGCTGAGCCCCTATATTGGATATGGAGACGATCACTAGACACGGGAGAAATACCGGACATACTGAAGAGCGCGAACATAGTTCCAATATATAAAGGAGGAGATCGATCCGAGGCCAAAAACTCTTGGCCAGTGTCGCTTACATCTCATCTCACTAAAATATTTGAAAGAATAGTTAGACAGAAAATCTGACTTTCTGGAAACTCAGAAAAAATTTAATGATAACCAACACGGGTTTCGGTCAAGCAGATTATGCCTATCACAACTAATGGAACACTACAACATTATTAATGCACTTGAAAGTAACGAAAACTATGATGTACTGCACAGACTTTGCCAAAGTGTTCAACAAGTGTGACCATGGAATCATAATTCATAAACTGAAATATATGGGAATAACAGGAAAAGTAGGGAAATGGATATATAATTTCTTTAGTGAGCGGCGGCAAGTCGTTCCAGTACAAGGAGTATCTTCATCGGAATCAGAGGTCCTCAGCTCAGTACCACAAGGGACAGTATTAGCTCCACTACTCTTCATAATCATGATAACTGACATAGATGTGGACGTTACCAGAGACAGCACAGTAACATCCTTTGCGGATGACACAAAGATCAGTAGAAAAATAAGAAACCCAGAAGATATAGGATCTCTACAAACCGACATAAACAGAATCTACAAATGGACGGAAGACAACACTATGAAGTTCAATACCGAGAAATTTCAGCTGTTACGGTACGGAAAAAGTGAAGACCTAAAATCCATGGAATACTATACCCCAAATAGACAGGAAATTCACAGAAATTCTGAAGCAAAAGATTTAGGGGTTGTAATGACTGATGATGCGAAATTTGAAACACAAAATAAGATAGCAGTAAACAGAGCAAAGAGAATAACGGGGCAGATATTAAAAACCTTTAAACGAAGCGATAAGAATGTAATGATTCCTCTACTGAAAACCCTGATCATACCCAAATTGGAATACTGCTCGGTCCTAACATACCCATATAAAAAAGAAGACATTAGACAGCTGGAAGGGATTCAGAGAAGCTTCACAGCCAAGATCAACGGGTGCAAAGAACTAAATTAATGGGAAAGGTTACGCGAACTAGACCTATATTCACTGGAAAGGAGAAGAGAGAGATACACCATTATTTACACTTGGAAAATAATGGAGAGACTAGTCCCTAATCTTACTCTGAACCCTATAACTCCCCAGACAACGGTGGAAAGTAGAAAAGGTAGACTGTGTCGTGTTCCCAAATTAAAGGCGAAACAGGGAACATCTTTAACCCTGAAAGAAAATAGTTTTGTTGTGAGAGGACCAAAACTGTTTAATCAGCTGCCCAAAGACCTAAGAAACATGAAGGGAGTTGCAGTGGACATCTTCAAAAGAAGATTAGACACCTGGCTCAGAACAATCCACGATGAGCCGGGCGTACCTGGCTATGTGAAGTGGAGAGCACAAGAAACCAACTCACTCTTCACTAGGCCAACTCGAGAGGAGGGGTGACAAGCTTGACCTTCGCGAAATGAGGAATCATCGCGCGGAACCTTTGTAAAGTTGTAAGGTGAGGTAAGGTGTATATATATGTAAAAATGAAATGAATAATCAATATTCATTTTTACATAAGAACCAAAATCGCTTAACGCGAGTTTGGATAATAATTTTACTTGTAGCTTCCTATTTTTTTGTTCGTGTCACAACCCTACGATCTACCATATCTATGGTTTAGTCGTATCCATTTTCCATTTGTTATAGAAGTTATTATAATTAATTATGATTGTCTTGCATCTCACCCTCGACCCTAGATTATACATACACATTGCATATAAGAGGATTGGAACCCGTAGTTGTGCTTCTTAGTCCTTGATACCCACTTTGTCTTTAATTCGTTTCTTTTAGGTCCTCCCAAATAATGACTTACAGTTATACTGTACGTATGACATAATGTGAATAACTATGACGTCATAAAGTAACTTAATTCTCTTCACGTTTTCCATACCTTGAACACTGAATCACGTGTTTAGTATTTGGACATCTTCCGTATTGAATGTATGGTAAATTCCTTAATAATAATAATAATAATAATAATAATAATAATAATAAAAAGAAAAAAAACTTCATTCTCTACACATCATTATTTATGTTGTTTCCTACCTATTGTCTATTGATGCCTATCAACCTATCAGTCCATATTTTACGCGTGTCTATATTACGCACACAACCTATTCTGTTACATGTAAAATACGTCCACATGTATTTTTTTGTTTTTTGGCTTTTAAGTGCGTGCACTCCTCACAAGATATTCATAAATGCTTGGGTAGGTAAGTGGTCGAATTCGCGAATCACAGCAGAATTGAAGGTTTCTAAGATAAACAACATCTTTCGCTCTGATCCAAATTCATAACATATTATAATGTAATATAACATATTATGTTGTATATAAATTATCTTGTCATGTCTCATGTACTTGTGTTGTACTAATAACCATATATAATAACCATATATAATAACCATATATAATCTGACCATATAATCTGACCATATAATCTAACCATATAATCTAACCATATAATCTAACCATATAATAACCATATAATATAACCAATATATATATATAAAAACACTGTAAGAATGGTAACGACGTAATGTACTTCAATGAAACTATAATTGAATGTAATGACTTTATATATAATGTAAGAATGTACTTTAATAGAACTGTAAGGGACAATCATAAGCGAATGGGAAGTAATCCATAATCGCAATCATAATTGTAATAAACCCAAACGAAAATGTACTCAGTCGTGTACTTCAATTGTACTTGTGTACGACTATGAAATGATATTGCCTTCAGAAATGAAGATTCGGCAAAAAAAAATAAGATTAGTTTTTATTTTTTTAATTTTTTTTTAAATCTTTATTGGAATCTTTCAAACATCTGATCGTGTTTAAAAGGGGGGAAACTTAACCTCCAACTGCCGTTCCCCAACATTCAGGCTTATATTATACATGTATTTGTAAAATGAAGGACACTTCATTACGGCTCTCTGCTTTGGTCACTGCTAAGAGACTCCCTGGTTAGCAGCCTCGCTGCGGGGAGGGGGCAGAGGCCCTTGCCTCCTTAATATTTTTAGATTCCGGCCTGAGCTATGGTCGAAAGAGGTCGAACCTCTACCCCTGTAAATTCAGAGCAGTACCTGTATATTTTTAAGAAGTAAATCACAGCAAGCGAAACTTTTTATTTTCCCCCTCGAGTTGGGCTATCTTCAGAGGAATTTAGTCAGTAAAGTAGAAGTATCAGAGTATTATTGAAAGAAAAGAATTCACAGAGTGTCGACCCCATAAAGCGAGAGAAAAGAATTAGAAAGTTATAGAAGAAAAGTATATAGAAGAAATATCCGTTGCTTGCCTCCGTAACTAGAACCCCCGTCGATCCGAACCAACCCAGGGCCATAGACGGAGGGGTTAAAAGACTGGCGACCCTATAGCCAGGATAAACACATAGAAGAAGGAAGATAACAAGACTGGACCCTTTACCAGGATCTTAACAGGTTTTAAGAAGAAGATTACTTTAAGAAGAAGATTACTTTAAGAAGAAGATTACTTTAAGAAGAAGATTACTTTAAGAAGAAGATTACTTTAAGAAGAAGATTACTTTAAGAAGAAGATTTTAAGAAGAGGCCACTCTTTGGCCAAGATAGAAATTACCCTGCATCAGGATAAAACCAGTTGACCGGCGTGTCACGACTTCTAGTTCGTAACATCCACCCTTGAAACGGTGTGTCACGACTCCAAGTTCTCCACGCCTAGTTTTCATCCAAGAAGAAGTAGCCAGCAAGACGTCTTCAGGACACGTCTCTGAGGATTTTGCCAGTAGAACTTTTGTTAAGTACATTTTGTTTTTTTTAAGTAATTTATAAACACTTGAAAAGTCAGTATTATTAACAGTTAATAATGAGTATCAAATCAGAATTTACAAGAATCACAGTGAACATTTCAGACACTAGTGATACATTTTTTTTTAGTGAAACACATTTAACTTCTGTGAAAATTACTAAGAGAAGTTAAATGTAAGAGAAGTTAAATGTAAGAGAGAGTTAATTTCAAAGAGTTAATTTCAAAGAGAGTTAATTTCAGAGAGAGTTAATTTCAGAGAGAGTTAATTTCAGAGAGAGTTAATTTCAGAGAGAGTTAATTTCAGAGAGTTATTTTCAGAGAGTTATTTTCACTGTTATATTCAGTATAGAATAATTTTATTTTATGTATCAAACATAATAGTATCGTACCTTCGTGTACATTAGAGTGAAATGTCGTTTACATTTTATATTTTTGTTTGCAAATTTTTTTCAATTACTGAATTGAATTGACTTGCAAATTAAGAGAGAGAGAGTTTATAGAGAGTTTATAGATTTAGAGAGATATTTGAAGTAAGTTTTGAAGTCAGTTTTAGTTGCAAAGAAGTTGCAAGTCAGTTTTGAAGTCAGTTTTAGTTGCAAAGAAGTTGCAAGTCAGTTTTGAAGTCAGTTTTAGTTGCAAAGAAGTTGCAAGTCAGTTTTGAAGTCAGTTTTAGTTGCAAAGAAGTTGCAAGTCAGTTTTGAAGTCAGTTTTAGTTGCAAAGAAGTTGCAAGTCAGTTTTGAAGTCAGTTTTAGTTGCAAAGAAGTTGCAAGTCAGTTTTCGTTGCAAATAAGTTGCAAGTCAGTTTTGAAGTCAGTTTTAGTTGCAAAGAAGTTGCAAGTCAGTTTTGAAGTCAGTTTTCGTTGCAAATAAGTTGCAAGTCAGTTTTGAAGTCAGTTTTCGTTGCAAATAAGTTGCAAGTCAGTTTTGAAGTCAATTTTCGTTGCAAATAAGTTGCAAGTCAGTTTTGAAGTCAGTTTTCGTTGCAAATAAGTTGCAAGTCAGTTTTGAAGTCAGTTTTCGTTGCAAATAAGTTGCAAGTCAGTTTTGAAGTCAGTTTTCGTTGCAAATAAGTTGCAAGTCAGTTTTCGTTGCAAATAAGTTGCAAGTCAGTTTTGAAGTCAGTTTCGTTGCAAATAAGTTGCAAATCAGTTTTCAGAAGGTTGCGCCAAGAGGGACAACCAAACCCCAGAGATTTATAAAAGATACTCGAAGTAGTTTCGAGTCAGTTTTATTTGCAAATAAGTTGCAAATCAGTTTTCAGTTGGTTGCATCCAAAAGGGATAACCAAACCCCAGAGATTTATAAAGATACTCGAAGTAGTTTCGAGTCAGTTTTATTTGCAAATAAGTTGCAAATCAGTTTTCAGAAGGTTGCGCAAAGAGGGACAACCAAACCCCAGAGATTTACAAAGATACTCGAAGTAGTTTCGAGTCAGTTTTATTTGCAAATCAGTTTTCAGTTGGTTGCATCCAAAAGGGATAACCAAACCCCAGAGATTTATAAAGATACTCGAGGTAGTTTCGAGTCAGTTTTAGTTGCAAATAAGTTGCAAATCAGTTTTCAGTTTCAGAAGGTTGCATCCAGAGGGACAACCGCCCCAGAGATTTCAGTTTTATTTCGAGTCAGTTTTATTTCGAGTCAGTTTTATTTCGAGTCCCAAGTTAGTTTTCAATGCAGTCAATTGAATTCAACTTTTTCTTTGTAGTTTAAGAGAATTTAATTTAAGAAAATGTAATCTAAGAATTTAATTCAAAATTTTTTTGTGTTGTAAAAGAGAATCTAATTCAACCTGAATTGACCGGGTTGCGTCTTTAGTTAACCTTTCTTTGTTTTGTTGTAAGAAGGAAATGGACCGATTTGTCTTTTCTTTTTCATGCCATTGTTGCGTATATAAATATATAGGTAAAATGACATATTTTATTGTTGACAACCAAGACCGTTTTTACAAATGTTGGTAACGAATTTTATAATTATTGCGATTATATGATGACAGAAATAGTGTAATAATTAATCGATCATGTACAGTGCTTACAATAAGTCTCGCGCCTCTGTCTCGTCCCAAGCTAGTCTGTTAGGTATAAAATGGGCGGTCCTTATGGCAGCGGAGGTGTGTTCGGATTGGTGCACATAATTGCTCTAACCCCATCAATGACGTTCACATTATCATTGTGTCGATCACTCTATCTATTTATATACTGTATAGAGACATACTGTATATAGATATATATAGAGTATGCAGGGGATAACGTGTCTCAGTCCCAGCTATGGTCGTTGTCTTACAATTAACAGTCCCAAGTGCAAGTTACGTTAACACCTCCACATAAACTACCCTGGACTAAAATAACATAAGTGAAGCCCTTACCCACAAACCATTTAAAAGGTGTGATTTAAAAGCTCTCTCTCTCTCTCTCTGTGTCTCTCTCTCTCTCTCTCTCTCTCTGTCTCTCTCTCTCTGTGTGTGTCTCTCTCTCTCTCTGATCACACACCGCATGGCAATGTATCCATATAACGTTAATAATAACCGAAACTCGAGAAAATATACTCTCTGTCTTCCGCTCTATCCCAAATCCTTTTCTCTTAGTAACCTCTTAATACAAACTAATCTATCATATTTTGCGACTTTTTAACTCTGGTAGGATTCAATTCCATTCCTATAGTGTAAGATACTTAAATTCATGTGTGTATTATGCCATATGATGTGCGTAATAAATAATCATTTTTAAATAGTTGGAGCGTTCAAGGTCATCTGTAGTAATCTATAGACTACCCCCTCAAGCCCACTCTCAACACTTAGATTCCCCTAAGACACAGGCGTCTTCAAGTAACATGAATGCGTAGAGATCTAAGGTGTTAGATTCCATATTATATAATTTATGTGCTAGGTTTAAGAACGCTGGCATTGAAGGATGGAAGGAAGGGACAGTAAAAGCGATAATAGGTTTAATGAAGGAAGTGGAATGAGGATGGAGGTAAGCGTTGCTATGTCGAAGGAAACGAGGTTGGGTGGGGAATTACGAAGGGAGGAGGAAAGGGAGCCAGAGATTATTAATCTAATTCTGCCACCACGTTCTCCTGATATGAATCCGATTGAAAACCTTTGGGCAATAATGATTAACGAATGGGAGCAACGCAATGAAAGAACATTTGAAGCACTTTTAGCTCACACGAGGAATAGTTGGGAGAGCTTACGTCGAACACCAAACATTCCCTACAATCTGGCCTCTTCTATGCCGCAACGATTGCAAGAAATTATTGATGCCGGAGGAAGCTATACGAAATACTGATGTTAAAGCCATGACGTAAATGTGTATCGAATATATATTTATGTTAATATAGAATTTTATTATATTTTTATGTTTGACATCTATAAAAGTATATATTGTGACCATGAAAGAACTTTATTTATCCTTAGTTAGAATCTTTTCGGATCTTTTCCGTTTGACTGCCGCCATTGAAACATAATTAAACTTTTTGTATTTTGTATTTTAACTGAAATGTCTTGATGATACAAAATAAGTTACTTTATAAAAAAGCTTTTCTTAATTTTCCCTTATAATGACATATTTATAAGTTGAACTTCCTTATTTGGATCACCTGAAGGTCAGTGCCCCCAGCCTTCTTTACTTAGCCTTATAAGGCTAACTAACGAAAATATCACGACCTAACCTAACCAATCGTTAGGTCAACTGTACGACCTTGACGATTGGTTATGTTAGGTCGTGATATTTTTGTTAGTTAGCCTTATAAAGCTAACTAAAGAAGGCTGGAGGCCCTGATCTTCAGGTGATCCCCTTATTTTTCTGAGTACACGATTAAAACTTAAAAATTAAGCATGGATCTTGAAAGTAATTAAAATTGTTTATAAGAAACAAAATTTGAAGGGGAAATTAAGAAAAGCTTTTTTATAAAGTAACTTATTTTGTATCATCAAGACATTTCAGTTAAAATACAAAATACAAAAAGTTTAATTATGTTTCAATGGCGGCAGTCAAACGGAAAAGATCCATCTTTTCTTGCAATGTCTACGCTCGTGGAAATGATAATATATGCATTGCTGAAACAAACTATGAGAAGGTAATAGTTTCAGGAAAAAAATAAAAACTGGCAACATCGAGGCCATCACATGTTTATGGGAATTGTCCTATGATATTCTACCAATAAACTCTTATATACTACTATATACAGTATACTATATTACGTAATAATTACGATGAACAAATCAAATGCAAATTTCTCTGATTCACGGCCCACCAGTCTTGCTTTAGACTAATGACTTTCATAAGATGGAATAGGTTACCACTTAAAACAATGGATAAACTATCTATTAGTGAGACGACCGTGACTTCCTCGAAATGCGAGCGCGTGAGAGGTTCACTGAGGAATTTGATCATTAGATTCTTCACGTAGAATATGTATCACAAACAACAATATTGACAACAATTCCCAACAATTACTTAATATCAATCACTGCATTTCAGCAAATAATTTAGACCTGCGTCAAAATAACTTAGGTATCATGCCATGATTTGGGATATTTGCCGAATTAATCGTTCTCAATCGTCTACAGTATATATTGAGACGGTATAATGTAATGCCCAGCTAATATTATGATGACTAGGATTGCTCCATAACCATCCCAACATCCCGAAACTTGCTCATTCTGCTTCTTAATCATTTGTATTTTAAACACTAAAATGTAGCAGAAGTGACGTAATAATGGACGTCATTGATGGGGTTAAAGCAATTATGTGCACCAATCCGAACACACCTCCGCTGCCATAAGGACCGCCCATTTTATACCTAACAGACTAGCTTGGGACGAGACAGAGGCGCGAGACTTATTGTAAGCACTGTACCTAATTTATCTTGCTCTGTACGGTCGGGAAATTTACCCGTAGGACCGCACATACCCTAAATTTCAGTTGTGTTTATTCTTTTTTGTCATTTAATTTTAATAAAACTTTTACACAATAAAACATATGTATTTATCATATGCAAACAAGTTTTCAGACTAAAATATCAAATAATTCAAATTCTATCAACATTTAACGAAAGAGTATGATTTTTCTACTTAACATGCAAAAAATTATTAAACCTTTTTAATATTTTTTTTATTATATAAAAATAATTTTAAATGTAAAATTTACCTGTAATTTAGAATTTTATAATAACTGACCTTGAGCTTAAAGGATTTTATAATAATAATAATAATGATAATAATAATAACAATAACTGACTTAAACTTAAAAGATTTTATAACCCTAAACCCATCTTAAATTATTATACATTACTTTTAAACTTTGTTAATTCAAAAACCTTCCAAATCCCTACACATTTGACCACAGGTCTATACATCATCCACTACGTAATTCGATTTGTACCTACAACAGTCAATAAAAATGCATGTATGCACACTATATATACTATATATACAAACCTTATGCTAAAATCATTGGATGTCACAATAAACTATTTCATAGCGTGTAAGTGCTAACTATGCTATTTATATAGTCCTACGCATTTTTGCTTACTATATATAAATTTTTGCTCAGGCGTTTATTCAGTTAATTTAAAAATCCTCTCAGCTAATCTGTCCCTCAAAGTTATAAGATACACACTTTGTATCTAATACACACAAATACACACTAGACCACAGGTCTATACATCATCCATTACGTAATTCGATTTTTTACCTACAATAGTCAATAAAAATTAGCTTATAGATTGTACGGTGTACGTTCTCCCTTTTATCTACTCTATTCATTATGTACATAATTTATCCCACAGAAAAATAAAATTCTGAAATTTTTTTTTAACCATATCATTGTTTGTCTAACTTAAATGTTTGTCTAAATTAAAGTATTAATCTTTGAATTTTTTATATTATATAACTCACTTGCTCTGTATAAAAATTTGTAATGTAAAGAAAAATTCGTCATCTAACTTGAAGTAGTTAGGATGTTATTTTCTCATTTGTATTGTATTAATGGTACCCTATTAGATTATTGTATAAATATCATTTTTTTAAAGGGGAGAGTAATGTAAAAATGAAATGAATAATCAATATTCATTTTTACATAAGAACCAAAATCGCTTAACGCGAGTTTGGATAATAATTTTACTTGTAGCTTCCTATTTTTTTGTTCGTGTCACAACCCTACGATCTACCATATCTATGGTTTAGTCGTATCCATTTTCCATTTGTTATAGAAGTTATTATAATTAATTATGATTGTCTTGCATCTCACCCTCGATCCTAGATTATACATACACATTGCATATAAGAGGATTGGAACCCGTAGTTGTGCTTCTTAGTCCTTGATTCCCACTTTGTCTTTAATTCGTTTCTTTTAGGTCCTCCCAAATAATGACTTACAGTTATACTGTACGTATGACATAATGTGAATAACTATGACGTCATAAAGTAACTTAATTCTCTTCACGTTTTCCATACCTTGAACACTGAATCACGTGTTTAGTATTTGGACATCTTCCGTATTGAATGTATGGTAAATTCCTTAATAATAATAATAATAACTAATAATAATAATAATAAAAAGAAAAAAAAACTTCATTCTCTATACATCATTATTTATGTTGTTTCCTACCTATTGTCTATTGATGCCTATCAACCTATCAGTCCATATTTTACGCGTGTCTATATTACGCACACAACCTATTCTGTTACTTACATGTAAAATACGTCCACATGTATTTTTTTCTTTTTTGGCTTTTAAGTGCGTGCACTCCTCACAAGATATTCATAAATGCTTGGGTAGGTAAGTGGTCGAATTCGCGAATCACAGCAGAATTGAACGTTTCTAAGATAAACAACATCTTTCGCTCTGATCCAAATTCATAACATATTATTATGGACATCTCCTAATCAGTTTGGCTTTAAAAGGTCCCACTCAACTGACTTGTGTATCTATGTACTTAAAGAAACAATATCTAAATACATTGACAGTAATTCAACCATTTATAGCTGTTTCCTTGATATAAGTAAGGCATATGATAGGGTGAACCACAATATTTTATTTGAAAAACTAGAAGACAGGAAGGTTCCCATGTACATATTAAATTTATTGAAATTTTTGTATTCCCACCAATCTTTCACTGTTAGGTGGGGCAATGTACTATCCGAGTGTTTTGGCTCCTCTTGCGGGGTGAGACAAGGCTCCTTGCTCTCCCCTATGCTGTTTAATGTGTATATTGACGGATTAATTGCTTCACTTAATGCGGCAACAGTAGGATGTTGTATAGATAACACAAGGATAAATAACTTAGTTTATGCCCATGATATGGTGTTAATAAGTCCCTCTGTTAAAGGTCTGGATCGGCTACTAAATGTCTGCGAAGTGTATTCGCAGAAACATGATATTCTTTTTAATGTTACAAAAACTAAGGTTATGCAATTTCATCCTAAAAGCTGTAATCAGCCAGCTGATATAAGGTTTAAAATGAATGGTGAAGTAATTGAGGAAGTACAAGAGTTTAAGTATTTGGGTCAAACTATTACCAGCTCCTTGAGTGATGACTCGGATATAAGAAAACAATCTCGAAGCCTGTGTGCTAAAGCGAATATGACCATAAGGAACTTTCGTTTCTGTACAAGTGAAGCTAAAGACACACTCTTTCGTACTTTCTGCAGTAATATATACGGTCAGCAACTCTGGGTGAATTATAAAAAAGGTTCTGGCAGAACCCTAAATTTGCTGTACAACAGGTCTTTTAGACTCTTACATAAATTACCCCGGAGATGCTCAGCTTCGCAAATGTTTGCTACCCGCAATGTTCCGAGCTTCCCGGAGGTAACAAGACGTGCTCAACACAGTCTAATGCAAAGAATTAAAAAATCAACCAACCCGATCATCCAAGCTATCCATGAGTCCTGCCATTTATCCTCTAAGCTATGGACTTCTTGGTACGAAAACGTCTGTCTGTAGCTCCACTTAACTTCGACAGTGCAGTATTATTTCTAATCAATTGTATATATTTTTATCCTTAGTGTATGAACTGTCATTGTATTAATAATATTTGTCATATGGACTATAGTCTGCCAATAAACCTTTTCATTTTCATTTTCATTTTCATAACATATTATGTTGTATATAAATTATCTTGTCATGTCTCATGTACTTGTGTTGTACTAATAACCATATATAATAACCATATACAGGGCTATTCAAAATGATTCACCTGATTTCAAATGAGAATATTTTTTAATGTTACAAATACAGAGTGATTTGTGATACATCAACCAAAAGAAAAACTGTCCAAATTTTGTCTCTCACATAAATGCTCTATGTGACTTCCTCTAGTTACACGAGCAACGTCGACACGATAGTCGAATTCCTCCCATACTCGCTCCAGCATGTCCGTTGTCACTGACTCTACGGCAGTAACAATGCGAGTTCGGAGCTCATCCAAAGATGTGGGCAACGGTGGCACGTACACACCCGGTGGATCTGTTCTGTAACGTCGACGAAACTCACGCTGCACTGTGACTACCGATTTACAGCTCGAAAACTGCAACACACAAAACGCCTTCTGCTGTGCGGACGCCATTTTCACACTGACTGTTTGTTGCTAGGCTAGGCCACAGCGTTACTTTGGAGCCCTCTCGCGGTGATCTTGTTAAACTCGAAGATTTCCTCTTTCATGTGGTGTATGCCCAGTTGATGCACGGTTGATAGGTACGGAAGTATTCTCAGTTGAAATCGGATGAATCAATTTGAATAGCCCTGTACATATAATAACCATATATAATCTAACCATATAATCTGACCATATAATCTAACCATATAATCTAACCATATAATCTAACCATATATATATATATATATAAAAACACTGTAAGAATGGTAACGACGTAATGTACTTCAATGAAACTATAATTGAATGTAATGACTTTATATATAATGTAAGAATGTACTTTAATAGAACTGTAAGGGACAATCATAAGCGAATGGGAAGTAATCCATAATCGCAATCATAATCGTAATAAACCCAAACGAAAATGTACTCAGTCGTGTACAATTGTACTTGTGTACGACTATGAAATGATATCGCCTTCAGAAATGAAGATTCGGCAAAAAAAAAAAAGATTATTTTTTATTTTTTATTTTTTTTTTTAATCTTTATTGGAATCTTTCAAACATCTGATCGTGTTTAAAAGGGGGGAAACTTAACCTCCAACTGCCGTTCCCCAACATTCAGGCTTATATATTATACATGTATTTGTAAAATGAAGGACACTTCATTACGGCTCTCTGCTTTGGTCACTGCTAAGAGACTCCCCTGGTTAGCAGCCTCGCTGCGGGGAGGGGGAAGAGGCCCCTTGCCTCCTTAATATTTTTAGATTCCGGCCTGAGCTATGGTCGAAAGAGGTCGAACCTCTACCCCTGTAAATTCAGAGCAGTACCTGTATATTTTTAAGAAGTAAATCACAGCAAGCGAAACTTTTTATTTTCCCCCTCGAGTTGGGCTATCTTCAGAGGAATTTAGTCAGTAAAGTAGAAGTATCAGAGTATTATTGAAAGAAAAGAATTCACAGAGTGTCGACCCATAAAGCGAGAGAAAAGAATTAGAAAGTTATAGAAGAAAAGTATATAGAAGAAATATCCGTTGCTTGCCTCCGTAACTAGAACCCTCGTCGATCCGAACCAACCCAGGGCCATAGACGGAGGGGTTAACATATATATATATATGCAGTAAAATCACAGAATAACACGTGATCTTATTAATAAGCAAACAACCACAGATGTGAATATATCACGAAAGCGCTCGGATTTCGTGTTTCTTTTTCCTTTTTCCCTTTGGTTAGCGTCGCTGACTACGAATCCATCGGCCTCAGGTTCGAGACCCGACGGCAGCCGGCGCGCAGCAAAACTCAGCTGTTCATCCTTCCACACAATAAAGAAAGTGGTTGGTAGATAAATGGGTACCCTAAGTGGCCTAGTGATTAAGACGCTGGGCTGCTGATGGGGCGTGGGTCGGATTCCACGTTAAACTGTAGGTCTAAGGTGGAGTGAAATGCTTGACCTTCGTCAGAATGAACAATTCGGGCGGAAGCTAACCAAAGGTTACCAAGGGTTATATATACTGTATGATGAAAATAACCACGAAGGGAAAAGGAAACAGAGAATGGGCTCAAGCGCTTTTGTCTAATGACATCCTCAGCAACACTGAGATAAATAGCAAGTTCGAGACTATATATAGGTCAGAAAAACAAAATAAATAAATAAAAAAATAAATAAAAGAGAAAAATAAAAATTGTAGGAGGAGCATAGAAATTTATAAGGAAAAGCTATCAGAGCTTTAGCACTTTGCACCTCTTGTCTAAATCCGTTCTGCACATAACATGTCCGTTTCATGAAAAGTGGTCGCTCAATTTTGCCAGTTGAGGTTTAAGTTTTGGTTTTTGACTAAAAATATAATAGTTACCCCTTTTTATTTGATGTATTCAATCCGACGCGAATGCAACGAGTCTTTTGCTTATATTGAAGTTCTGGATATAGTAGGCTAGGTGTAGCTATAACCCCTAGATCCTGTCCCAAAGCTAGATCCTATCTGCTTTGCAGATAGCTGGTGAGGGAAGCTATATTTTTGGGGCTTCTTTGGGAGTGACCCGTTGCCCACGTTCGGCTAACATCATGAAAAAAAAAACTATAGTGTTTGTAATTTACCATTTCTTATTCGGACTATAGTGGACTATATATATGTATGAAAGAAACGGTATAATGAATCAGATTCGAACCCGCATACAGTTGGATTCAGATTCGGATTCGAATTCAACACCACCGGATTGTGCCAACCTATTATATATATATATATATATATATATATATATATATATATATATATTATATATATATATATATATATATATGAACATTATTTCACGAAAGTAACACGTGAAAAATATTTATGATAAATAAAACCACGAAGGAAAGGAAACACAAAATGGTGCTCAAGCGCTTTCGTCTACTGACATCCTGAGGAACACTTCTTTCCTTCGTGGTTTTATTTATCATATATATATATATATATATATGGTTTCTCGTCGCCCGAATTGTTCATTCTGCTGAAGGTTAAGCTTTTTGCTTAGACCTACAGCTTAACGTGAAATCCGAACCACGGAGTGGTCAGAAATTATAAAGTCCTTGCCCGGACTCGATCTACGACCTCCCGATCAACAGTCCAGCGTCCTAACTACTGGCCACCCAGGGTACTCATTTACTTAACCAATTTTATTGTATGGAAAGATGAACAGCTAGGTTTACTGTGCGCCGCATGCTATCACCGGTGGCCGGTAGATTCGTAGTCAGCGATGCTAACCACTACACCACCGAGGCTTGCTGTGCCGTGCCTTCAGCTTTTGCTTGGATTAGAAAATGAAGGAAATTTGCGTCAATCAAACGTTTCATGACGTTTCTATTTTGATTAACATTTGCAGTATGTTGAGAAATATTGTGATCTCTTTGATTATCTAACATTGTGTTAATACGAGCGATGCCCAAAGGTTGCAAATGACAATGTAGATTTTATATGCATTCACGAACTCCGTCTTTTAGTAGAATGGGATAAATTTTTACGAACTTTGCAACCATCATTTGTCCATACATTTTTGTCATTAGAAAAAGGCAAAAATGACCAGCAAAAATATAACATTTTTCATTACAACCTCATAACCAATTCACTTCACTATAAATTGAAGTAGGAAATCTGCAGATACACTTTTTTTAATTTAACCTAGATTAGGTAATTCCATTTGTGAAATATTCCCTGTGGTTCAACCTACACAGCCGTACTTGACGGGGTGGAATCAAAGGCTTTTCGTTTCATCAATTCCCCGCCTCTTACTCACTGTCTTCAATCTCTCTCTCTCCGCCGCAATGTTGCCTCACTCTCACTCTCTCTTTACTATCGTTATCATAACGGACATTGCTCTTCTGAACTCTTTAACTTCCTCCTTTAAGGAGCGCACGCAGTACCAGACTTTCTACACTTTCTCATCCCTTTTCTGTCCAACTATCTAATGCAAGGGTTAATCGGTATTTTCAGTCTTTCATCTACTCAACCGGTGAACTCTGAAACAATCTTCCTCAATCCATCTTTCCTCCTGTCTCTGACCTCCCATCTTCCAAACACAGAGTGTCTAGGCATCTCGAAAACCCCGGACCTTGATTTTGGCTCTCTTCTTCTTCTATGGGAGGGGCGCTTTTGTGGGCACTTGCCCTTGGCCCCTCCTTCCTGCATAAAAAGAATCTTTTATTGAAATGTTTTAGGAAAAAAATTAACGTTTGGTTAGGTTCTATATCAAACATTTATTTTCGGATACAATTATTATGTCAATCTTAAAAAAAAAAGAATTGAAACGATATTTTTAACCCTTTCGATACTTCTTGTGTGGGCGGAACGTATGTCCCACAGACGGCGTTTCTTTTATGCCCATTCAAATACGGCCGGCCGTGAATATTAAGATCGTACGGCGTACGTAGTTAGTCTGTGGTGATCATTCGTACATCGTACGTAGTTAGGTCTTAAAGTTTAAAATCCACAAACACACAAAATTACGATATTTGGATAGTCACATATAACACCGTTTCTGGCACTGCATGATCTTCAACTGATGAAAACCTTAAGGCTTCGTTGGCAACTTGACTGTAATGCGTGACGTTGCCATGCCAAACTTTCTAAAATAAACTAAATATAATAAATAAAATACTTAAAAAATACTCCTATTCTAAAGTAAATTTACAACTCACACTGAATACTTAAATTACAATTATATATGAGTCATGCATATAACCACTAACCAGTGTTGTGCGCGCTATCTCCTGAAAATAGCGGCGCTACCTTTACAGCTACTCGGGTAAAAATGTAGCTGCAGCTACTCATTTGGAAAAGTAACGCGCGCTACCGCTACTTTTGAAAAGCATTCAAAATTGGAACAATAATTCCCCAATACGTATGTGTAATTTGTACAAGTATTAGAAAACAACATCACTGTATCATACATATCTGTAAATCACAAATTCAGTAGCTAAGTTGTTGCTTTGCAGCTGTGCGAGGAAAAAAAGGTGCATACTGTATAGAACAATAGGACACGAATAAAGCAGGCAAAAGGAAGAAATTAATATCTCGTTACATCTTCTATAGTGGTGGGATAGCAAAAATTGCCTTGATTCAATTCGTAGTTCTTTTATTTGATTGCTAATAATGTAGGAATTGGACTGGGCTATTTTATGGTACTTTTTGACCACATCCAAGTGAAAATAATAAAAACAATCAAATACGCATTATTTATTTACAATAAAGTTTTAATAAAATAAGTGTGACTACATGTATGCGGCAACATCAGAAGGTCGATGGTGACCAAACTAAATATAGCTCATTCCAGCTGGTAATGCAGACACACTTCCAAGCACCACCACGTCGTTGTTAGTGGCCCAAATTTAATTTTTCATTGCTTTTATTTATTGTAATATTAATACCTTGCAAACTATAAGAACAAAAATGTTTTATATTCACTTTAAAAGGAGTGATTAATGAGTAGCGGTTGCAATTCCTCTAAAATGCAGCGCCACTACTCCCAACACTGCATATAACTATGTAAGGTAATCGTACTTAATAAAATTGTAACTTTATATTGACTATGTAGAGCTGAAACGCAAATTGAAAGTTGCGTACATTGTGGCTTTTTTCAGGCAGTCTTAGCTAGGAAATATATTCTAGCTAATAGCCATGATTTTATACTCATGCACATAAGAACCAAATTAGCTCACAGGGCACCCGAGCGTCACACGACTTAAATTATGTCCATGAGGAACAGAGAGTGCGGGATCTTTTATTCGCATGGTTTAAATTTCATTTATATCAATTATACACTAGGGAACAACATTTTTGTTTCTTGAAAACTATTTAGTGTTTCTTATAGAACTTTTGATGCTGATTCCAGATATGGTTTCAGAATTTTTCTATCACCCATAGTTTTCGAGAAAATAATATTTCCACTTACTCAGAGTTTTCCCAAAATATTAGTTAAAATTAAGTGTACTAATTTAATTTTACTTTCTTTTTTTTCCAGGTTAACTATATTTAATAGTATTTTTTGCATTAAAAAAATACAGCTATTTAAACAAACAAATTTTTAATAAAAAGAAAGAAATTTTGTTCAAGTTTTGCTCAAATTTTAAAATTTTTCATAGTAGAAAAAATTGGTTTTTCATTCCAAAAAGTTTTCCGTGATTTCAATAATTTTCCGCCAGCATGAATCGAAACTGTATTAATCCCAGAGATACATTTTGCTACGTATGTGGAGAACTGACTATAATGGCACAGAGGAAGACGATGACCCCACTCGTGAAGAAGGCTTACGAACTTTATTTTGGATGTAAGGTAGGCGACCAAGACAAATCCTGGGCACCTCATATCTCATGCATTTCCTGTGCCGTCACTCTTAGGGGTTGGATTAAAGGTACCCGCAAATCTATGCCATTTGCCATACCAATGATTTGGAGAGAGCCCAAGGTTCACCTAACGGATTGCTATTTTTGTATGACTAACGTTTCAGGATTCTCTGCCAAAAATAAACATAAAATTCAATACCCAAATCTTGCATCTGCCATGAGACCAGTACTACATGACGATGACAACCCAATTCCAACTCCCCCAAAGTCATAGACACTGGATGAAGAGTCTGAAGTTGAACCAATGGAAATTGATGACACTAAAGATACAGACTTTCAGCAACCTGAATCAAATAAACCACGTATGATAACGCAGGTTATGCTGAATGATCTCGTGAGAGATTTGGACCTTCCGAAAAAGAAAGCGGAATTATTGGGCTCCAGGTTACGTGAATGGAATTTGCTGGCAAAAGATGCAAGCATATCGGCGTTCCGCACTCGCCAAAAAGATCTGATGCAGTATTTCTCCTCGTCAGGTGGTTTATGCTACTGTAATAATGTAAATGGACTGCTGTTAGCTCTCGGTCATGAGCACAAATCTGAAGATTGGCGTTTATTTATTGACTCTTCGAAGCTAAGCCTCAAGGTTGTACTACTTCACAATGGAATAAATACCCTTCCATTCCTGTAGGGCACGCTGTCCACATGAAGGAATCTTACGAAAATATGAAACTCATCCTTCAGCAGATTAATTATGACCAATTTCGTTGGTATATATGTGGGGGATTTAAAAGTCGTCGCGCTTCTTCTGGGAATGCAGCTCGGTTATACGAAGTTCTGCTGCTTCCTTTGTGAATGGGACAGCAGAGCCAGAGATTCGCATTATTTTGTAAAGGATTGGCCACTTCGTCAAAAATGTATCCCAGGACTGAAGAATTTGTCTCATGAACCCTTAGTTGACCCCAAGAAAACATACTTACCGCCACTTCACATCAAACTTGGCATCATGAAAAATTTTGTCAAAGCAATGAACAAGGAAGATGAGGCATTCAAATATTTGAAGAAAAAGTTTTCATGACTTAGCGATGCAAAGATAAAAGAAGGGATCTTTGTTGGTTCCCAAACCAGAGAGCTCATGAAAGATCAAAAGTTTGATGATGCCTTGAGAGGAAAAGAAAAAGTAGGCATGGGAGGCCATGAAGAATGTTGTCACAAATTTTCTAGGGAACATCAAAGCCTCTAACTATGAAAAAATAGTGCAGGACATAATTGAAGCATATAGGTTATTGGGATGTAATATGTCACTAAAAATCCATTTCTTGCACTCCCATTTAGATTTCTTCCCTGAAAACCTCGGCGACGTAAGCGATGAGCATGGAGAAAGGTTCCACCAAGATATAGCTACTATGGAGAAACGCTACCAAGGGAGGTGGGATCCGGCAATGTTAGCTGATTACTGCTGGACATTGATGCGAGAAGCTCCTAATGAAAACTACAAGAGAAAATCAGTGACAAAGAAGTTTTAAGAAGAACATTTTGAATGCCAATCTGCCACTAATATAATTTTTATGAAGTATTTTTACTAACTTCTACACACTTTTTGAATAAATATTAAAATACAAATTTCTCAGTAACCTTGGGTGATAGAGAAATTCTACGGCTATATTCGGAATCAGCGGAAAACATCCTATAAGACCGACCTGTTCACGTCCAAGAAAAAAAAAAGTTAAAATTTGTTCCCCAGTGTTATGTTGATTCACAGTGGGAAAGACTTGACGGAAACAGTAGAATAGAAGTTTAATTAAGTTAATTTTATCTTATAAGTTTTCTCTCGGTACCCTGACTGTACACTACACACACACATATATATATATATATATATATATATATATATATATATGGTGTCCCAAAAAAACTATATACTCTTTAGAGCATCATATATTTTATAATTTAAAAAAAAAATATATATATATTGTTATATATAGCAATTGCCAATGAAAGGTAAATTAGTAATCTAAGTGATCAAAATGTTATAGCGAGTTGTTTGCATATAAAATTTAATTAACTACGCCAAGTGCTCAAAATGTTCTCCGGCGGCATGAATGCACTTTTGAATGCGTCGACTAAGCCTGGCCTTGTTTTATCAAAGGCCTTGTAATGGCGAAGCCTATGAACCGAACGCAGTGTAGTCACTCACTAGCTTGCTTCGGACTTAACCTACGCACTCATTCCACGATACAAACTCTACAGCATTCAACTTTATTCAGTTCAGCAAAAGAACCCATGTTGCGTAAACGTTTGACACTGGAGCAACGAAAAAGTGTTCTGAAATGGTATTGGAAATTTGAGAATGTGTCCGAAGTCCAGCGGCAATGGATCCGGGAATTTGGTACAAAGCCATCGACACGTCTCGCCATTACAAGCATCCGTGACAAGTTTGAGGCAGAGGGATCTGCTCAAAATATGCACAAGCGAAGATCTGGACGACGCAAATCAAGTGCGAGTGATGAAAACTCCGTTTTAGTGTTGCAAAAATTTAATCGATCACCACAGAAATCAGTTAGGCAATGCGCCCGTGAGACCGGAATCAGCAAATCAGGTGTTCACCGGATTTTAAAGTCGACAAAATGGAAAAGCTACATTCCAAGTCTGTTACACGCCATGACTGAAGATGACCCTGATCGCAGACTCGAATTTTGTGAATGGTTTCAGTCAATGGAAGCTGAAGACGTACAGTTTGCCAACAAAATCGTGTGGTCTGATGAAGCTACCTTCAAGCTGAATGGCACAGTAAATCGACACAACTGCAGGTACTGGTCACTTGATAATCCACACGTTTATGTGGATAAACATGTTAATTTACCAGGATTAACAGCATGGTGTGGTTTATCATCCAGGGATTTGGTTGGACCATTTTTCTTTAATGGGACAGTTACCGGTGCCGCATATCTCGACATGCTGCGGACAGAAATTATACCTGCAGTTCGGAAGTTGTTTGGAAACGACGACTTTTACTTTCAACAAGATGGAGCCCCCCCCACCTCATCATCATTGTGATGTCAGAAGGTACCTCGATGAAACTTGCCTAACCGTTGGATAGGACGAAGAGGAAGCGTTGAGTATCCTCCACGTTAACCGGACTTGACTCCACTTGATTTTTACTTGTGGGGCTACCTGAAGGATGTAGTTTATGGTACAAGACCTGCAACACTCGAACACCTTAAGGATGCAATTAGGGAAAAGTGCGGGATCATCACAGCATCCACATTAGTCCATGTCTGCGAATCAGTTAGTCGACGCATTCAAAAGTGCATTCATGCCGCCGGAGAACATTTTGAGCACTTGGCGTAGTTAATTAAATTTTATATGCAAACAATTCGCTATAACATTTTGATCACTTAGATTACTAATTTACCTTTCATTGGCAATTGCTATAATATATATATATATATTTTTTTAAATTATAAAATATATGATGCTATAAAGAGTATAGTTTTTTTGGGACACCCTGTATATATAATCTTGCCTTGAAAACTTCTTTTGTTGTCTGTTGACAAGAGCAATTTTAATGATGCATTGAAGGTAATTTAGGATGTTATCTTAATGCGGCTCGGTGAAGTTATGAGTGTACATCTGTCATCATCTGCAAATGACTTAAGAACATGTTCGTTGTTATCTTTGCGAAGACGGGAAGATTGTGTCTATTATTAACTAAACTGAATCTTCTCAAAACTAAGAGAAAAATAATAATTGGGAGGAAAAAGCAAATAATTTTTTTTTTAATATTCCCCTGAAAACGACAAAACAGCGCTTTGTTCTTGGCTAGCTCACGTCATTGCGACAATCTTTAGAATACACAAAGATCATATCGTGATACGAACGTGTGGGTAGCGACACCAGCGGTGTCGCCATAAATTTAGACTTATTATTCTTTCCCTAAAATCATTAAATATCATGAAAAAAGGATATAATAAAGAGTAGTCTAGATCAGGTTAGGTTAATTTAATTAGGTTATTTAGATTATGTTAAATGTTACCATCCACACTATTTTCGGTAGTGATACAATTTCGGTGGAAGAAATCTTAATGGGTCAATCCATTATTTTAAAGTTTCTATAAAATAAGTGTTTTCTGTTGTTTTTTTTTGTTTTCTCAATTTGTTGAAATGGTTATGAAATGGAATTTATAGAGAAGTTCTGAAATAAAATCTTCATTTATTTTATATTATATAATGACTATAGGTCATGTTTTCCTTTACACACACACACACACACACACACACACACATATATATATATATATATATATATATATATATCCTTTTTTGTGTCATCATCTTGAATTTAGATGAAAAAAAAAATTTTATGTTTGTGTGAAGGACTTATTCTCTTGGAGAATTAGTTGGGTAGAAAAGAATTTCGGATTATGAAAAAGTATTGAAGACAAAATTTTTATAAATGTGGATAGTTTCTTTTATAGGATATTTATTTCTTTTATTCACGATTAGTGTCTTTATTATTATTATTATTATTATTATTATTATTACTGGAAAAATGGACGCCCTAAATCAAACATCCAACAAGCCACTCCACACCCTCACAGGAGGAGAATACTTCCCCAGAAGGGATAATGGATCTAGAGACACCTCCTGAGGTAGCAGCACTGTCTCTACAGTATCGTCACGAAGCATCGCGAATAGCCTCCATTTTTATGATAAACAACAGGAACTCTTCAACCCCTTGAGAAGAGAGGGAGAGTCCATCGTTTAGCTCTTAACGGCGATTCTCACTAATGATACTTTGAACGATATCCCCAGAAAAAAAGGCTAAAAAGATTTCCGAACTAAAGGAAGAGGTCTTCGAGTTAAAACAGAAACCGGATAATATAAAAATGAAACGAAACGATCAACATTCGAAATTAGAACATCTCCGAGACAAACGGGTAAATACGAGAGTTATGTGGTCCCCTTCTCCCAGCAGCAGAAGTCCAAGACGAAGATTGCAAAAGGATATTAATTGGAATTCTTCAGTCTCAGCTCAATTACTCTATCAACCAAGATGTCATCACGGAAGGAACCAGGTTAGGGAAACCATATCAAAGAGCAAGAAGGTAGATCTAGTTCCACGTAAAAAGTGCCGACATAAAAAATGAAATATTGTCTCATTGTATACAATGAAAACGTATTGTTTACGCGAACGAACGAATACCTAACAAATATGAGGAAGACTGACTCAAAAAAGTTTTGAAATTTAAAAAAAAATCACTCGAATTACATTCACTCGCGTTTTGCGTAATGGAATTATTTATGTGTAAAAATCGCGAGCGGTCAAAGAAAACAGATCAATAGTGAAGCAGACTTAAACAACTATTTCCGCGAACTACAGACAGGATTAGCCCACAGGATTAGCGCCCCCCCCTATCTAACTCGAGTAATTCTTACCCCGGAATCCAATAAAATTAATTAATCCCTCCTATCTCATACAAATCACAACAATTATACAAATATAACTATGAATAACCAATTATAAATATAAATATCAAATATTATTACTCTTATTATTATTAGCATTACTGCTACCTACTCAGGTAACTATTATTATAATTATTATTATTATTATTATTATTATTATAACTGTAACTATTAACTATTAACTATTTATGTAATTATTAACTATTTATTAACTTAATAATAACCCACAACACTAAGGCAAATTCATTAATGCTTTATAATTTATTTCTCTATAAATATCATATTTATACTTCACAAACTAATTACGGGAAAAGTTGTGAAGTCACCCGAATCAACTTCGGCAAAAAGTGTAAAAAACCACAAGGACCTTCCTTATGTCTTTCTGATCACACTCCTACAGAAGTTCTACTTAAATTCGTAAGCACACACGATGACCATCATCTACGATTCATATAAAGGCAAATTTTATTTTATTTTAGCTATTTCTATTCTAACACACTGGTTTTCTCTTTCATCTTACGTCTTATTCATTACACTCGTCCCTCTGAACAACATATTCCTGCGAGCTATATATATATATATATATATACACACACACACACACACACAATGACTCACCGCCTCAGAAACCAACTATTTCTGATTTATGGTACACTGAAACTGGAATTTTCATTACGATATTGGAAATTGCTTCATCGACCAAGTGCCCTTGAGTAACGACAGTATTTTCATTAAACTTCGATGCTTGATGAAATACTTTTACATTTCGGTGAACTGATTCCTTGAAAATAATTTAATCGAAGTGGGTGGCGCCATCTATTGGAGGACATGACAAATACTTAATACCAGTTTATTTCCATTAACCGAGTTTAGTTACGCGCATATTATTTTTATGTTAATTAAGAACAACATACTAACGGTAACTTAAGTTTTAAAATTAAATACATTAGAAATAAATTTACCTTATCTCGGTGGGACTCGAACCGATGTCACTGAAGATTCAAACTTTGCGAGCCACCACAGAGTGTATGATAAGTAACTCCCTATTTTAAAATTTGTATAACTTCGTTATTTGTTACTCAATTTTAATGAAACAAACTGTAAATTATTCAGTATTTATTGAGGTTTTCATTTACAAACATTCACATACACTTTACACTTTCACATATGCTCCTGCATTATCACAACATTTCCTTAGACGAACAGGTATGTTGTCCACTGCTGTTCGTAACATGCGTTCAGGAACATTGTAGAGAACATAGTTAATTCTTTCCCCCAGTTCATCAAGATCTTTAGGTTTGCGGCGATAAACTTCTTCATGCGTACCAGTAGTGTGCCCGCATTTGGGAAAACAGAAATGGATCAGTTTGAGAATTTCCTCCTTGGGGTCCTCACCGTCCTTCATGAGGGGTTCCCTGAGGGGTCCCCCTCCCCCTTAGGTTCCTCAACTTCATTTATGAGGCTTCACGGTCTCTCATTAGAAATATTTGTAGATTTAAAATAAAAATAAAAAAGAATAAATAAACAAGAAAAACAAAACAAACAAGAAAAAACAAAAATAAAAATAAAATACAAACAAATAAACAAACAAACATTCCCTGTATTTGGGGCCGGAGATAGGTTAAACTAAGCTAAGGGTAGGTTGAGTTGAGTAGGAAAAAATTCATGGCTCTTTTTACACAGCGTTCCGCCAACGTTTCACCGCGTTAATTCACGTCACTTCTGGCTGCATACGATAAAGAATTACTTATCTATGCGTGCAGGGGGGCGGCGTTTCTCATGCAACAGAGAAAAAACTTAAGGTAAAAACTTCTTATCTTACGCACGAAAGTTCTAAAAACACACTATACAACAAGACAGCAAAGCTTCTTATACTCCGATGGCCATTTTTATTTAGCATTATCCAATATAAACATACAGGTGTAATTTATTTCTTTTCTAGCTTACAGTATCTACAAAAAAAATCGGGCGCCACCCTATTCACATTATTTACATGATATATTGCCTTAACATTTTCATTATCATAAATAAAACAAAAAAACAGGGCTTTGATACTTGCATATTAATATTTTGTCATGTTGCCTCGAGCCTTGATAACCATTTGCAACCTCTGATACCCACATTTTCAGTATTTCATTCCTGAGTTTCGGAATAGTTATTGTATCACATTTGGCAAGCTCGTCCGGTGCTAGTGTTTCCGAGCAACTGATACAATGAGCAAACAATGAGCAAACCAACCAAGCTTGTTCTTGATATAATTCCAACAGTTCTCTATTGGATTTAAGTCAGGTGAGTTACCAGGCCATTCAAGAAGTTCGATATTGTTGTCAGCAAACCATTTTTAATTTTTTTTGCAGTGTGACACGGTGCATTGTCCTGCATAAAATGTTGCATCTATGGATCTCATAGAAAGCCAATAAATGGCCTTCTTCCATTGTTCTGATGTCCAGTTCTTATATATCTTTGCAAATGCTAACCATTTGGCACGTATTTGCTTCGTGAGCAGATGTTTCTGTGCAGCTACTCGTGAGGGGAGGTCCAGCTCTTTCTGCAGCCCGTGCTGCACAGTTCGTTCAGAGATATTTGCAAGGATTTGGGGGTGATTTTTCTTAATTTGTGCAGCAGAAATAGATGGTTTCTTTAATACTTCACATTTTAATAAATTGTCAGTAGCCCTAGATGTCTTCCTTGGTCGGCCCGAGCCAGCTTTTCTAGGAGGAACAACACTAGGAGGTAGGGCTCGGGCTACAGCAACAAGCGAACGGATGGGGGAATGTGCACGACCTGTTCAACTAGATATTTCACATGTAGGCACTTTTTCTTGTTTCCACGCAAGAATACGTGCTTTCTCCTCCACGGTAAACTTCAGACGGCTCATAATGAATTTTTTATGTAAAAATTATAAACACTTTCCCCCAGGACAGAAACATAACAAAATTCTCCACACAAAAGCACAAAATTGATGTTCTTCTACTCCAACCACTAATGGGTATCTGAGGCTCTCGTTCACTCACATTGTTATGCCAGACTCGTGCTGAGTTGCCAGACGTACGGAAGTTTGACTGGTAAAAATTATAATGATTTTCAACGCAAATAAAATTCGACGCGAATAAACATTGACATCAAAGGGGAACTACGGGATTTTTTTGGTGGATACTATAAAAACAGTAGTTACGAAAAGCAAAAATCAGGCTAATAAAAGTTTATTTCCTATTCAATTTATAGATTAATATTTGTATTATATGAAGTTAAATCGAAAAAATATTAAATAAAACTTAAATAAATTATATTTTATTTTCATTATAGAGATAACTTTTGTCAGTCATTCTACACTATTATACGGATAGACTGACATGCGCTTAACCACCATACCTTTTATTCACCTTCAATTACCCTTTTAAGCATTATTATTATTATTATTATTATTATTATTATTATTATTAATAGTTTATCATAATTATATATATATACTGGGTGATCCAGATAAATGGGACCCATAAAAAAAGCCAAATATTCTTAATATTTAATTCCTTTCATAAAAACTATATATCATTCGAAAGAGTAGAGTTACAAGTTTATTATGAAATATTTATTTTTTAAAAATGACTCCTTTCAAATGTGCTCCATTAGTTGCCAAGCATTCCAGTGTTCTCGCTTGTAAGTTCTGCATCACTTTTGCGAGAGTGTGCGGTGGTATGGCCTGTATCTCATTTGTGATGGCGGCCTTCAATTCTTGCAAGGTCGTTGGGTTATTTCTGTAGACCCTACTCTTTAAATATCCCCAGAGATAATAATCTAAGGGAGAAAAATCCGGAGACTTTGCGGGCCATTCAACGTCTCCAAATCTTGAGATTAACTCGCCTGGAAACGTTTGACGCAAAACTGCCATGCAGTTCCTCGTGGTATGGCAGGTAGCTCCGTCTTGTTGGAACCAGTGGTTTTCTAGACAAAGATCTCTTAATTTAGGAATAAGGAAATCGGTCAACATTTTTTCGTAGCGATCACCATTTACAGTGACCGTGTTTCCGATGGAATCCTCGAAAAAGTACGGCCCTATGATCTGAGATGCAGTAAGACCACACCAAACAGTTACACGCTGACTATGCAACGGGACTTCGGTAATATTCAATGGATTTTCTGTTGCCCAGAAACGACAATTTTGTCTTGAAAGATCTTTGAGCTGAAACTACACTTCTTCCATGCTTATAATATTGCTCAGTTATGAAACTCAGCTGTTCCACAGTCCATGCAGTCATCTTGAAGGGTTAGTTTTAACTAACACTTTTATTTTGTTTTGTATCTTATCTTGTCTTGTATTGTCAGAACCTATACAATCCTGTACAAACTTGTAACTATCCTCTTTCGAATGATGCGTATGATTTTATAAAAGGACTTATACTTTAAGAGTTACAGGGATTTCTTTTGGGTCCCATTTCTCTGGATCACCCTTTATATATATATATATATATATATATATATATATATATATATATATTTGCTAAACTTATTCAAAATAATTTTATAATTCTTCTACGCACATTGCTGTCGCTTCCTGCTTCTCGAAACTACTAGAAAAACTCTTATTACTCCGATTAAATGATTACCTATGAACATCTAATCAGTTTGGTTTTAAAAGGTCCCACTCAACTGACCTGTGTATCTATGTACTTAAAGAAAGAATATCTAAATATACTGACAGTAATTCAACTATTTATAGCTGTTTCCTAGATGTAAGTAAGGCATATGATAGAGTGAACCACAATATTTTATTTAAAAAACTAGAAGACAGGAAGGTTCCCATGTATGATACATATTAAATTTAGTGAAATTTTGGTATTCCCACCAATCTTTTACCGTTAGGTGGGGCAATGTACTATCCGAGTGTTTTGGCATCTCTTCCGGGATGAGACAAGGCTCCTTGCTCTCCCCAATGCTGTTTAATATGTATATTGACAGATTAATTGCTACACTTAATGAGGCAACAGTGGGATGTTGTATAGCTAACACAAGGATAAATAACTTTGTTTGTGCCGATGATATGGTCTTAATAAGTCTCTCTGTTAAAGGTCTGGATCGGCTACTAAAAGTCTGCGAAGTGTATTCGCAGAAACATGATATTCTTTTTAATGTTACAAAAACTAAGGTTATGCATTTTCATCCTAAAAGCTGTAATCAGCCAGCTGACATTAGCTTTAAAATGAAAGGTGAAGTAATTGAGGAAATACAAGAGTTTAACCTCTTGACGACTGAATTTTTTGTAGGGTTAAGTTATAAATGCGTGTATTGGAAACGGTACATATTCGACCCAGTGGTCCAAAAGAGGTTAAGTATTTGGGTCAAACTATTACCAACTCCTTGAGTGATGACTCGGATATAAGAAAACAATCTCGAAGCCTTTGTGCTAAAGCGAATATGACTTTAAGGAACTTTCGGTTCTGTACAAGTGAAGCTAAAGACACTTTCTTTCGTATTTTCTGCAGTAATATTTATGAACAACAACTCTGGGTAAACTATAAATAAAGGTTCTGGCAGAACCCTAAATTTGATGTACAACAGGTCTTTTAGACTCTTACATAACTTACCCCCGAGATGCTCAGCTTCACAAATATTTTCTACCCGCAATGTCCTGAGCTTCCCGGAGGTAACAAGACGTGCTCAATACAGTCTGATGCAAAGAATTAAAAAATCAACCAACCCGATCATCCAAGCTATCCATGAGTCCTGCCGTTTATCCTCTAAGCTATGGAATTCTTGGTACGAGAACGTCTGTCTGTAGCTCCACTTAACTTAGACATTACTGTATTAGTTCTAATCAATTGTATATATTTCTATCCTTAGTATGTGAACTGTCATTGTATTAATAATATTTATCATAGGGACTATAGTCTATCAATAAACGTTTTCATTTTCATTTTCATTTATTATTATCATTATGTATTCATATTCAGAGCTAGTGCGCATCAAACGTAAAATTCATTTTAAAGTATTGTAATAATGAAGAATATATTTTTAAATAAATATTTTCACGAAAAAATTTAGAAGTCAAGTAGCTAAATTAATATTTTTCAAATAGACGGTTGTAACACGGTTTCAATTATAAGGTGAATTTAAAAACAGAAGCAGTTTTATAATGCGGAATGTGTAGACCATTAAACACGAAATATAATATTTCCCACTGAATCAAAATGAAGACTATAATCTCTATAAACATGTGTTTATTTGATTGATGATGATAGAACCATCAGATTCAATTTAGCATCGTTACCCTAAGTGACGCAAAAGTCATTTTCTACATACATTTGCGAGACAGAAAGCGATAGTTCGTTTTAGTAGGAGGGTCTAAATTAAATATGTTTACGTTCATTCTATAAATTTAAACCATTACTTGTAAGCAATGAGGACTAGCATCGTTGATTAATATAATTTCTTTTCAATAGTTTACTAATCCACATTTTCAACAGCTTGCGGTAATTATGCAAATGGGGAAAGGAATGCAAAATTTCCATAAGGTTATAATACGTTTCAGAAAGCAACGAATATAAGTTGCTGGATATGCATATTTGTACATTGAGGGAAGAGCCCTAAATATCATCGCTGCAAAGATAACTGGATACGAATATAAAAATAAATGGTAAAGATTCGGTAAAACACATCCACTCAAACTAGTGACGAAAATAGGTTTTTCTGGTGTATTTCATGCTGTTTCAATTGAATCTGACCTTCATTTTTGACGCAAATGCACCGTTATGAAGATAACCCCCACGCTCCAACTACCAACAATTTGGATTCCCCTAAGTGGGCAGGGCTTTGAAGAAGAGGGAAATTGTGGGCTAAAAAGGCCAGAATCAATTGAAACAGCATGAAATACACCAGAAAAACCTATTTTCGTCAGTAATATTCACGACAAAAGTAATCTAAAGTAACCTAACCTAACTTAACCTAACGAAAAATATCGATAACAGCGCTATCGTCCCTCAAAACTTGTTTGATGACGTCCCACTCGGACTGAGAGCACCCACCACAGACAGCCATTCTAAAGCTACTGTTGAATTCAAATTTCAGTCGCCGAACCTGCTTGGGTGTGCGTGGGGGTATCACGCGACAATGGGGCAGCCGCTGATTGGCTAATGATAGTAACATGACTACACACGTCACGCGACGAGATGGCGGGAGGAGGGTGGCGGCAGGTTTGACTTTTTTTATGCAGGAAGGAGGGGCCAAGGGCAAATTCCCGCAAAAGCGCCCTTCCCACAGAAGAAGAAGAGAGCCAAAATCAAGGGCTAGGGTTTTCGAGATACCTAGAAAGCCACAAGGTTTTCCCTGCCCCAATCAGATATAGCAGAAAGATAAGAGGTCAGGTGCCCCATAGCCTCCTCACGCAAATCATGAAGCGACTGCTGTGAGGGACGCTTTGGGAAACGGGTGGAGACGTGAAGAGTGGAATCATCGGCAAAGGAGTGAATAGCACAGGAAGTGCGAATTAAAAGATCATTAATAAGTAAAAGGAAAAGAGTAGGTGACAGTACAGAACCCTGAAAAACACCATTGTTAATAGCTTTAGGAGAAGAACAGTGGCCATCTACAACCGCAGCTATAGATCGGCCAGAAAGGAAATTAGAGATGAAGGCACAGATAGAAGGATAGAAACCGAAGGAGGGTAGTTTCGAAATTAAAGATTTGTGCCAGATTCTATTAAAAGCTTTTGATATATCTAGCGCAATAGCAAAAGTTTCACCGAAATCCTGAAACGAGGATGACCAAGAGTCAGAGAGATATGCAAGAAGATCGACAGTAGAGCGTTCCTTGCGGAATCCATACTGACGATCTGAAAGAAGATTGTAAGAAGAAAGGTGTTTAAGAATCTTACTATTAAGGATAGATTCAAAAACTTAGGAAAGGCAAGAAATCAAAGCAATTGGACGATAGTTGGAAGGTTGAGAGCGGTCACCGTTCTTTGGGACAGGCTGAATGAAAGCGAACTTCCAGCAGAAAGGAAAAGTACCAGATGAAAGACAAAGACGAAAGAGTTTGCCTAGGCAGGGTGTCAGCACAGAAGCACAGTTCTTAAGAACAGGAGGAACAACATCACGACCATACGCCTTCCTAGAGTTGAGCCCAACTAGGGCAGAAAAAACATCTTTAGAAAAGATTCTAATTTCGGTCATAATAAGGTCAGAGAAGGGAGGAGATGAAGGAACAGCACCGGAATTGTCCAGAGTTGAATTGGAGGCGAAAGTTTGAGCGAAGAGTTCAGCTTTGTCAGGAGAAGTGACGGCAACTATGCCGTCGGAATGGAAAAGAGGAGGGAAAGAAGAGGAAGTAAAGTTGTTGAAGAGGTTCTTAGCTAGATACTAGAAAGAGCGAGAAGAATTAGAATTGGATAGATTTTCACATTTTTGTCAGATGAAGGAAGTTTTGGTGAGCCGAAGAACAGATTTTGCACAATTTCGGGTAGAAATAGAAGCGGTGTGAGAGTCAGGAGTTGGATGGCAACAGTACCTTCTGAAAGCCTACTCTCTGTCGGGGATAGCATTAGAACAAGTAAAGTTAAACCGACGTTTTTTTACATTAATTGTAGGAATAGCATATGGAATGTAAGCCTCCATGCCCCAGAGAATCACTTCTGTGATGCTCTCTGCACACTCAGAAGGGCCCCGGCCACGGAAGCAGTAATCATTCCATGGGAAATCAGAGAAGTACTGCCTAAGGGCCTCCCAATCAGCGGCGCCGTAGTGCCAAAGGCATCTCCTCTTGAGAGGATTCGAAGACCGAATTGGAGCGATAGGACAGAAAACAGATATAAGATTGTGATCGGAGTTGCCCAGCGGAGAAAAAGTTTCATAGAGTAAGAAGAAGAATGAGAGGTAAGAAGTAAGTCCAGAATGTTGGGCTTATCTCCAAGGCGGTCGGGGATACGAGTAGGGTGCTGTACAATCTGCTCTAGGTCATCTAGGAAAGAAAAGTTGTAAGCTCGTTCACCAGGGATGTCAGTGAAATGGGAGGAAAGCCAAAGGTGGGAAAGAATATATTCCACTTTGGAAGTGAGGTAGTCAAAGAATTTTGGATAGTCACTAGAATTAGGAGAAAGATAAACAGCGCAGATGCATTTAGTTTGAGAATGGCAAGTAAGCCGTAGCCAGAGGGTATAGAATTCGGAAGATTCGGGTCCGGGAATACGAGAATAAGTTAGGTCATTGCGTACATATACGCAACATCCACCTTTGGAGTGAAATTGAGTATAGAGAAAGTAAGAGGGTATAGAAAAGGGTTGCTGTCATCGTTTCAAACACCTGAGTTTCAGTGAGGAAAAGAAGATCAAGTTTAGAGGAGGAGAGGTGGTGTTCAACAGATAGAAAATTTGAGAAAAGGCCTCGAATGTAGTAGAAATTTATGAAAAATGAATCAGACAGAGACCCAGAACAACTCGAATGGGCGGTAGCAGATACAGACCCGCTGCCCGAGTCTGCGTTCCCGGTATCGGCAGCGGGGCAGCCAGAAGTGGAGACATTTATAGTTCCCTCCCCAGGGACTTCGAGGCTCTTGAAGTTGATGCCATTTTTTTTTTAAGTTTGGAAAAGATTTTGTAGTGTGTAAGATCTACAGATCTACAGAAGCTAAGGCTAACAAAGACCCTAAGATCCACTCTAAGGTTAGCCGGAGAGAAAGGAAAGAGTAGGGGGTTAAGAGAAGAAAATAAGGGGTTAAATAAGTAGCAACACCTATCACTCATGGGTTAACATTCATTCAGAAAAAGAGAAAAAAGACACCATCATCATCCGCCGGCCACTGCCGACAGTCTGAGAGAATAGAAAAGGGGTGAAAGATGAAAAGAAATAAAATAAGAACGCTTACAAACCATGCAAACACAGTCTTAACTCACAGTCATACCATGCAAACTACAGACATGCAAGTAAGGAGAGGATAAGAAAAAAAAAGTACGTAAAGTTAAACAAAAAGTAGGTTAGTTTACTCTACGAGCTACATCAACGTTCATGTTGGTCTAATTTTTTTTTTTTTTTTTTTTATTGCTGGCATGTCACAAGCTGGCATTAGTCGTCAACAGACTCATTCTCGACCACCACCCCCAGAGCTCCTGTTACTAATTGTTTTTTTTTAAACAACGTTAATATTTTTAAAATGTGTATCTAAACGGTTCTTAAACATAACTTATTAACGCTGGTAGAGTGAACGACTGACGCGGGAAGATTATTCCATTTATCAATTACTTTAAACGTAAAAAACTTTTTAGCGATATTAGTAATGAAACGTCTGCCACGCAACTTAAATCCGTTATTACGGGTATTGCTATTATCGAAAGTGAACAGTTTGTCAAAATTTACGTTATCAATGTTATTAACGATTTTGAAAACTTCAATAAGCTCCCCCCTTAATCTCCTAGTTTCGAGTGAATGCAAGTCTAACACTTTAATCGTATCTTCATAAGGCTTGTTGCGCAATGACGGAATTATTTTCGTGGCACGACGCTGAACCCTTTCTAGCCTATCAATATCCTCGCGCAAATACGGGCACCAAAACTGAACGGCATATTCTAAATGAGGCCTGACTCGGGACTTGTAAAGGGGCAATATAATATCCTTCGATTTAAATTCGAAATTACGCGCTATGAAGCCTAACATCCTATTAGCTTTTGTGCAAGGCTCCAGGCACTGGTTCCTAACCTTTAAATCAGGGGTCACCAACCTTTTTTTTGTTCACCGCCCACTTTTACGATTTTTTGAAAATTAAAAAAGTTTATCGCCCACCTTAGATCAAAGAGAATAAATCAACATAATCGATAAAATAAATAATGAAATAAATGTTTAATTACCTTTAATGTGAGCCCACTAGTGGGCGCTACCGCGCTGGTAGGTGACCCCTGCTTTAAATCCTTAGATACGCGTACGCCTAAATCTACTTCCTCGTCAACGCTCGCTAACTCTCTACCATCCATCGTGTACGTGTAATCATGGCCGTAACTACCTATGAGGTCACCGAGGTCCGGACCTCGGTAATTATTTCCTAAAAAAAAAAAAAGAGACTGAACCGTTCTCCGTGTATGAAACGCATATTACCGCTTTTCTTTTGAAAAGAGGGAGCGTCGAGCGTTTTGTGTTTTGTGTTTAGTATATAGCTTGGGTTGTGTTTGTAGATGTCACTTTGGTCTGAATTTTTCTCGTCCCGCCGCGCTTGAAAAAAATCTGGACCTCACTAATTTCTAAACCCTAGTTACGGCCCTGCGTGTAATTAATGTTACGAAAACCTATATGCAAAACTTTACATTTGTCTACGTTAAATTGCATCTGCCACTTAACCGTCCATTCCATAATCCTGTTTACATCCTCTTGGAGCCTCTTTCTATCGTCCTCGTTAACAACCCTTCCGCCTATTTTAGTATCGTCCGCGAATTTTGACACGTTACTAGTCAATCCTACATCTATGTCGTTAATGTAGATTACGAATAGCAATGGGCCTAACACTGAACCCTGTGGGACACCGCTACCTACATCCAACCACCCCAATTCACCACCATTAACAATGACCCTCTGTCTCCTAGCACGAAGCCATTCCTCTAACCAGTTAGCTACCTGACCGCGTATACCGTGCGCTTTGACCTTCGCAATTAATCTATGCGGAACTGTATCGAACGCCTTTTTAAAATCTAAATAAATAACGTCGGCCGCTCTATGCCTATCGTATTCGCGCACTATTTCGTTATAAAATTCTAACAAATTAGTTAAATAAGATCTATGGCGTCGAAACCCATGCTGACTATTATTAATCATATCTCGACTTTGTAAGTGATCGATGATACGATCCCTAACTACAGATTCCAAAAGTTTACCGACAATTGTCGTTAAGCTAATGGGCCTATAATTGCTAGCTAGTGTGCGGTCGCCTTTTTTAAAAATAGGCGTAACGTTAGCTAATTTGAAGTCTTCAGGAATAATCTCCGTTTCGAGTGACTGATTAAAAATCTTCGTTAAGGGGCCTACAATAACGTCTTTCAAAGCTTTCAAATGTCTGGGATAAAAAGCGTCAGGGCCTGGAGCCTTGCTAACGTTTAGCCTATCGATATAATGCGCAATCTCACCCTCGTAAACAGTTATTTCATCCAAAATAGTCTCGCTACTAAATGGAACGATATCGTCCACGTCAGGGACATTATTTAAGTCTTCTACGGTAAAAACTGTCGCAAAAAAGTTATTGAAAATACCCGCCATCGCCTGAGTGTCAGAAGCCAAACCGCCGTTACCATCCACTAGAGGACCTATGTTATCGTTTATTGGCTTACGATTATTGACGTATTCAAAAAACTTTTTGGGATTATGTTTACTATCCGCAGCTATAAGTATCTCTAAATGACGCTTAGCATTCCTAACTCATCTTTTAACCTGACGTCTAAGCTCGCTATATCTATTAAAGTTAGCTGCCATACCATTGCGTTTATTAAGTCTATACGCTCTGTTATGCTCGTTTATGAACTCACTTATTTCCCTAGTCCACCATTTGGGTCTACCATGATTTCTAGCGCGCTTGGGCCTACGAGGAATAAACTCCCTTTCAATATTCATAAAACTTTCTTTAAACGCCTCCCAATGCAAATTTGTCATTACCCATAAATAAGTTATCCCAGTCCACTACTCCCATCCTATCCGCAAGACTATCAAAATTAGCCCTACGAAAATCCTTAGTGTTTTCTATCAATAACTTAAACCTAAGAATTTGATGATGATCACTACATCCTAAACTCTCGCCTACTTCTAAACCTTCGACTATATTTTCGCCGTTCGTCATCACCAAATCTAAAATATTGTCACCGCGCGTTGAATTGGTAACCATCTGTCGTAAAAAAATATCCTCCATGAACTCAATCTCAAACCCTCCTCATTACCAGTAAAAGTCTCGTAATTAATATTAGGGCAGTTAAAGTCTCCGACAATTATACTATTCCGATTGTGAATAAAGTTATCAAGAAGAGTGTAAAATCTAGTATCGGTATCGAGGGGTTGAACGGGAGGTCTATAAACAACAACAAAATTAAAACTAATAATACGCGCCCTAACTTCAACGCATATTAATTGCTGCCGAAAAATCTAACTTAACCTCGATAGCCCTAAGGAATTACGAATGTACAACAAAACGCCGCTACCAAACCTACGTAACCTATTATTAGTAAAGAGTTTAAAACCCGGTATATGAAGTTCCCCCAACAAGTCCCAAGTCACGGTATTTAACCACGTTTCAGTGAGAGCAACTATATCGTGGTTGCCAGAATAAATTATCGCCTTAAATTCGTTTAATTTATTTCTAATACTACGCGCGTTACAATAAAAGACGTTTAAGCTATTTTTTACCACGGGCCGGCGTTTTAAACTATTTTTCACGTCGGGCCCGCGTTCCCCGGACCCACAACGTTTAAAGAAGGCTTCGACCTCTACAGCTTTTGTATGTTTTCGTCAATTAACCTACCTAGCCTAGCATTACCTATTTCATTACAATGCACCCCATCTTTTATAAAAAGGCTAGGATCACTGAATTCTGACCAAAGCTTTACGAAGGGTACATTTTCCTCAGCACAAATCTCTTCTAATTTATTATTAAAAAATATTGTTTTAGACGTAATCCTAAGACCCAAACCGTGCCTAGGGGTAATACCTAAAACCAAAGACCTCTCTGACCTCGCCTTTAGGGACCTAATTAACCCCCTATATCTCTCCAAAAGGTCAGGCACTCTCGTATCGGGCCTATACGAGTCGTTGCCCCCTACCATCGTCACCAACATCGAGTGACGGGAGGCAACGTCAATCCTGTCCACCTCGTCTCTACTCTGTCAACCCTGGCCCCTGGTAGACGGACCCTCCTCCTCTTGGTTGGATGCCGTTTAACGAACTCTCTGTCCATATAGCGCACTAAAGAGTCCCCAATTAAAATAGCTTCCCCCTCATTCACGTCCCTTTCCAAATGGGCGAAAAGGTTCGAAACCTCGATAGGGGAAGATTCCTATCACCTGACGTACGCGGCCTAGCTCCACCCTTAACTTCTCTAAATCCCTCCCCATCTACTAATCTCGGACCAACCTTAACCCCTTCCTCAACTCTATCCAACCTTCCCGACAAGCTACCTAAACTAGAAACTAGGTTACCCACCTCACCCTTCAAATTACTAACGTCTTCAACGTTAGTATTGGTTCGGCTTTCGTCAACCGTAGCCCTACTCCTGCCCTCATCAAGCGTTGCAAGTCTTTCCGTTACCTCACGTACACTGCGTTTTATGTCAACTATTTTCTCCATTAACTCGCAAAAGAAACAAACTGATCTCTCGGTAATCGCCATAGGACCGCGGTTATAATCTTTAAATTCCGAATACCACCGGTTTACCCCACACCTAACACCCTAACACACGACGCTTTCTGCGACGGCATCGCGCAGTTAAAAATTAGTTTATAACCGTCACAAGTTTAAGTTAAATTAAGCTGGCACGCTATGAAAACTTCTAAATCGCTAAAAAACACTAATATTCAATTACTTAACTATAACAATGTGAATATAAACGCAAGTATATAAAATTCAAAACTTTCCAAAAGTAAAATTCTTAGCAATATGGAAAAGTTGATGCAATATCAGAGAGCTCAGGAAATGCGTCCTTTCAGTACAGAGTCTGGCTGACGAATGATGGCTGATGAAATGAGATGCATGTGTATGTAGTGAGGATTAGGGAGAGAAGTGTGTGTTTGAGAGCATGCTGGGCTGCTCACAGGGTAGGTGAGACACGGAAAAAGATGAGCTAAGGAGGACAGTGACAGGAGAAACGGAAGTTCCAGCACGCCCTATCTTCTGTCTAGCGTCCTCCCCTGAATAGTTCCTTGGTCGATTGGTGTCTACAATCTCCTCCACTAGTGAATAATGGCGCCAAAATTTAATAATTTCGAAAATAAATATCTCGATAAATAGGAATTTCCGTCAAAATTAGTATACAATAAAGCATTCTTGTTTTTTTTTCGCTCTATCTCGCTGTATAAAAATCAAGAGAGAGTTTGGTGAATGTGTTTTACAGAATCTTAACCAAATAAATCGTTTTTTCTCATTAACAAGCTATGAAATCTGCTGCTAGTCATTTCGCAAAATATACTATATTTTATATATATATATATATATATATGATACACACAGATCGTGCATGGAACAAGGAACTCTTCTGTGAAAATTAAATCCACTATAATCCGAATAAAATAATTAATGGTAAATGACAAATGCTATAGTTTTTCTTTTCATGATGTTAGCCCGACCTGGGCAACGGGTCACTTGCAAAGAGGCCCCAAAAATATAGCTTCTCTCACCAGCTATCTGCAAAGAAGATAGGATCCAGTGGATGATAGTAGAAATCCTAGATATACCAGGGATTCCTGTAAAATGTTGCACTTTGCAAGTTTCAGTTTAAGGTGTGCTTTTCTCAAACGTGATAGCACATTCTGAAGACTTTGAAAGTGTGTTTTTATATCGGAACTATAAACGATAATATCGTCAAGATAAACCAAAGCTTCGACAGCTAATAGGTCGGAAAGGACTATATTCATCAACCTAGAGAAATTAGCAGGACCATTTCGGACTCCGAAAGGTAAAACCTGGAATTTGTAATGGCTTCGGTTAGTTCAGAAAGCAGTCAATGCCCGATATTCGGGACTGACCTCCATTTGCCAATAACCAGATGCTAAATCGAGGGATGAAAAGAAGCTAGCTCTCCCTACGTTCAGTATTGTTTCCTGCATGTTTGGAATAGGGAAACGGTCCGGGATGGTAATGTGGTTTAGGCGTCTAAAATCTATACAAGGGCGAGATGTTCCGTCCTTTTGGAAACAAGAATCATAGGAGCGGACCAGGGACTAGCTGAAGGCTGGATGACATCCTGCTCCAACATGTCCTTGATGTGTTCCTCAACTGTTACTAATTGGGAATGTGGAACCCTGTAGGGAGAAATGAAGATGGGTTGCTATTTTCTGATTTGAAGTTAATTCAATAGGGTTTTTCCCTTTGTTTAAACAAACAACAGGGATAGCTGAATTCTGACTATGACTAAGAACTTGGGCAATAAGACCAGCTCTCTTGAAATTAACTTTTCTCTGTAATAAGAGTACGATCTGACTCTAATAGTTTTCCTTGACCGTTTACTACTCTTGCTAGGAAACAAATCTTCTCATAAGGTGCTATTGTTAAATGCTCTGTAGGGCATATGAAAAATTGTAAATCTGACTCTGGTTTGGTGATTAAAATTCGCCTTATTGGCTGAAAAATCGTTTCAGTTGGATTTCGAATCTCAACTGCTGAGTTAACTGAAACTGGCTGAATTGAAACTGGCTGACTGGAAAATAAATGACTGACAACTGGCTGAACAGAAGCTGACTGACTGGAAACTGACTGACTGGAAACTGCCTGACTGGAAACTGCCTGACTGGAAACTGACTGACTGGAAACTGACTGACTGGAAACTGACTGTGTTGATCCAACTGGAACCAACTGACTTGAACTGCTATAAACTGGAGTGGGTTTCCTATTTCTTTCGGAAATCCGAACTAAACTGATTCTGTTAGCATTAGGCTGAACGTGCGGCACCTGTCTATTATTCTCATTCAGAGGGTGTGTCCTATTTCTACACTTAACTAATTTTCTGGCTGGGTAAATTTCCCATTGATTCCGGTTGAAGAAATCCATACCTAGTAAGATATCTGTTTGAAAGGTGGCGACTGCGTCCACAATACAACATTTTGTGGGATATACCGCATTACGAACTTCTAAATATAATTCGATTTCTCCATATGTAGGTATGGGTGTGCCTGTAACTCATCTGAGTTGGCAGGAAGGTGCCTTAATTTCATATTTATAATCTGTACTCTCTCGTACTCATCTGCACATTGCTTCTTTATTAATGACGCATGTGCTCCTGTATCTAGGAGAACGGTTAAATATCGGTTATCTGTGCTGCAATTTATTATTAAATCTAGTAGGTTCGCACCTATTATCCTGATGGGTAGTTCATGTGTGTATGTGGGTTTATTACTGCTATTTAGGAGGGAGGAGGCTGAACTGCCGCCTCCAAAGTGGGATCTAGAAAAGAACTTGAACTGACTTCTATGGGAAGACCTGAGTCATATCCTACGGGATCACCATACACTGGAGGGTCTTCTTGGAAAGTGTACTCTTGGAAAAATGATTCTTCAACGGGTACTTCTACGTACCGAACCATCCGACCTTGCTGATTATATTAGGGTCTGGACATCGGATAATAGTGTGGTTGACCTTGTGGTCGTGATCTGTTTAGTGGGTGGTCCTGTTGAGGCTGGGAACTAACTAGTTTCTGAGAATTGGAGGGCTTTTAGGAACGTTGGTGATTTGACCTCTGGAAGTAGGGCCTGTACCCTACAGGGGCTTTGTCAGCACATTTTTTCGGTCGCCACGGCGATGATCATGTTCGTGACAGTGGGAGCAATAAGGAGGACAATTGCATTGACTTATCATGTGCCCAAAACTATCGCAATTGAAACACTGTGGAGGAGGGCGTGCATTCTGGGCTTGTGGGGCTTGTTTCTGAGGTGGCTTTCCCTGCATCGGCCTCGATTTATAGGGTTGTTGTTGTTGTTGTTGTTGTTATTATCTATGGTTCCCTTAAAAATTAGGATAGTGTGGGGAAGGTTTACAAGTCTACCTAGTTAATGTATGCTGCGGAAGCGGTTTGAAGCATGTTCGCTTGTGCTTGATCTGAAGTTTGCGTGTTTGGAAATATGTTTGAAGGTATTGTTAATGTATTCTAATTTTGTCTGCTTAACTGATCTTAATCTATGGAATGATCACTTGAGTGGCTTTCCTAACTACTCTCTCTAAGAAATATACAAATAATGCACAACAATTTGCCTAACTAGGAAAAATTTTTAAAAAGTTTTAGACAAAATAATTAAAAAATGTAAAAAAAATTTCGCTCTAATGTACTTGAATGTACGGTAATATTATGATTGTCACATTAAATGAAATTATTCTATGCTAACTATAATAGTGGAAATAACTCGGTTTCAATAAAAAGAAATGTATCACTGGTGTATGGAGTGTTCACTGTGTTTTGTGTTGATTCTGGCTTGATACTAATTATTAAATGTTAATAATACTGACTTCTCAAATATTTAGTAATTAATTTGGAAAAAAGGATCTGTACTTAACAAGATTCCTACGGCGAAATCCTTGAAGACGTGTCCTGAAGACGTGTCTTGCTGAATATAAGAATTATATGAATGAGTATATGAATATAGGAATTATTCATTGTTCATTTTTACAAGAGTATGCACCTTTTACGGCAACGAGACAATCAAAATTCCAAAATTAATTTTTAGACGAAAATAACCAAAAATGTGAAAATTTTTAATTTTTCACTCTCTTAATTAAGACAGTGAAAGATATTTTCTGATGTCCGTAAGATTTTTACAGAGTGTTTTCCTCATCAAAATGCATCTTTTATGACAACAGGAGAATCAAAAATCCTAAATTAATTTTTTTGACGAAACTAGCCAAAAATAGGGACATTGCTAATTTTTCACTCGCTTAGGGCAGTGGAAGATATTGTCTGAGCTTAGTAAGATTTTCACAAAATGGTTTACTCATTAAAACGCAACTTTCACGTCTACAGGCCAATCAAAATTCCAAAATTCATTAATTCAACTCACCCTAATAATCACCCTATTTGACCTAGCCAAAGTCTCTGACACACTACCTCATGATATACTTGTAAGAAAAAAAAATAGAACATCATCATGGCTTCAGGAGTCTATCCTGAAGATGGTTTCATCCATACTTGAATAATAGGACATAAACAGCTTATAACACAAAACTCTCTCACGTCACAGACAAGACGCATATCCCACGGAGTTCCTCACAGGGAGCATTCTGGCACCTATCCTGTTCCTCCTTTATATAAATGAATTCCACTGATCATTAAATAATTTGTCCTGTTACCAGTATGCAGATCACACTTCAATCATGACTTCTAACACTGACTTATTGACACTCTAAACAACTACGAACAATGAACTTCAAAGAATATATGAATGACTTAATGCCAGAGAGAGAGAGAGAGAGAGAGAGAGAGAGAGGTGCAAAGTACTAAAAAATTTTTACTTATGTTAAAGTACAAGTAACATGACAAAAATTTACTAAAGTTGGAGTAGAAGTATTGTACAAATCGTGACTTGTACTTACGTAAGAGTAAAGAAGTATCATGTTTAAAGTACTGTATATTGAAGTAGTAAAAGTAAAAAGTAGTAGCATCTCAAACATAACAGTGATAATTAATCATTGGCTTGCAGCAACGATAAGTTATATATTAATTCTATTGATTAGGGAATGAAATAAATAAATACAGATATAGCCAACAAACTTTATTACGAGCACAACTTCTTATTTAGCTTTAACAATAATTGGTTCTGAAGGCGCGTGATTGACTGCGTTAAATTTCCACACTGTCTGCCTCCTCAGATTGATTGATTAAATCATGGAAATTTCCCAAACGTTTGGGAAAAGTACTTTTACTTCACAGATAAACTTTTAAAACAATTACAAAATTTATTTTGCAATTGTTTTAAAATTTTATTTGTCCTTTACTTTTAGAATTTTAGAATTTACCCTGAAAATGGCTTGTATTCCTCGAAACGTCGGACTTATATTAATCATACCGTATGTTGCTTCCTTGGTCTTCCTTTTCATTATACTATATATATATGTGCAGGGTAGGAGAAAAGTCTTTAAGGATTTTATACATAAAAATACTGTATTAATAATAAATAAATTCCAATTATATCACTGCAGTGTATGCGATACTTTTTAAAGCAACTATACAAGAACAGGAATGACGAGGCTAGAAGAGGAAGGCCCTACGTCCTAGCCCCAGTCAGCGCTATGTCAGTAAGGATGGAATACAGTAATGAAGAAAAAGCGTATCTTGTATCGTGGGCTATTTCTTATAATAATTCTAAAAAAAGTTTGCGTTTATTTCAAGAAAAATATAATAAACCACCACCAAATGCAACCACTCTTCGATACTGGAAGCTCAGACGTCTAGAAACAGGGTGCCTGATAAAAGATCGTCCAAGAAGCCGAAGGCCAGTAACGGCAACAGGAGACAACAACAAAGAAAATGTCCTCGACAGTTTTCAAGTCGACAAACAACTTCAACGAGAAAAGTCGCAGAGGAATTGGCTATTTCCAAATTTTCAGTAGCAAAAATATTGAAGTCACGGGGGTACTACGATTACAAACCCATTTACTCTCAACTTATATGCGACGATGATTCTGATAAACGGCTGCAGTTTGCTAAAACAATGAGAGAAAAGTTCCACAGTGATCCAGATTTCTTTGGGAAGATCAAATTTTTAGATGAATGTGTCTTCGGTTTAACGAGTAAAGGAAACAAACACAGCATTCACTATTGGGCGAAATAAAATCCCAAAATACGATTGGGCAAACCCGTTAAAACGGCTACACTAACAGTTTGGCGTGCATTGGTTATTCAGGACTCATTTCCTTTGACATATCGAGAGAAACGATGGATGGAAAATGCTATTGCCAGGTATTGAGAGACAAAGTTTTGTCACAGTTTACTAATGGCGTTGGCAGGAATTGGTTTTATCAACATGATGGAGCGCCATCATATTACGCTTCAGTTGCCCGTGAGATTCTGGATACGAACCTTGAAGGAAGATGGCTTGGACGGCGAGGTTCCATCGAGTGGTCAGCCAGATCGCCTGATTCAACCCCATGTGATTTCTGGCTTTGGGCTTATTTGCGTGACAAACTCTACACTCTTAGTTTCATCTATCCAAATGTGAATGCCCTTGGCCGCAGAATAGATGAACAACTGAAAGGATTCCACTCGATATGTTCAGAAAAACAATGAAGAGTTTCACAGAGAACCCACAAATGTATCATCGCAGATGGAGAACTCTTTGAAGATTAAATTACAATTTAACAAAATATTTGTATGAATAAAATTCTTATAGACTTTTTGTTTGAGTTGTTTCATCATTTGATCTGTATAATTTTAACTAAATAGATGTACGTATAAAATCCTTCAAGACTTTTCTCTCATCTTGGATACAGATAGTTTCTTGGCATTAAGCCATACACATATACACATATATACACATACAGGTGTTTCAGGAGGAAAGGTCAATACTTCGGGAGGTGATAGTATCGGTCATTGTGAGGAAAAAAGTTCATATGAACATGTGTCTAATTCTGAATGGTTACGGAGATAGAGCTGTTTGAATCTGATGCGCGCGCAGCTCTTCCTCCCCCTTTTCTCCCCTATAACCTTGAATCATGTAAGCTGTAATGTAAGCATGTAACATAAGCAATCGACAGCTGACTGTTGTGAGTGACCTTCTTTGGTGTTTAAAGCAATGTTAAGAATGCCACACACCTTCACACATGCCGAATATGCAGATATGGTGTATGTCTACGGTTTTTGCGATGGAAGTGTAACAGCTGCTGTTGCAGAATACCATCGACGGTTTCCGAGCCACAGAATTCTGGATCGAAGAGTGTTTACCAGGGTTTTCAACACATTGCGTGAGATTGTTACACTTTCCGGCGCTCATGTTTCATCTGAACGTGAAGGTCAACAAGATGTGGATGAAGTGGAAAACATTCTTCAGTTGGTAGAGCGTAGTCCTACTACTAGCTCACGAAGAATTTCTACGTCTCGGTGTACCACACACAAGAAAGAGTATGGCGAACATTACGTGAGGAAGGCTTGCATCCATATCATGTACAGCGTGTACAACACCTTCAACCAGGAGACGCTGTCATGCGACTGAAATTTTGTCATTGGGTAAATGCTAATCGCCGATTGTTTCGATTAATACTGTTCACCGATGAAGCTACTTTCACCCGTGACGGTATCAACAACACTCGTAACTCTCATCGGTGGTCAGACGAAAATCCAAATGCCACTGTGGAAACAAATTTTCAACATCGCTTCTCTGCCAATGTGTGGTGCGGTATCATCGATGATCAGCTGATTGACCCTGTTACTTTAGAGAATCGTCTTACAGGACAAAGTTACCTAGAATTTCTGCAAAATGAATTGCCAGGACTATTGGAGGATGTTCCTTTGGCCACACGCGCTGGTATGTACTTTCAGCATGACGGAGCTCCTCCACATTCTACCCGTCTGGTGATACAATACCTAAATCAGACTTTCCATGGTCGATGAATCGGCCGCGGTGGTCCCATTCAATGGCCACCAAGGTCTCCAGACCTCTCTCCGTTAGATTATTGTTTATGGGGGTGGATGAAAAGTCAAGTTTACAAAAGAAAGGTGGATACACGTGACGAATTGCTCGCGCGCATTTTGGATGCTGCTGCCCGCATAATGGAACGTCAAGATCAACTCAGACGAACAACACGCGATCTTCGCACACGAGTTGCAAAGTGCATTGAGGTTGACGGTGGGATTTTCGAAAACGTATTGTAAACTGTAACAAATTTGTCATTTCTGTATCTGATACCATTCAAAATGCCAATGTTTAAACATTAAATGTTAGAAACAGTAATTGGTTTCTCTTTCTTGATTACCATTAACAATGCTTTTGTATTTTTAGATTCAAACAGCTCTATCTCCGTAACCATTCAGAATTAGACACATGTTCATATGAACTTTTTTTCTCACAATGACCGAAACTATCACCTCCCGAAGTATTGACCTTTCCTCCTTAAACACCCTGTATATACACACACACACACACACACACACACACACACACACACACACACACACACATATATATATATATATATATATATATATATATATATATATATATATATATATATATATATCGGCCAGTGGCTCTCACCTCACCTTATAAATTATTTTGAACGTATAATTAGAGGCAAAACTACCTACTACATACAAGAAAAAGACTTGTACAACCCAAATTAACATGGCTTCAGGGCTGGAAGATCATGCCTATCACAGTTGCTAGAGCACCAGGAGAAAATATTAGAAACATTGTGTCGAGGACAAAACAAAGATGTAATATATACGGACTTTTCCAAAGCCTTCGATAAATGTGACAATGGAATCATAGCACACAAACTTAAGAATACAGGAATTACTGAAAAGCTAGGAAAGTGGATATTTAATTTCTTGACGCAAAGAACACAAAGAGTGGTGGTAAACGCAGTTAACTCGGAAGTCTCGGAAGTCGTGAGCTCTGTCCCACAAGGGACAGTATTAGCTCCCTTGCCGTTCATAATGATGATTGCAGCTATTAATGCAGATATTAAGGACAGTACTGTATCATGCTTCGCAGATGACCCAAAGATATGTAAGGAAATATTGAACGAAGGTGACACACGAAAATTACAAAACGACATTGAACCATTATTCAAGTGGGCAGAAGACAACAATATGAAGATCAACGAAGAAAAATTTCAACTTCTGAGATAAGGTAATAAAAAGGAGCTACAGAAAAAATGGTACAAAACTATGCAAACCAAACAGATAACACCAAATCCACAAGTCAGGGATCTTGGAGTAATAATGTCGTTGGATGCAAAATTCATAGAGCAATATAACATCAAAATTACAACGACTAGAAAAGTAATGGGAATCATCTGGAGGAGCTTCCGCAGCAGAAAAGCAAACATCATGCTCAAATTATGGAAGAGTCTAGTCCTACCAGTAATTGAATATTGCTCAGTACTCACAAGCCCATACAGAAAACGAGACATTGCAAACATTGAAGCTATACAAAGGACTTTTACGTCTAAGATAGAGGAAACGGAAGGTGAAGACTACTGGTCTCGACTACAATCCCTAGGAACTCTATTCTCTCGAAGGAAGGCGCGAGCCGTACACAATAATATACATATGCAAAATACTTGAGAGCTCTGTCCCTAACCTTAGAAATGAAATAGAAACAAACTGGAATGAGAGAAGAGGCAGATTTTGTACGGTCCCAGCTGCGGTGGGACAAGGAGCCATGAAAACGAGGATGGAAAATACCCTCAGAATTCGAGGCCCAAATCTTGTCAATGTCCTACTAAAAGAAGTGAGGAATCTCCAGCACACCGACCTGAATAACTTCAAGAACCAGCTGGACAGATTCCTGTGCAAAGTCCTTGACCAGCCATGCGATGCGTGGCTGGCTACGATGGCAGGAGGAGATCAGACAGCAATTCCCTCCTTCACCAAATCCCGCAAATGAGGCGGGATGCTGCAGAGGGGTCGACAGCAGGTCGATCCTGAACCGTCGTTCAAACTCACCTAAAGTAACCTAAAGTAAGTAAGTAAGTAAGTATATATATATATATATATATATATATAGTCATCACAAAAAAGGAAACGTTGTCCCTTTAAACCTAAACCTAAATCCAGTCCTTATTCAACGAGTGCAATCGGCCAAACTTTTGAGAATTACCCTCGATAAAAAATTCTCATTCAAATAGTCATATTGATAACCTTTGCAACAAATTAGCGAATATATCGTTCATGATTACAAAAGTAGTTACCGCACTCCTGGAGCAAGTTCTTAGATCCATATATCATACTTCACTATGGTATGCGCACACTTACACAACGTATTAGTGCTTACGGAAGCGCGCGATAGTATATTTCGCAGCTTCTGATAACAAAAAAGAATAATCAGGAAATCTATAAATAGAACGAACATAATGAAAGTACAAACAAACTGTTCCACGAATTAAAACTTTTCAAATTAACAAAAATCTACGACTAGGTCTTTAAGCTCAGCAGCACCTGATCTTTGGAACACCCTTGATGAGGAGATAAACTACATTAATACATCATGAAAAATCGCTACAATGTATTATTAACGTAGTTACATTAATAATAACTAATCTTAAAGAAATAAATAAATAATCAAAGCACCAATTACATTAATAATAAATTAATTTATGTTCCTCTATAACAACATGAAAATAGAGCAACTAAAGAGATAAAAGTAAATATGTGTAACGTCAACATATACAGTACACTCCTGTCAATTAATGATGTTCAGCAACAACATATTTAATATTTAGTTTCTTATATCGCAGCAAATAAGAACGTATAAGTGACAATAAAACCCACACTAATAGACAGAGTTTATTTCCACAACAGTTTCGATGCCCACTGGCATCCTCTTCGGGTGGATACAGAAAAACGAATGAATTCGTTTTTCTGTATCCACCCGAAGAGGATGCCAGTAGGCATCGAAACTGTTGTGGAAATAAACTCCACCTATTAGTGTGGGTTTTATTGTCACATTTGGACCTCCACGTAAAAGTGAAGTTTTGCATTTAAGAATGTATAAGCTTAACTGAATTATCTATCTATCTATCTACAGTATATACGTAATATATATATATATATATATATATATATATATATATATATAGTATATATTTTCGCCTGTCTGGTTGTCTGTCCTTTATGCAAGCGCAAACCGTTTGACCTAGAGCTACCAAATTTGGCACGGGAACCTCTTATAGGATGAAGAATGTTAATAAATTAAATAATTAAAATTACTGGGCCCGAAGGCCCCAGCACCGTGATTAAACTACAGAAAAGAACGCAGCCGTGAAAATTTTGAGCTTCACATTGTGTCAAGATTTCTGAATCTTAACATTTTCATGACTAATTATTTGGTCAACTATAGAAAAAAACACAGTCATGAAAATCTTGAGCTTCACATATAATTATTTTTTAGGACGACTTCAAACCGTTCAAAGCTACCAAATTTGCACGGGAACCTCTTATGGGAGTCGGTCAGCCTGTCTGTTTGTCTGTTTGTGCGAATAGTTACAGGAAGTGCGTAATGGTTGTTAGAGAAAGTTAATGTGGCAATGTTTTTTTGCAGTTTTTGAAAATCCCAACAACTTTACCATGCCACCAAAGAAACGGGCAAGTTTGGGCAGATCTACATCAACAGCCAGAAAAAATAAAGAAGCCCGGAAGCAGGAAAGCTCACAAGAAAGACAATCACGCCTTGAAGTCGACCGTGAACGACATGCAACAGCCAGAGCAAGAGAAAACCTCCAAGAAAGACAATCACGTCTTGAAGCTGTCCGAGAAAGTGTAGCAGCTACCAGAGCAAGAAAAACACCCCAAGAAAGACAATCACGCCTTGAAGCTGACCGTGAACGACATGCAACAGCCAGAGCAATCCATTTCAGCCTTTTGTCTTAAACTTTATTTTATTTAAACTGGGGATCTAATGTGAAATTTATCCCGGGCAACACTGGGTACCTCAGCTAGTGTATATATATATATATATATATATATATAGATATATATATATATATATATATATATAGTTTTTTTCTGGGAAGAAAGGTTCCGGAACTCTGCTATAAATTTCCCACAAAGTTTGCCAGTTGTTACCAGCATCCCACCCCGTGTCCATTCCAATCCAAAAAAGCCTCGTTATTCATATAAAAAAAAAAAAATTAAAAAAATTGGAATGAAAATAAAAACAAAATTTTCTTCTGCATATTTAAAATAAAAAATTAATAAAGTAAATGTTAATTTCATAAAAAATGTTACTTAATGCATGTTAACTTTATAATATATAACCTATAATATACTCTACAATAGGGTGGATCGAAAATGAGGTTTTTAAACTTTTTTTCGAAATTCAAATATGGCTAGTGCGGACAATATGTGGGTGCTATAGATAATGACTGTGCATAAATATTAGTCCTGCGAAATTATATCTTCAGGTGCCACAAAGCCGTCGAAAAAAGTGAAATATAATGATTTTCTTATATTCTGCATTAGTACAATAACTGAAACTTACTTGTTAGTATTATATATTAAGTGTTCCAATTACCAAAATAGTTACTGAATTACGCAGCTCTTAGTTTATTTAGATCAATGTTCTTTTGATTAATGATCTAAATAATCCAGAACTCACCACGAGGAGGTGGCTGCGTGTCGAGCTCCACCCATGCCCTCCCAACCACCCATCCTTGCGCATGTTTTTTTCTGTTAACGTTTTATTTAAACTTTATATTCAGCTTTACTTTCGAATGATGGCATTTTTTTACGTGACTGAAGTGTTGATCTTATGAAGCCATCTCGCGCGTTCAATCCAAATACTTTTGATGATGCTTCAGTCACTAATTTTACCATTCTTTCTACTACTTGTGTATGACAAGGGAATTTCTCGAATGGAGGGGTACTCTTGTTTTCTATGAATTCTTCAATCTCATTTTCTGTCAGGTGTCTTGTCACAGGTGGTTCAGTGACAATGCATTTTTGCCAATTAATTAAATCAGTATAATCAGTAGCTTCAAATTGAATAACAGGTACTGTGAAACGCCTCACAACTTTTTCCTTGTTTGTTTGCCTTGCTTCTTTATTCGCCTCCACGCTAATTCTCTTATGGCGCTGCGGTCATCATGAATCATTGATGCTAGAATATTTTCTGGATTTGCAAAAAATGCATTTCTTTGTATGACAGGGTTTACAATATCCTTTACTTCGTCATTCAGTGTTCTTGTTAGTTCAATAGTTTTGAAAACATGTTTTGAGCCATTGACAAAAGACGTACTTTGCTTAATAGAAAACCACATTGGGATGTAGACCTTCATTATAAAAGAAGCAATGTTCATGAGGTTCTCAGATGGACTTACAGTTGAAACGTATAGACGAAGCAAACGATTTGCTGTAGTCAGCCATCGTGAATGTGCCATTTTGCCTGGACTACGATGAGCAAGATCTGGAGAGCAATATCCCTTTGTTATGGCCTGATGAATATCAATTAGATATTTTTGGTCGGTGCTAAGATCTTCACAGTCTACAGTTGGTTCCTCAGCATCAATCCTTTCAACTCGACAATAGGAAGACTCTCACAGTTCTCTAATTCCCTGCCAATAGGACCGGTGAATCCGCGGGGGCCAGATGTTTTTCCATCCAGCTTTGCAACTAAATGGCGTAATGGCAATTCATTGGCATGGAGCTGGCACACTAAATGTTGAACTGGCTTCTTCAGCTTCAATTCTATAAGCCTTATAACGCCTCCCTTTTCTCCAGTGTTGACTGCTGCACCATCGCATCCAATGCAACAAGGTTTTCCAGGGTTCATGTCATTATTTCCAATATACTCAAACATTCCTTTACATATTTCTTCAGCTGATCCAGAATTCACAGAATAATGGCCCAAATAATCTGAACCAGGTTCTCTCACTAAAGTGATATGTTCTTCTGTTACCTTCTTCTGATATACTTTGGACTCTTTTTTTTCTTGGAAGAGTGTAGAATCTTTTCGACCATCAAATAGATTCCTCTATTGGGACCTGATTTTGATCTTCCATAATTCTGATCTCTTCTTTTGTCTTTCTCTCTGATTTTACTCCTATCCACTACTTCAGATGTATTGTCAATAGAAACTTCTCCAATATCTTGCAATACTGCACTAACAATGAATGCTGCAGCTCGATCTGAAACTGCAGTTCTGTCACAAGCAGTAGCCACTGAAGGTAGATTTGTAGTTTTCCTTTTCTTGAATAATTGTTCTTCAGGTTGTTCGAGCTTTCTCTTCGAGCTAACTGGCTCTGGAAATGTATCGTCTGATATTTCGCCAGATTCACTTTCACTATTAGATGTCGATGATGATAATTCAACATTTGTATCCTGCAATTTCTCCTGTGAAGATTCTTTGGTGAGCCTCACAGCTTCTTTTTTGCTTTCTTAGCAACGTAGATGCTTTTTTTTGAGAGTGTAATATCTACTCTATCAATAAACAGTTTTCTTTCACTCCTTTGATCTAAGAGGAACGTCACTTCTTCCTTTGGAACCGTTTTTTTTTTGGGACAAGAACATTGTGTTAGTACTTGCACTTGCACGCTGCAATGTCAAAAAGTTTCGTGTGTGCTTCTTTTTTGAACATATCAATCTTTGCTTTGTAAGCTTCAGAATTTTTTCTGCTTTGGTATGGTTTCATAATGACACGATACTTTTCGTGGTAGCTTCTGAACATTGTTTCAATTCGCCTGTCTGACAGAATTGGGACGGAAGCACTTTCCCAAATTGTTTTCAATTTATCAACAACTTGTTCTAATATTTGAGATATTGAAGGATCTTTATTAGTATTCTGTTTTCAAATCGTTTCTTACAAACAAGTAATATTTAAAAACTCCTTCGTATGTAGGAAGATTCCTGTGCCACAAATCTTCCCCATACCAAACATGGGGCACTCAGTTGAGGCCCTGGTTGATTTTGCACAAACTCGAGACATTTGAAAGTATACAAATCTGAAAAAGAAAGAGCTAATATCAATTATACGTTAATTTCAGTTAATAGTACATGGCAAACTTAGGGCAACACAATACAGAAATGCAAAATATATAAGAAATATAGTTTAGACTATCTGAGTAACGCCAACAACAGAACACCCACCTGCTACGAGAGCGACAGCTACACTGAACCGAGGTACTCACGTGACAGCTGAGTGAGCTGACTATAGAAAACTGTTTTTAGAGAATAGAAACTTTTTTTAAAGGTTGACTGAGCTATTTTTATACAAGTTGTGAATAAATTCTTGTCTATTGTGCATCGTGGACTCTTCTGTAATTATTGGTTAAAATCTGCCTTTTTCAATTTTTTCAATATTGAAGGTCATTGTGGCACCTGAAGATATTAATGTTATGATTTTAAATTTATACCAGCTTATTTCCTCACTACTCCACACATTTTCCACACTAGCCAATTTGAAAATTCGAAAAATGAGTTTTTCACTCCGCCCTACTCTACAATATACTCCACACAAGCATCCTATTCTCATCACAGTTGCTGTTGAGTTCATACTGAAAGTGGAGGGAGGGAGGCTTCATCTTGGCCGAGCAAATTATACGCACAGCGTTTAGTTTAGTTTTTTTAATAAAGGTATCGGAACGCCGTTCAGGCCCGCTCCAACAGAAAGAAGCCATATATATATATATATATATATATATAGAGAGAGAGAGAGAGAGAGAGAGAGAGAGAGAGAGAGAGAGAGAGAGAGAGAGAGTATGGAGGGCGTACTCAGTCAGTGTGCAGAGAGCGAGAAAAGCACTACTGTCTGTTCGGTTCGGCAAATTTTGTTATTCTCAGAATTCGGCGCTCCAGGATTTCACGATTTGAGGAGCCAGCGAACATTAAGTTTTGTGTGCGACTGTGCAAGACGTTCTCACAAACTTACGACATGATCAGGGAAGTCTACGGGGATGAGGCCATGTGTCGGAGTGCAGTGTACAGATGGCTTTGGCGTTTCAAGGACGGCCGACAATCACTGGAGGATGACCCGCGGGAGGGAAGGCCAGCGGTAGCTCATAATGAAGAGACCATTGCCCGTGTTTGCGAGATCACCCGACAAGACCGTAGACGAACTATTGACGAAGTCGCCGAAATCGTTGGTGTGTCACATGGCACGTGCCATCAAATTCTGCATGATGAACTTAACATGCATCGTGTGTGTGGCCACATTGTCCCAAAATCTCACATAGGATCAGCGTGAAGAACGGTTCCTCATTAGCGGGAACATGATTGACAGAGTCGATAGTGATCGAGGTATTCTGAACAGGGTTATCACGAGCGATGAAACGTGGTGCTACTTTTTCGATTCACAATCCATCCGTCAATCCTCTTACTGGAAGTCACCTTCATCACCCAGAAAGCAGACGTTTCGCGCAGACCGCTCAAAAGGGAAGGTGATGCTGGAGGTGTTTTTCGATATCCAGGGCGTCGTTCACCAGGAGTTCATACCGAAAGGGCGTAACGTCAACCAGACCATGTACAGAGACATCCTTCGTCGTCTACGAGAAGCTATCTGCCGTAAACGCCCGCATCTTTGGGAATCTGGAAACTGGCTGCTCCACCATGACAATGCACCAGTTCATTGGTCTCTTTTGGTACAGGAGTATCTGACCAAGAATACCATCACTGTACTTCCACAACCTCCCTACTCTCCAGATCTCGCCCTTGCCGACTACTACCTGTTTCCAAGAATTAAAAGCCCTCTTGAAGGGACGCAGGTTCCAGTCAGCAGATGAGGTGAAAGAGGCTACGATGGCGGCACTTAAGGAGGTCGCAGGAAAAGGCCTGCAGGAGTGCTTCCAGCAGTGGTACGGCCGCTGGCAGAAATGTATGACAGCGGAAGGGAACTACTTCGAAGGCGGTGTGCAATAAAACCCGCCATGATGACAGGTATGGCTGACAAGCAAAAATTTCACGAACTTTTTTACTTTACTTATATATACTTGGTGCACCATTGTTATATTATTATTATTATTATATTAGTAGTAGTAGTAGGTGTATAGTATGCTATGTATGTTTAGGAAGACAATAACTGTCGCAGTGTCATATATGTATTTATTAGAAATAATAAATACATATATGACACTGCGACAGCATTACAACATCTAATGCGTCTACATGTGTAATTTGGAACAATAAATTGTAAATTATTATTATTATCATTATTATTATTATTATTATTATTACTTACACTAACCTTTTTTTTACATTGACTTCAACTGTATTATTTGAATTTTAATGTCTTTATAATGAGGATTGCCTTTTTTTAGGAAGTTATTCCTAAAATTCTCAAGTTATTCCTAAGTTTCAAGTTAAATCTCAAGTTATTCCTAAAATTCTGAACAAAGAGAATATACCGGGTTGCCCAGAAAAAGTAAGCTATTGCTTTTATCAACTATTATGTTTACTGTTGTCAAGATTTGCTTGCTTTTATAACGATTTAAATAAATAATTTGCTTTTATATGAGGCACTTCTATGTCTTTATAATATCAGGTTGTAACATAAATTCTGCTCGATTAGAAAACGGACGATAGATAATAGAATAACCTCAAGATAATGTGAAATAGTTTTAGAAATGTTGCAAAATACACGCAGCGACAGGTTCGCACAAGTTTTATCACGATACAGAATGACTTAGGCTAGTGTAGGCTTAGGCTAGTGTAGGATTAGGCTAATGAATATTTTCTCTGGTGTTTTTCATACAGTTACAACGCCACCCCTACGATATTACAGTAATTGAAAAACATGGAGCCCACGAAAGAGCATATTCGACATGTGATGCTGTATGAGTTCCATAGAGGATCCAACGCTAGTGAATCCGCAAAAAACATTCAAAGAGTTTAAGGAAAGGATGTTGTGAGCGGATGGATGTGTAGGAGATGGTTTGAGAAGTTCAGAAATGGAGACGTCAGTCTGAAAGATTATCAACGACCAGGACGGACGACCAAATGAGTTAGATGAAGAGTTGCTGAAAGCAACAGTGGAGCAAAACCCAACGGTAACTGTAAGAGAACTTGGCCTGCAACTCGGCGTTAGCCATATGATCATTCATCGTCATTTGAAGCTGTTAGGAAAAGTAGTGAAGGTTGGAAAATGGGTTCCGCATGATTTGCCACAAGCGAATCTTCAACATCGAATCGATATTTGCGCATCACTGCATTCTCGGCAACTGCAGGCACCGTTTTTGAATCGGATCGTCACTGGGGATGAAAAATGGGTCCTCTATAACAATATTAAGCGTCGACATCAGTGGCTTAGCCGTGAAACAAAGCCTGAACCTCAGCCAAGGAATGGACCCCATCCAAAGAAAATTTTGCTATGTGTTTGGTGGGATATGCAAGGAATTATTCATTTTGAGCTTCTGCCAGATAACCAAACAATCACAGCTGAAGTCTACTGCCAACAACTCCAACGATTGAAGATGGCATCAAAAGAAAAATGTCCTGCATTAATTAATCGCAGAGGTGTTCTATTTCATCAGAATAACGCGCGCCCTCATACTACTCGAATCATCACTGCCCAATTGGACGCAATTGGTTGGAAAAAAATGCCTCATCCACCTTATTCTCCGGACATCGCACCTTTAGACTACTATTTATTCAGAAGTCTGCAACACCACCTAGATGGACAAAAGTTGCAATCCAGGGAAACTATCGAAAACGAAGTGATCGCTTTTTTTAACTCGAAACCAAGGGATTTCTTCGAACATGGCACAAAAACCTTTTCTACAGGTGGGAGGAGATTATAGAAAAAGAAGGGAATTATATTGATAATTAATTTGTCATTATAAGTTATTTCATTTTTGTTGTGAATAAACTAAAAATTCCAGAAAAATTTGTCCTTATAAGTCCTTTAATTTTTGCTCTGAATGAACTAAAAAATCGAGCAGAATATATGTTACAACCTTATATTTGTGTTTAATATACTCTATTTATCTTTGTTGCAGATTTTTGAAAAATAAAATTGAAATAAAATCTTAAAAGCAATAGCTTACTTTTTTCTGGGCAACCTGGTATATACAGTATATGTTACAGTTAATATGTAAAATTAGGCAGTTTATAAATTTACTGAAATTCAGGCAATGTGTCTGAGGCAATGTGTCTAACTTCACCTAACCTAACCGTTCTGGTAATGCTGCATATGCATGCCAGAAAGGTTAGGTTAGGTTAGCCCATTAAGCGCTGATGGTGCAGAAATACTACACCAAATTAATTTGATTGTTACTCGGTAGATATTTTTCTTACCGAAAATATTTTTTCAATTTATGTAAATATATTATATACACTAAATATTCACATGAAAAAAATTAGAGGAAAATAATTTTAAATGTTATTAGTAATTATCCAAAATTTATCCTTTTATTCGCAATTTCACACCTGTTGTTTTGATTTCCGTTTTGGCGCTATTTCATACAGACAGATGTTGAGCGACCTTGTCAGTTGTTGAGATTAGAGTGCTGGGGAAGTTTGTACTCAGAGTTATCCTAAAATTTCAAGAAAATCAGTGAGTTATTACGACATAAACATCTCTGGTGCAGATCTGCTCCGTTAGCGAAAAACCAGATTACCTTACTTTTTAGGTAAGTGCTGCCAGATCTTTAAATTTCATTTATTTTATGGCCACTGTTAAATTTTTATTATGCACTAATATAATAGTCACGCTAAAAATTTGTTTTCCATGTTATTATATTCGTAGAGAGCGGGTTCATATAAGGATAACTAGTATATTTATTTCTTTTCTCTCCCTTTTCTAGGAAAAATGTCTCGAAGGAAGTTTTTGATGCTAGAAGAAGCCATTGCAATGATTTTAGAAGATGATGACATAGACATTAGACAGGTGAAGTAGATAGGTATTGTAGTGGCACCAACCGATCTCGCAGTAGTCAGCGATGAAGAAGAAATACACAAAAATGGGTTAAATGACAACAACGACTTGCCTGCTGATACAGCCGGGGAAGTTGAGGTTCATTTCAATAAAGATGAAGAAGACTTTTCATCATGAGTACAATCTTGGTCTTGGAGGTGATGTTGTTGTCCAGTTGCTAAAGTCGTCGACCCTGGTTGTCACGCAGTGTTCTTCGATAATTTCTTCAATTCTTTTGACTTGCTATCTCATCTAAAGAAGGCAGGTTATCATGCAACTGCAACAATGCGAGAAAATAGAACCAAAAACTCTCCTGTTGAAGCCTACAAGTCATTGGAAAAATGGGAGAGGGGTTAATATGACTGAAAATATGAAAAACATAATGAAGTGTTTGTAACTCGCTGGAATGACAACAAAGCAGTGACAGTCGGATGCAGTTTTGACGAGATAGAGTCCATTGGTAAGGTGTTTCCCTTCAGCAGAATACTAAAGTAGAAAGTAACTGTTTCCCAGCCATATCTCATACAAGAATATATGGGAGGTGTAGATCTGGCTGACAACTTAGTGTCAGCCTAGAATACGCATCCGAGGCAAAAAGTGGTGGTGGCCCATCTTTGAGAATTACATCAATGTTGCCCTTATAAATGCGTGGAAACTGTGGAGGCATGTACAATTGTACATCCCACTGATAAACTATCACTCCTGGCATTTCGTCATGAGGTTACCATGAACCTTCTCAACACATCCAAAGTGGCTACATCTCACCCGAAATTGAACACTGGACGACCAAGTAAACTGGCCCTTCATACTGGCGTCCATAAAAGCAACATGGGCCATTTTCTTCACAAGATAGAGGACAATAAACGCCGTCGATGCCGATTGTGCCATAGCCATACGCGTTACATCTGCGGACCTTGCAACGTGCCCCTCCGTCAAAAATACGCCGAAAAGTACCATACAGGACAATAAATCTACAGGGTGGGCCGTAAGTTTCCATACATAGGAAAAATTAAACGTTTGTTTTTATGTTTCAGATACCCTAAGAATATGCGTTTGACGTAAGATCTTGTTTACTGATGAAGCAAATTTTTACGTCAATGGAGAGGTTAATCGGCAAAACATACGTTATTGGAGTAATGCTAACCCTAACTGGCTGAGTCCGACGAAGATGCAAGGTGCCGGTAAAGTGATGGTGTGGGCCGGGATATGGGGTGACAGAATTATTGGACCAATTTTTGTCAGTGGAAATCTTAATGCCGAAAGGTATCTTAACATGTTGCAAGAAGAGATTTTCCCATCCCTGCTAAACGAGGAAGGTAACTTCCCAGTTTACTTCCAGCAAGATGGAGCTCCACCTCATTATGGTCTTCACGTGCGTCTGTATTTGGATCAGCAGTTTCCGGATGCTTGGATTGGTCGGCGTGGTCCTGTGGAGTGGCCTCCCAGATCCCCAGATCTCACCCCCCTTGATTTCTATCTTTGGGGGCACTTGAAGGCCATGGTGTATCAGGAAAAGATACGAGACATAAATCATCTAAAGGAACGTATCACCAACGCCATTACAAGCATAACGTCAACTGTGCTAATGCGTGTTCATCAACAGTGGGGAACACGTATTGAAATGTGTTTTCAAAACAATGGCAACCATGTAGAGCATATTATATAAATAAAAATGGTTGTCCATAAAAAAATGTTTATTTTTCCTATGTATGGAAACTTACGGCCCACCCTGTATATACCTAATTTCTATATAATATTCAATATAATCTACATAATGCACATAATCTAATAATTTATATAATATCTAATAACTATATAAATCAATAAGACATTCATAAAGTTTTGTAAAATAAATATCACTCTTTGCTTTCTAACATAAATTTCTCATTATCTGCTGACGGTACAGATATGCACCGGTTCGTATTTCAAACAATAAACAATTTTTTTATCTTATTTGTCCCATCTATCACATATATAAAAATAATGTGTTTCTGACCAACATAAAGGGGTCCGGCGGTTAATGGGCTAATTAGGTTAGGTTTTGTGTTTGTCACCAATTTAGCACATTGCCTGAATTTCAGTAAATTTATAAATTACCTAATTTTACATACTGACTGTAACATACGAGTAATATATTAAGTTTCACAGAGACCAAATTACACTAGGTTAGGTGCCCGTTTTTGATTGGTTAGTTATTTCCCACATGACCAATTTCGGCCAATAACGATTTTGTAACAATTTTAAAAATCCTCCGAGAAACTTAATATTTACCATAAGCCATACACTGTATATATATATATGGCCTCCTATATTATAATATATGAAATCTAATTGAAAAACGAGATTTCAAATTATATTTTTTATATAAATTGAGAGCCGGAGGTTTGGTCTCCGGTTTTATTTTGAAAATAAAACCAGAGAGGAGACGGATAACGAAAACCGAGGGGTTGGCAACATTACATTTAGAATATATATATATAATAACAAAGTGGAAAGAGAGAAATTATTTCGTTTACCTTTGGAGCAGTACACCGAATTGTCTTTGTGTCAGGAACATCGCTGGAAGTAAAATATTTTTGGAAGTCTCTTTGCACAGGCACTGGTTAATTACCACTCCGAGAATACAGTTCCACTATGAAAACTTTCGACTACGCACCACCGAGAGACTCTACGCTAGTCTAGCCTACAGCAGCTTACCAGCGTCTCCAACGGATAGTGTAGGCCTAGCGTTGCCTAACCTAAAAAAAAAATTAGAGAAAATTTACAAACTTTAAAAATCTCTGATGTGAAGAGATACCAACACTAATATTCTGTTAAAATTCATGTAGTAATTTATTCAGTCAATCAGATATACCAAAGTATACATATATATATACAGTATATATATATATATATATATATATATATATATATATATATATATATATATATACGAAGTTCAGTCCACTCTTTAGTAATATTTGCGATAGCAGTTTTGAGCTCACAAATTTCAGCATGTTTACAGTGCCATCTACCGTCAGGGTTGTAGAACTACGTTTAATTCCCAGTTAACCATAACCATATTATCACCGTATATTCATAATTAACAAATAACGCATTGAATTTAATGATACTTTGATAACAGCAAAATAACTTATTTAAAGTATATTTTATGTTCAGTAGTGAAATTATAACTAAAATACAGTTAAATTACATATCATCACACTATGATAGGGTTGCCAACCTTTACATATCTAAAAACCAGAGATTTAGGTTCAGCCACCGAGTCGACCCGACTCGACCCGACCGGTAACATTTAAAGAACGCCATTTGATTATTTGAAGACGTTTATCAGCTTCAGTTTTGATTCTTCAATGACCTCCTTACCTCCTGACCTCCTATATTATAACATATGAAATCTAATTAAAAACAAAATTTCAAATTATATATTTTATATAAATTGAGAGCCGGAGTTTTGGTCTCCGGTTTTACTTTGAAAGTAAAACCGGAGACGGATAACAAAAACCGAGGGGTTGGCAATATTACATTTAAAATCAATCGTGAAATAGTTTTTCTTTTGAGTTTCATTATGCCTACTAGTGGTCATATACCTGTACAATGTGGGCGATTTAGCATTAGCCTCGATACACTGAACTCTTACTAGTTTCAAGTTTCTCCAGTAAAGATGATTAATTTAATTAACTGCGTTAAGCCCAAGTTTTGCGAAAATGTTGACTTGGTCTGACTTGGTTTATGCAGAATTTAGCCTAGGGTTATCACTAAAATTTGTTTGTAACGTCGAAATTATTTACATGTTATAATGCGAACATGATGTGACTAGAAGATATAAGTAAGTTTGCTATAATCCTTTTTTCACACTGCAACCAATGAAAAAATCCTCAGAATTTGGTCATTTAGTTAAAGAATTCGCTAGTTACTATCGGATACTGCCTTTTGTATCACTCCTCGAGTGCATATAACCTAACTAAGGACTGTGTAAAGCCAGCATAAGAAATGGAGAGGGGAAGGGCAGTAAAGAATCCGCCGCACATAATTTATTTCGCTCAACTCAGTTCTTCTTTCCCCTCTTTGTGGAGTTACAGTCCTATTTAGAGCCCACAGCAGGACGACGAAGGGTGTTAAATGAATCAACCAACCACAGAGTGCACATGACTGTATGCATAATAGCTATTCCAAGTTATAAATAAAAAACAGTTTAATTTAGAATTACAACAATAATTAATATTCAAAAGACTAATAAATCTCTGCTATTAATAGTCAAGGTTAGCCTGAAACTGAGATAATCACCAACCTGTTGCTTGATAATGAAATGGCTGAGAGGGAAGGCTATCCAACTGTTATATGCTCAGGCAAAGATTATTTATAATGTCATATATATATATATATATAATCTGTCTTTCAAGGCATATCTAGATTCAAACTAAAACCTTCTAAATTTAAAACTCATAATTTCTTTTTGAGGGTGCATTCATGGGTTTTTTTTTTATTTTGGGTATCGAATCTTGCCAGCTGATATAATAACGTCTTTTAATGATGCCTAAATTCTTTAGAGAGAAGAAATGGTTTTCAAAACTTTTTTCTTCAGTGATTTTAGACAATAGAAGATTACATTTTTATGTATAGATGGTTGTGGGAAGTCTTTAGTTTTTGTGTAGTACACAAATTATTAACAGTCCACGCTAGTAGTACTACCGGAAAATGGAAGAGTGCAATGCAATCGCATGCAACATGATACGAATGTTTTTGCCCCCCTTTCAGCCCCCCCCCCAAATATATATATATCTGTCAACTCCAAGGGTAACCTAACCAAGTTGCTCAGGCCAACAATATATATATATATATATATATGATATGTGGTTGTGTATCGAAAAGTTTATTTTATATATATGTATGTGAACTCCAAGGGGTAACCTAACCTAGCTGCTCTCTCCTACAAATATATATACAGTGTGTATAGAAAAGTTACTTTTATATATATGTATGTATGTGAACTCCAAGGGGTAACTTAGAAGGCAGCCATTCACCTCACAGCCAGCATATAGCCATACACCGTTATTTACGCACATACAAACTAGCATCGCTATACCTCAAGAAAACACAGCCATTAGAATATTTATTATTATTATTATTATTATTATTATTATTATTTTTATTTTGTTGCTATTATTGTTACTACTATTATCTCAACCATGCAACCTACCATTTCTATGGTTGAGCCATATCCATGTTCGTGCCATTAGAAGTTCGCTGTGAGAAGCGAATGTCCCTTAATTTCATCTCCTTAAAGTATAAACAAGACAATCGACGGTTTAGATCGTTTAACATTTCTATCAGAATATTACCCATTTCTCCATTTTCTATTTGTTATAGAATTTATTATAATTAATTATTGTTGTCTTGCATCTAACCCTCATCCTTAAATTTTATTAGATTATGCAGGCACATTGAATGTGGCATGATTTGAACCCTTGTTTGTACGTTATTCATTTACTAAATTCTTCCTCAAATGGACCCAATTCCTTAATATTTACTGTATACTCGTATAAGTATATATATTTAATTAATAGTTTCACTCACTCTTGTATCATGGCTGTAAATCATTCATTACTGTATTTCTCTAATTCGTTTCCTCTAATTTCTCTCAGTAATGACTTATGCTGTACGTACGAATTAAATAACTATGGCATATTAATTATGAATTAAAGAATTGTATAATTTGATAAATTATGACTTCATAAAGTAACTTAATTCCCTTCACATTTTCCATACCTTGAATACTGAATCATGTCTTTAGGATGTGGATATATTTAGTATTCTACAGATCTACAGAAGCTAAGGCTAACAAAAACCCTAAGATCCACTCTACTGTAAGATTAGCCTGAGAGAGAGGAAAGAGTAGGGGGTTAAAAGAGGAGAATAAGGGGTTAAGTAAGTAGCAAAACCTATCATTCGTGGGTTAACATTCATTTAGGAAAAGAGAAAGAAAGACTCACCATCATCATCCGCCGGCCACTGCCGACAAGTCGGAATAGTCGAAGAGAATAGGAACGGGGTGAAAGCTGAAAAGAAGTAAAATAAGAACGCTCACAAACCATGCAAACACAATCTTAACTCAAACACTGTCATACCATGCAAACTACAGACATACAAGTAATGAGAGGATAAGAAAAGGAAAAAAAAGCTGGCATTAATCATTAATCGTCAACAGACTCATCCTCGACCATTACCCCCAGAGCTCCTGTTGCTAATTGTTTTATTATTTTAAATTTTTAAAATGCTTATCTAAACGATTTTTAAACACATTAATGCTGGTCGAGTTCACGACGAACACGGGAAGATTATTCCATTTATCAATTACTTTAAACGTAAAAAAGATTTTAGCGATGTTAGTAATGAATCGTCTGCCACGCAACTTAAATCCGTTATTACGAGTATTGCTATTATCGAACGTGAACAGATTGTCAAAATTTACGTTATCGATTTTATTAACGATTTTGAAAACTTCAATAAGTTCCCCCTTTAATCTCCTAGTTTCGAGTGAATGCAGGTTTAACTTTTAATCCTAACTTCGTAAGACTTGCTGCGCAATGACGGAATTAGTTTCGTGGCGCGACGTTGAACCCTTTCCAACCTATCAATATCCTCACGCAAATACGGGCACCAAAACTGAACGGCATATTTTAAATGAGGCCTGACTAGGGACTTGTAAAGGGGCAATATAATATTCTTCGGTTTAAATTCAAAATTACGCGTACGTACGCCTAAATCTACTTCCTCGTCAACGCTCGGTAACTGTTTATTGTCCATCGTGTACGTGTAATTATTGTTACGAGAACCTATATGCAAAACTTTACCTTTGTCTACATTAAATTGCATCTACCACCTATCCGTCCACTCCATAATCGTATTTATATCGTCTTGGAGCCTATTTCTATCGTCCACGTTAACAACTTTTCCACCTATTTTAGTATCGTCCGCGAATTTTGACACGTTACTGGTCAAGCCTACATCAATGTCGTTAATGTAGATTACGAATAGCAATGGGTCTAACACTGAACCCTGCGGGACATCGCTACCTACATCCAACCACCCCGATTCACTACCATTGACAACGACCCTCTGTTTCCTAGCACGAAGCTATTCCTCTAACCATTTAGCTACCTGACCGCGTATACCGTGCGCTTTAACCTTCGCAATTAATCTTCTATGCGGAACTGTATTGAACGCTTTTTTAAAGTCTAAATAAATAACGTCAGCCGCACTATGCCTATCGTATTCGCGCACTATTTCATTATAAAACTCTAACAAATTAGTAAAACAAGATTTATGGCGTCGAAACCCATGCTGACTACTATTAATCAAATTGCGATTTTCTAAGTGATCGACGATACGATCCCTAACTACGAATTCCAAAAGTTTACCGACAACTGACGTTAAGTTAATAGGCCTATAATTTGTAGCTACTGTGCGGTCGCCTTTTTTAAAAATAGGCGTAATGTTAGCTAATTTGAAGTCTTCAGGAATAAACCCAGCTTCCAGTGACTTATTAAAAAGTTTTGTTAAGGGGCCTACGATAAAGCGCGTCAGGGCCTGGAGCCTTGCTCACTTTTAGCTATCGATATAATGCGCAATCTCACCCTCGTAAACAGTTATTTCATTCCAAATAGTCTCGCTACTAAATGGAACGATATCGTCCACGTCGGCGACATTATTTACGTTTTCTACGGTAAAAACTGTCGCAAAAAAGTTGTTAACCTAACCTCTTTGGGGGAGAAGGTGAGGTGTCCTCATACCCAAAGGGAAACCCTAATCTAAGAAGGATAGAGATGTTTGCCTGGCCCCAGCCAGACGCATTATGGCAGTCAAGAGGACCAGCATCTGTTATATAGAGGGTCTGAAGTTGCCAGATACCACTATTTATTTTAATTATAAGGAGACTTGCCAGATACCACCATTTATTTCAATTATTTATTTATATATAGATGAGTTGCCATTTACCACTATATATTTTAATTTTTATATATTAAAGGCAAGTGAGATGCTCTCAATGCTTAGAGGGTGTTGCCACTATTCTATTTATTTATTTATAGATGAGTTACCAGAGAGCACTATATAATTTAATTATATGGTGTGGGTTACCACTTATTTATTTATGTATTAAAGGTAAGAGCGAGAGAGTCGATAAACTGAAGACGGCACACACACACACACACACATTATTGATTTTATTTCGATCAGAAATCAACTTAAAGGATTTGACTCGACGAATCCCAAATTATGTATTTATTTATTAAAGGTTAAAACACATTTAGACGAATCCCAATATTAACAATAAAAGAAATACAATTCACCCGAAATAAACAAAATACCAAATTGACCACAGAAAATAACAGTATACTTAATATATACAACCAAAAGAATTAAATGAGAAGTCTATATATACATTTATATCTTTTTTATAAAATAATTGAGGAATCGCAGTTCATTTGTTTTCAATTAATTCGTACTTTCATGCTAGTATATTTAATTCAAATAAAAGACTCAGCTGGCTTTAAATTCGAAATCCGCCAGTTGGATTAATCAACCAGTTGGTTTATTCTGGTTTAGAAGGCAGGTGTATGTGTATTAAATTACTTTTCAGCTGCCAGATTGCGCCACTCAGATATTCTTGAAAGTTGGTTTAGAAATCCATCAGTCGGCTTAGAAGGCGTAAATGGCAGATATATATATATATATATATATATATACAAGGTGTTTCAGGAGGAAAGGTCAATACTTCGGTAGGTGATAGTATCGGTAATTGTGAGAAAAAAGTTCATATGAACATGTGTCTAATTCTGAATGGTTACGGAGATAGAGCTGTTTGAATCTACAAATACAAAAGCATTGTTAATGGTAATCAAGAAATAGAATCCAATTACTGTTTCTAACATTTAATGTTTAAACATTGGCATTTTGAATGGTATCATATACAGGAATTCTGCGGTTCGGAAACCGTCGACGGTATTCTGCAACAGCAGCTGTTGCACTTCCATCGCAAAAACCTTAGACATACACCATATCTGCATATTGCATCTACCACCTATCCGCCCACTCCATAATCGTATTTATATCGTCTTGGAGCCTATTTCTATCGTCCACGTTAACAACTTTTCCACCTATTTTAGTATCGTCCGCGAATTTTGACACGTTACTGGTCAAGCCTACATCAATGTCGTTAATGTAGATTACGAATAGCAATGGGTCTAACACTGAACCCTGCGGGACATCGCTACCTACATCCAACCACCCCGATTCACTACCATTGACAACGACCCTCTGTTTCCTAGCACGAAGCTATTCCTCTAACCATTTAGCTACCTGACCGCGTATACCGTGCGCTTTAACCTTCGCAATTAATCTTCTATGCGGAACTGTATTGAACGCTTTTTTAAAGTCTAAATAAATAACGTCAGCCGCACTATGCCTATCGTATTCGCGCACTATTTCATTATAAAACTCTAACAAATTAGTAAAACAAGATTTATGGCGTCGAAACCCATGCTGACTACTATTAATCAAATTGCGATTTTCTAAGTGATCGACGATACGATCCCTAACTACGAATTCCAAAAGTTTACCGACAACTGACGTTAAGTTAATAGGCCTATAATTTGTAGCTACTGTGCGGTCGCCTTTTTAAAAATAGGCGTAATGTTAGCTAATTTGAAGTCTTCAGGAATAAACCCAGCTTCCAGTGACTTATTAAAAGTTTTGTTAAGGGGCCTACGATAAAGCGCGTCAGGGCCTGGAGCCTTGCTCACTTTTAGCTATCGATATAATGCGCAATCTCACCCTCGTAAACAGTTATTTCATTCCAAATAGTCTCGCTACTAAATGGAACGATATCGTCCACGTCGGCGACATTATTTACGTTTTCTACGGTAAAAACTGTCGCAAAAAAGTTGTTAACCTAACCTCTTTGGGGGAGAAGGTGAGGTGTCCTCATACCCAAGGGAAACCCTAATCTAAGAAGGATAGAGATGTTTGCCTGGCCCCAGCCAGACGCATTATGGCAGTCAAGAGGACCAGCATCTGTTATATAGAGGGTCTGAAGTTGCCAGATACCACTATTTATTTTAATTATAAGGAGACTTGCCAGATACCACCATTTATTTCAATTTTTATTTATATAGATGAGTTGCCATTTACCACTATATATTTTAATTATTTATATATTAAAGGCAAGTGAGATGCTCTCAATGCTTAGAGGGTGTTGCCACTATTCTATTTATTTATTTATAGATGAGTTACCAGAGAGCACTATATAATTTAATTATATGGTGTGGGTTACCACTTATTTATTTATGTATTAAAGGTAAGAGCGAGAGAGTCGATAAACTGAAGACGGCACACACACACACACACACACATTATTGATTTTATTTCGATCAGAAATCAACTTAAAGGATTTGACTCGACGAATCCCAAATTATGTATTTATTTATTAAAGGTTAAAACACATTTAGACGAATCCCAATATTAACAATAAAAGAAATACAATTCACCCGAAATAAACAAAATACCAAATTGACCACAGAAAATAACAGTATACTTAATATATACAACCAAAAGAATTAAATGAGAAGTCTATATATACATTTATATCTTTTTATAAAATAATTGAGGAATCGCAGTTCATTTGTTTCAATTAATGCGTACTTTCATGCTAGTATATTTAATTCAAATAAAAGACTCAGCTGGCTTTAAATTCGAAATCCGCCAGTTGGATTAATCAACCAGTTGGTTTATTCTGGTTTAGAAGGCAGGTGTATGTGTATTAAATTACTTTTCAGCTGCCAGATTGCGCCACTCAGATATTCTTGAAAGTTGGTTTAGAAATCCATCAGTCGGCTTAGAAGGCGTAAATGGCAGATATATATATATATATATACAGGGTGTTTCAGGAGGAAAGGTCAATACTTCGGTAGGTGATAGTATCGGTAATTGTGAGAAAAAAGTTCATATGAACATGTGTCTAATTCTGAATGGTTACGGAGATAGAGCTGTTTGAATCTACAAATACAAAAGCATTGTTAATGGTAATCAAGAAATAGAATCCAATTACTGTTTCTAACATTTAATGTTTAAACATTGGCATTTTGAATGGTATCATATACAGGAATTCTGCGGTTCGGAAACCGTCGACGGTATTCTGCAACAGCAGCTGTTGCACTTCCATCGCAAAAACCTTAGACATACACCATATCTGCATATTCGGCATGTGTGAAGGTGTGTGGTATTCTTAACACTGCTTCAAACACCAAACAATGTCATTCACAACAGTCAGCTGTCGATTGGCTTATGTTACATGCTTACATTACAGCTTACATGGTTCAAGGTTATAGGGGAGAAAAGGGGGAGGAAGAGCTGCGCTCGCATCAGATTCAAACAGCTCTATCTCCGTAACCATTCAGAATTAGACACATATTCATATGAACTTTTTTTCTCACAATGACCGATACTATCACCTCCCGAAGTATCGACCTTTCCTCTTGAAACACCCTGTATATATATATATATATATATATATATATATATATATCATTTGAGCTGCCAAATTGCGCTATACAGATATTCTTGACAGTTGGCTTAGAAACCCGTCAGTCGGCCTAGAATGCGTAACCAGCCATTTGCTATATATATTCCCATCTGCCCAGTTATTCGTTAATATTATAACAACCAAAAGAAATAAATAAAACACCATTACATCATTCTGTTTATTTAGACGAGTTAACGGAAATAATTCCTGAAATATATAGGAAATCGATATACAATCAAAAATAATATACAGCAAAAATACACACATTAAGCGAAGGATATATATACACATTCTTAAATAATAATAGTAGAACAGGATAAAACTGTATAACCATTTAATATATGTACGAGCAAATACGCCCTTACATATATAAACACCAAAACTTGTATAAAAAATAGTAATAGTAGAGGATAAAACTATATACCCATTAATATATAAACAGCAAAACTTATATAAAATCAAAATGCGTACACCTTATGTTCTACCGCGCTTAATTAAAATGCTAAATTCGTACGTGATCGATTCAACAGTTACATCATTGTTGCTTTGTATTATACAATAAATACGATTTAGCATTATTTCACCACTCAAGGTGTGCGGGTGCCTATACTCGACGTAAAGGGCCTTCATCGTTCAATACTATTTTTGTGCCCACCTTACAATTGGATGGCAAATTATCTTTAAACACGGACAGAATACAATCAAAAGCACGCACAAAGTGGGCGTCATTAACCACAACATCGTTGTTAAATTCAAGTTTATAAACATTCCTTTCCAATCGAGGGTTTTTTCTTACCGATCCGAGCTTTTCAATCATGAATTCTTCTTCACGACGCATAGCGGCAGTTGAAATAATTTTATATGTCGTAACGACAGCTGCCCATTATATAGCGGTACAATTCTTCAGGATGAACAGTGTAGGCGAGCTCTTCCCTGTACCACTCAAGTTCTTTGTACCAAAGTTCATGATATTTCGAAGTCTAAACCTTTTAAATAAGCATCCAGCTCTAGACCATTTTCGCCTTGTTCATTCCTACATTCGATAAACCCGACGAGCAGAGCGGTGTAGTATACGTATTCAAGAACCGTGTCTAAATAAATCATATCCGTAACACGAGCGTCTAATATAGGCTTCAGCTTGCGGAATCCGACGATTTCAAACATTCTGTCGAGGAAGAATAGGTTTCGCGTGGGGACAAGAACGTTATTATCAGATGCATTCTTCCACATCAGTCGTATATCAATGCATGGCTGATCGTTATTTATACACAACGTACAAACAACGGCATATGAGGGGGTTTCACTAATCTGTTCTCTTCTTGTACCTACACCTGCAGGTATTTTATAACGGTCCCCATCCCACTTCTCAACTATCATGAAGACTGTTCATCTCAACACTTAAAAAAACAACATTACGTTTACCAGAGTTTGCTTGTCTACAAGTCGTTTCAAGTACATAGTTAATGGCACCGGTTTTACGTCTGAACATGCGCAATGACTTCGTCACGGACACATCGTACACGGCATTGAGAATCCTTCTCAAAGGAAGTTCCATCGTTTTCGAGGAGTGCATGTCCAGTCGTTTCAAGTTCTGAGATGACTATGAGCCATGGGTGGGTGGATCAGCTCGACGACAGGGGGAGTGAGTCAAACCATAAGCTGTTGAATCGTGTACGGGTTTGTTCCAGCATGAATCACGAGAGTACTTGTAACTATTATACCTGGCAATTTTTCCGACACATGGGGTAATTTCAGTCTTAATGTGTGAAGAAAGCGCACTAGACGGTCATTTTCTCCACACATTAACAATCCGGCGCACTATTTGGGAGAAACATGTGCCCGTATTTATCCTTTTTGTTTAACAGTCGATACTCGTCTCTAAATTCTATTAAAAACTCACACAGGCCTTTAACCACAACTTCACTGCGAACCTCGTCATGATATATATGAATGTAGTGGTAAAAGTACTTTAGCTTGTCCATGATGACAAGGTTTACATTCTCAGCCGCAGGGCACGCTTACTCGGTATGATGCAGCATGACATAATACTGCCTGTCACACCACTCATCAACAAAACTCACTACCCATACCCGTTGCTTCTCTTCTGCATGCGTTGTTTCTTTCACCTCACGGTATATGTACGCTTTTATACAGTTTAGCCGTACAACGTAGTCCATTACATCGTTTGTGCCTCTAAATCTGGCAATGCTCTCGCCAGAATATCCATAGAGTATTTGAACATCTTGTTCCTCAAGCTTCGCGTGGTTCAATGTAGCCTTAAAAGTCTCAAAGGAGGGGGAGGCTAGGCCGTGTTTCAGTATGCACCACATCTTCCGACTTTACCGAATACCACTTCATAAATGCCGAACACGTAATATCAAAAGTCGCCATCACTATTTTCGGTCTACGTGAGAAAATATACGTCTGAGCTCTAGGGTTTGCAGCGTCCAAGTGAGCACGCAGGGGTATTGATATGCCCACGTAGTAGCAGGAGTCACGTGACCCTTTGATTGAGCTTACAGTGGGCGGAGCTTAGGACATTTTCCTGTACATACGTACGCACACACAAAGGAGAAAATGAAACCTTAACTGAAACATTTACAAATATACGTAATAAATAAACACGTCGTTAACAATAGGCATATATCATTCAGGTACTATGGTACCCAGAGAGTACGGTATCATAGGTGCCAGGCACCTGGTAACATTTCCTATAGGTGTTACGACACACCTTTGTGGCCCAAGTTCCTTCACACACCTCAGTTTCTGTGCCCGAAAATTGTGGGTTCCTACAGTCAGTTGGAGTTGGGGATGTTGGTCGCCTTCATCTTCTAAGCACACTAGTTCCTTCAACGAATCAAAGTTAACGACCCGTCGGTTCGCCAGGTTAAGCGTGATGCCCTTCGCCTTCACGATATATTTCAGCTCTTCCCCCACCCTCATCCGCACCCCATACGTTTTTGGTCCTGTTGATATAAAGGAGTCAGCGTATGCACCATCACCATACTCATCCTTGATCTCGTCAGTCAACTCTCCGAGGAATTCACCAATAGGCGGCATGTATTCATCCTCCCTCTCTGTGAATATTACGCTATCTGTGTCAGTGTACAGCACCCTCCGCCCAAGAGAGTGCAGTAGTCCACAAAGCTTGATGCGTGCGTATGCCGTTGTGAAGCTGGCTACAGGTATGTTTGTAACACGTGAGGTATCTGTGGACAGTTCGGAGATGTACTTTATTATGTACGTGTTACCAACATTCACGATCTCCATAACATCTTTATCGGGGACAGTGGCATAATTCCACACCTCGTTATAACTTTGGGCAAGGTGAACGTTCCCCTTACCTGTATTATGTGCAAACTTGCCCCAAAGACTATTTAGGCATAACTTTGCACTAAAGCGCTTGCCAGGGTTTTTAAAAATTTGGGCCCGGTCAAGTTGTATCCCTTCACGGTCACGGTAACGTTGAATATAAGCCAATTTTTCACCCTCGCTCTCAACCCCTCACAAGTAGCCTGATGCTTCCACCTTATCGTTCAAAAAAGTATTTATATACGGCGTGAAAAGGTTGGGTACTTCTGAAACCTCCACACCTAATACAGTATATCTTCAATATTCTGTAGCCATGGCGGACGGCTAGGGACAGCTCAGGACTTGTATATACAGCTTTGATCTTCCGCTGGGTGGTTGTGTGATTACAGGACCCATTATTCTCCTCTGCACACTTCACGCACAGGGGAAACATGAGCTTGTGATCTATAAAGACGGGTAAGATTGGCATCCATAAATCGCGAGGGGGTGCACGTCTACGAAAAAAAGACCGAAATAGTACCCATTCAAATTTGTTGAGAACACCTCGATGGTGGGCAGGTCAGGTCCCACCTGTTTTTCAAGTGCACCTATGGGGGACGGATTGTTCTTCATCATGTAGGGATATAAATAACAGAAGTCGTAGTAATGGAGTTTCACGCCCTCCGTAGGCGGAAAGTATAGCTTCAATGGGTTTGTATGCCCTCCGAACAAGCTATCACCGCATTTAAGAGGATCCAACACCATTGAACGCTTGATGGTGTTTATTTCTTCGCTGTACTGTCCATCTGTTTCCATCCGTGCATCATACTCATGCTCCCACAAGACCTTGTGAGTGAACTGGGATCCAATAAGCTGATCGCGGGTGCGGGTTCATAGAAGACTATTGGCAGGAGATCTACCGTGGATATCTCCTACGATTCCATACTCAGAACGTGGGCATCCATGCCACCAGCAACCGTTAAAGGAGTACACAGTCTTCTCACCAGTGGCACGGTCTTCGCTTAGACCAGGGATTCCCAAAGTGGTCTGTACAGACCCCCCAGGGGTCTGTAGGAAGCTTCCAGGGGGTCTCTAAGCTTTTGGAAAAATAGTAACATTAACTATATTAAAATAAATTTCCATTAATTTTTTTTTCTTATACCAAAATCTGTCCGCACATTAATAATTGCCGTACGCCTTTCATCTGGCAACATCTGGCATTTATCATTTGGGAAATTGTAGCAGCTGCGGCTGAGTGAGAGCTATCCCAAATTGCAAAAAGTTGCTGAGCCTTTTTTGTTAGCTTTTCCTAGTTCATATATGGTAGAAGCTGGATTTAGTCATGCTACCAGTATCTTAACCAAGCAGAGAAATCGACTTGACCTTGAAAATAATGGCGATTTGAGATTGAAACTCACTAATCTGGAACCGAATATTCCTTCACTTTTAAATGCCCATCAACCTCACCCTTCACACTAGACATTCGGTAAGTGTTTATTAAACTGGTTTAATGAGCGTAGAATGTTTAATTTTAGATTAATTTAAAAGCTATCTATGTTTATGAAATATACTATAGTTTGTAACTGAATTCATAATTTTTTTTGTGGGGGTCTATGTCCGTACGGAATTAATATTTAGGGGTCCTTGGTGGTAAAAGTTTGGGAACCCCTGGCTTAGACCATCAACCCAAAAAACACGACCAGTGACCTTAATGGGTACTTCTCCAGTGTTGCGGGCTTGTTTTATGTATACACCGGTCTGTTGCTGTATGTGTATGAGCCAGGAAATAGCCTTGTGCCCATAACTGCGAGGATTTTTTCTGTGAATGACGGCTAAGGTGTCTTTCAGCATTAAATTGTTCTTGAACAGCAGGATGCTTATACAGGAGAAACAGGTTTAAAACAGCCTGGACAACAGCGGCTTCGATTGACTCTCTTTGGCAAGCGGATTTAACAGACATGCAAAGATATTCAATATATAATGATGGCTATCACTACATCCTATTCATAATAGATGTATTTTCTAGATATCTGTGGCTAATTCCTCTGAAAAATAAATCGCCTGAAACAGTAGCTAAAGCTACCAAAACGCTGATGTTGAAAGAAACCAGGATTCCTGGCTATTTTTGTACGGATATGGGGAAATAATTTATAGGCCGAGCTTTTCAGAACATGTTGGCAGAGTTTAATATCAGTTACTACACTAGCTATTCTATACATAAGGCCTCTTTAGCTGAAAGAGTTCAACGTACCATAAAGGAGCGCATGCATCGCTATTTTGTACATAAAAACACATACAGATATAAAAACATTCTAGGATCATTCCCCTTGTCATACAACCGTCACACCACCGCGCGATTGAAGCAATACCTAACGAGGTTTTAGAAAGAGGTACGCACACAGAGTGGTGTAAGGTGAGAAGAGATATTCGTAGAGCATCGCCACACTTTACACGTTTCAAAATCAATGATTATGTAAGGCTATCGCGTTCGGGAAATAAATTCGCGAAGGGGTTTGAGCAAGGATGGACACGTGAGATTTTTAAAGTTAGGGCTATGAGACCTAAAGGCGAGATAATGATGTATTACGTTGAAGATTTAAATGGGGAAGAAATCGCAGGAGGCTTTTACCGCGAGGAGTAGCAGAAAGTGACACTTAATTTAAGAAAAAATGTGCTTAAAATTGAAAACATTTAGGCAGCAAGGGTCTAGGAAAGAGAAAAATGTACCTGGTGAAATGGCTAGGGTACCCAGAAAGCTTCAACATCTATAAAAAAGCTGATGCAATAATGAAGCTTAAATAGTGTAGAACATGGCGCCTAACCACTTTTATGTCACACTCCCGTTCTCCTCTTCTTTTTCTGTATATCCTAACACACACTAGCCAACTTTTTAACAGAACTCCATGGACCCAATGAATTGGAACGTGATTCGTATGAGGTCGGATTATGCGAAATTCAACTATCCACCAGCTTCTTAAGTATTGCTTATAAAGAACCCGTTTTTACGGTTCTTAGAGATCGTGATGAGTGTGAAAAGGCGGGAGTAATTTGTAATGAAACCAAAAGTGCCGCCCGGAGTGGGGAGGCCCTGTATTACACTACAGTAGTAACACTAGGCCTAGGTCGTTATGGTGGGGCCGAGGATGTTGTAAGAGACTTAAGCGCAAGTTTAAAAATCTCAAATCTTACGGCTGATTTAGTATACGAAATCGTAAACAAAGAAACCCATGCACATGCTCTTACCCTAAAATCACAGGATAATAGAACCGAGGGCCGATATGGAGCAGCGTTCCAAAGAGATACTTTTCACGAAGCACAGCATGACTTGACCAGTTTAATGTATCAGTTGAAATTGGAGAAATTGGGTGATGGCTATCCATCCCCAGACATGTGCTATATTTACAGCAATATCGTGGAGAATCAATTTGTTGGGATACCCAGTCGCGTCTGCTCCACATTCACACATTCCCAACTATAGAGGGAAGAGCTTGAGCATTATATATGACAACCCCCATTATATGAATGTTGCGACTAATCTACTAAGAAATATCTCAATATATATAAGAACGATTAAGGGAAAAAATTTCCCATTCGGTGATGGGAGCTTAACAGAGAAGCTACACTTTCGTCGCATTCAGTTATAATGACCCGAAGGCCTTTCACAGTATATCGAGGGGTGAGATACGAACGTGGGATTGGGCGTGGATCCATTTTTTTCAACCATACTACGCACGGCTGTCCCATTGCTGAAGAGGGGCGCCAGATACCTCGGGAGTAAAGCGTTACAATCTGGTTTTAACGCGATAGAAGACATAATGGGTGGAGCTAAACAGAAAGAAGCTTTAAAAAAACATTTAAAACGTACACGGGACAAAATCATCAAATATGTAAAGAGAAAAATGCGTGGTGGTGGAAAGAAAAAGAAGAGGGCTGTCCGGAAGAAGGGGTTACCAACACGTGGCGCTAAACGTAAAAGGACATCAAAGAAATGTTCTAAGCGAGTGAAACCTATGGTTGATCATTTTATAACTGATATAAGCTGAGGACATTGCTCTCACGAATCATAGGCTGATTACTACTTCTCGAGAGAGGTGGCACTATTTCCGCCTCGTTATGGCACGCTCCATCCATCCATGTAGCTCACAATGTTGTAAATCGGAGCTGTCCTTCTTTGATATGCCTCTAACACAAGTTTCTATTGAGCACAGTGACTTTATTACAATTAACCCATTAAACACAATTTGTTCCCCGAGTGCACCTATAGAATTTGTGATACCCAGCTCAGACCCCTACTCTTTTGATCCAAGCTGCATGCACATGACCGCTACACTACGTATAGCCCATTCTGATGGAACGGACTGCGATGATAATTATTCTGCAAATCCTGAAACCAACTTTCGGCACTCGATATTCAGTCAGTGTGAGGTGTATTTAAACCAGGTCAACATTTCGGCAGGAACGGGTTATTATCACCTACGAGCCTATCTCGAAAATGTCCTCAGCTTTGGAAAGAAGCGAAGGATACTTTTTTAACTGCCGAGGGCTATTATCAGACTACAGACAAAAGTAATATAAAGGATAAATTTAAAAATTCTAAAAAGAAGATATACGAGTGTTTTGGACGTCTGCATACAGACTTCACGTTACAGCGAAACTGCTTATGAATGGGGTGGATATGAAATTAAAGCTCACTCGCACGAATCCTGAGATCCGCATAAATCTGGGGCCTGGTCAAGAAGAGGGAGCAAAACCCGTTGTGATTCACATTATGGAAACATCTGCACGTACGGCGAGTGAAATTAATTTCGCCGAAATATGTAGAAATTGAAAAAAAAATTTACGCGCAACAGTAAAATACCCAATTAACAGAGTACAGATAAAACTATACACGGTGCCCGCAGAGTTGGCCTCGAAGCAGGTAGAAAACGTTGGCCCTCAGAGTTCTACCTAAAAGGTTATTAACTGGAATGCAGGATCACGCTTCGACGAATGGAGAATATAAAAAGAACCCCTTTAAATTCGAGAATTTCGGCCATAGAAATATAACTCTATACGTCAATAGCGTTGCGTTGGGTGGGACTATGGATACGGACTACTCATCAGACGCTGTGTTCCCTCTTTGCGCGAGAGCTTATAGTAATCTGTCCCATATTGCAGGTGGCTGTGATGAGCTCGGGATTGGGGTAACGCAGAAAGAATTCATCGATCAATTTAACCTTTACCGGTTTGATATCACGCCCGACTTATCTGCTAGTGTAAATACACACTTAAGTCCACAACAAAGTGGGAACATCTCAGTCAGATTGGAATTCGACAGCCCGATAGACGCGCTTATTTTTGTACTAGTATACCTTGAATTACAAGCTCTAATAGAAATTGACCGTTTCATGAACGTAGTCACTGACTTTTAAATGAACGCGAATGCACTCCAGAGAGTAATTAAAAGTGACCGAATCACACGCTCCAATTTATCGGTGTGTTTGCAAAGATTGAAACATTGAAGTTACCAACTACGAAAAAATGCGGAGGAATTATTGTCAACACGGACCTTGTTGGTGGCGAGGGGATTCATTGGTATGCAATATACTTTAAAAATAGGGAAAGATTGTATTATTTTAATTCACTGGGGACACGTGCCTGGAGTGACTCTGGTATTGTAAAATTTCTCAAATAGTTGCATGTCCCTGAAATTGTCTGGAATCCCCACCGATTACAAGGATATTTTAGTAATACTTGCGGGATGTATTGTCTTTCATTTCTCCTGCATATGTCATGTGGGAAGGGATTTATAAATTTTAAAAAATTATTCGATTTGTGCGACACTGAGTTGAATGATGAATTGATATGCAGACAGATAAAACGCCGTTTTCCGTTTGTGTGCACTCGATTTATTGTGTAAACTTTTACGGGTGTATATATAATTGTAACTATATTGTTTAAAATATAAGATGTCTCCATTAATGTTAGTCTTATTTAATGGATGCTAGTTCTGTAAGCTGAATTGTACAAAAACATGATTTCTATCATTTAACAAATTGATGAAAATACAATGTGTCTTGTTCTTAACCAAAACAAAAACTTACATTGGTTCCTCGATGACCTGGCATTCGTTGGACCGGATGTGAGCCAATACTTCGACATCCTTATTCAGGTCACTGGGTTGGCTGCGCTGTAAAACTCTAAATCGCCGTCGATTATTTGCTTTTCATCAAAGCTGTCACGAAAGGTGGCTATAACACGAACGAGTTCCGCATCGGACCTTTAATGAGAAAGGATAATTAACTTGATTACTTCATATATTTTCTGAATCTTTTTTAATTAAAATCCAACTTTTTCATAAATCAAATTGTGTTCAGAAAGCCTAGTTCAGTGCTAATGCAAACTAATCTATAATTAAAATTGAGGATACCTGCTATTTTAACGAAACATTTTACAACAAAATGTAATGATTTGAAAATGTATTATCACAACCACACCATATATATATATATATATATATATATATATATATATATATATATATATACGAATTAACCACGAAGGAGACACAGAACTGTTAAAAATTAAAAAACAATTGTTTTTCTCCAACATACACACAGTGGAACATATATATATATATATATTCGCATATGGGAATAAGTTGCCGAACAGGTAAAATTTTAAATAAAAAAGAAACCTCTAGTATCCGGGAACATAGTATTAAATGTAAAACTGATGTCACTTTAGATAATTTTAAAATTCTCGGGTATAACTCTTGTTCCAACTCACTTAGAATTTTGGAATCTCTTTATATAAAAACATTGACCCCTTCTCTAAATGTTGATTCCTCAGCTGTCCCTTTAAATTTTTTATAATTCCCCCTTCCCAATTTATAACTCTCCAACCACCCAACCCATAGTATGTTCCATGTGTTTTGTTTTAAAATTACTTGTGCCTCGGAACCAGCAATGAAGGGTTAGTAATGTTATTCCATTGTATTAATTTCAAATTTACTATATGTAATTTAAAAATAGCTTTTTAAATTTCTTGTAATTTTATATGTAAATTTTAATAACTTTGAATTTAACCTTCTTTTAGTCTTTTTAAATTTTGTTTTTAAGAATTGGTCTTATAGAAACTGTTTTGTCTTGTTTTAATTGTTTATTGATTTTAATTTCATATTATTATTTAGTCTGAAGATGAGCATATTGCTCGAAACGTTGCATTAAAGAAGACTTTTCATGGCATTTACATTCCTCCTTGTCATTGGATTTCTCTTGAATATTAAATTGAAGCTTTTTAGAAGCAACCCGCATGAAATATATATATATATATATATATAATATATATATATATATGCAGTAAAATCACAGAATAACACGTCTTATTAATAAGCAAACACCACAGGGTAAAAGGAAAAAGAAACACGAAATCCGAGCGCTTTCGTGATATATTCACATCTTCAGGGACAAGAAAGAAATATTTCTTTCTTGTCCCTGAAGATATGAATATATCACGAAAGCGCTCGGATTTCGTGTTTCTTTTTCCTTTTCCCTGTGGTTGTTTGCTTTATATATATATATATATATATATATATATATATATATATATATATATTAGGGTGCCCTTAAAACTGAAGTGTCAATTTTGTATCCTCTCACCCACTCAATTTGTTCCGTTACTCGTCTAACTGCGCTGTGCGAAATATGACGGTTTTTGAGAAATATTTAGAGGTCGCCCTGGCACGTCAAAGTTTTCCTTCTATTAGGTTTTCGGTATACTCAATTACTCATACTATTACTCATACTAATTACTCATACTAATACTCATACTAATTACTCATACTCTTGTTCTCATTTGCAGGATTCTTACATGATGGATACGCGACAGAAGCCTTATCTTGGCGTTTATTTTGTGGAAGAAATCAGGGGAAGGAAGATTCCTTCCATTGGTCAGGCCTTTGGCCATTTCCTCTTCCTTTACGAGGAGAAGAAGCAGCCTGTCCGTGACGCAAGCCGCAACACCGTCAGGGCCGTAATGGAATTCTGGCATTTGGCAAGCATTCCCACTCGTGCTAAACAGCACTGCATTGCCAAACTCGAACGGACCTTCGACGAGTGGAAAGGGCTGAAAAAACACAATACCAGGACCGGCGATGCGCACAAGAAAGAAGAAGATTTTAAGAAGTTGAACGATTTGTTCGACATTGCGCACGCGGATGCCATGAAGATGATCAAGAACCCTGAAGAAAAGGCCTTCCTCCAGATGCAGAGGCAGAAGGACAGGACTGGATACATCGCTGGACTAGACTTGGCGCAAACGAGAAGGAATGAAGCAGCGGCGAAGAGGAATGTTCAGGAGAAGCTCCGGAAGAGGAAAGCCGCTGAGGAGTGCGAAGCATCTACCAGCCGAGCAGTTTTCGAGTCGTCTTATTCCTACGCATCCGAAGAGAAGACAGGGAACGACTCAGGTGCCTGCGGAGGAGCGTGCCCTCCGAAGCGAAGTAGGGGGAGGATCAACATCATGACAGCCGGACTGGCAGCCGCACTTGACAGGACACAGATCTCCTCCAGGAGAGCCGCCTACATACTTACGGAAGATGCTAGCAGTCTCGGACGGAATGCGGAAGAGCTGAACATAATCCGCAACTCCATTCAGCGACTCCGGGCTTGGCACCGATCGGAGACGGCACAAAAGATGAAGGAAGAATTCCCGGGTGAAGGTTCCCTCGTCGTCCATTGGGACAGGAAGTTCATGGAGGACTTGACGAGCAGGGAGCACGTAGAGCGTCTTCCAATCATTGTTTTGTGGCAAGGAGTTGAGAAGCTTCTTGGGGTCCCAAAGCTTCACACAAGAACCGGGGAGGCTCAAGCGTCAGCTGTTGTTGCTTGTCCGCAGGAGTGGGGTATCAGTGACCGGGTTCAAACTCTGTGTTTTGATACAACAGCATCCAACACAGGACATCGCTCCGGAGCCTGCTGCCTGATTGAACAGAAGCTGGGAAGAGATCTTCTCTACCGTGCTTGTCGTCACGACGTCTTGGAACTGGTGATCGGAGCGGCTTTCGAGGCCGCACTGCGAGTTCCATCAACAGGACCGGATATCCAGCTCTTCAATCGGTTTCGGGAGAAATGGTCTTTCATCAACCAGAAGGATTTCAAGCCCGCGATCACTGATCCTGTTGTGGAGGCTGCAGTTGACCCGGTCAAGGAAGAATTCCTTCAGTTCTTCCAGTCCCAGACGGAGCATATTAGGGAAGATTACAGGGAACTCGTGGAACTCTGCATCATCTTCTTGGCGGGACCCCACAGCGAGGCATTCACTTCAGTGCTCCTGAAGCAATGCACCGAGCTCGCTGGATGACCAAGGTCCTCTACGCCATCAAGATCTGGTTTTTTTGGGACCAGTTCAAGTTGATCGCAGTGGAGGAGAAGGGCATCAAAGAACTCGCCTTGTTCGCTGTCATCGTGTATGCGAAAAGCCTGGACAACGGCTCCACTTCCTCACCAGGCTCCTCTCAACGACTTCCTCCTCATGAAGTCCTTGTTGAAGTACCCGCATGAGGCCATCAGCAAGGCGACCGCCAAGAAGCTCTCACACCATCTGTGGTATCTTTCCGAGGAACTGGTCGGTTTGTCTTTCTTCGATGAAAGGGTGTCCTGGGGAACAAAGCAGTTGATGGTGGAAGCAATGGAAGGCGAGGAAGAAGAAGATCCTCCCAAAAGACCGAAGCTGGATGCAAAGATCTTCTTGGATGACGATGGAAAGGGTCTTGAGCAACTGGTGTCCGCAAACTCCAAGGTTCTTTTTACGAGGTTGGCCCTTCCGGATGATTTCCTCCGCCAAGACCCCGCGAATGGCCCCAGTCCCAAAGCTTCCACCTGCCGCAAATCTGGTCCGGTCCCTGGCTGTGGTCAACGACAGAGCAGAGAGAGGAGTTGCCTTATTCAAGACTTTAACAAGAAGCTGACCAGCGATGAGGAGCAGCTCCAACTCCTCCTTCAAGTCGTCGCAGACCACCGAAAGAAGTTCCCGGACTGCAAGAAAGCGACAATTTTGAACAAAGGCAAGTAACAATGAGTGGCTGGCAACCACGATTAGCCTTTGAGCTGCTAATACCTACTTTTGAGTAGGGGGGACCTGCATACCCTGGAGCCAATAGTGTCAAAATATAGACAATGAGGGCAACTTCTAAATATTGAGCAATACGAATAAAATTTTGCACGATGAATTATCTCCTGAAATAGCATCTATCTTCGGGGTGAGGGCGAAATTTCCGTCACTTTCTTTTTTTGACGTCATATAAGGGCCACCCTAATATATATATGAAGAGAGAGAGAGAGAGCTGCAAGGCGTTACAAGTACAATAATTTACAGCGCCGGAAATACTTTTATCCTAACTGGGCATACTACACAATGCCTCCCATCACAGGGTCTCGAGCCCAGGACCATTGAAATTCTTTAAAGATTTAGTAATTCTAAAGCCCTACCTGTAGAACTTTCTATAAATTAATTAAACGTAAATATTTGATAAACAAAATTCACTCTCTAAATACTTAATAGAATACATTAATTACAGAAAGCCTAGCACAGTATCCTGTAGTAAACATGCATTTTTGTCAGGACACATCAATGTACATTTGGGAGGAGAGTTACAATAAGATAAAATGCCGATTAAGGCGCCCGGATCAAATAATAAACACAAAGCAAGCCTAACTGGGCTCAAAAGGAAGATTACCTGGATATACTACGCATCGTCTGTCAACACCAGGTCTCCAACCCCTGGGAAAATATCCTTTCACTTCGTTTATTATGGCTTTCTATAAATTAACTAACACTTGCAAGGGTTAAGCACTGAGTGACATATATATATATATATATAATATATATATATATATATATATATATATATATAGCCTGAGAATGAATAAAATTAAATTATTACATAATTACTTACATCTCAATGTCCTCTCCTTCCGATAATTCTTTCTCACCGTCACAAATTTCTGCCATGGATTGCGTTGAAAGTAGGGCGTTCCGGTCAGCCGCGGCGAAAAGGTGGAGCGTAGCCACTGCATAGAAATCCCCGTCTTCAAACAATTTCGTGGAGCTGTAAAGCTGATGTGAATGACTCATGACGGATGGAATATGTTTGTTTACTTACTGGTGAAAATAACTGCTGTGAGTTCTAGCTGAAAATGCCCCCTTTTATATGCGTGATCCTAATTGTAGCCACCCCTAATATTCGAATCGCGAGTTTCCTGTTGGCTGTCGGTGAATTTGGGTGGAGACATAACGTGTGAGCGAGACTTTCCCCCAACTGGAGATCCCGGAATCGTTCTCATGCCCCACCCATTGGGTTGTAATTGGACGAGCCGTGAATTCTAGGGGCGTGTCGTTACCAAATATAACTTTTTCATTTCATAGATTTCTTTCAGAAATGAAACAGGACCGTAAGAGAGAGAGAGAGAGAGAGAGAGAGAGAGAGAGAGAGAGAGAGAGAGAGAGAGGAAACAACTTATTTAGTTTGATAGATGGAATTCAACATAAAAATTTAATATTATTTGTCATTTGTTAGTGACAATAGATTTTACAATCATCTAAAACTGGAAAATAATTTTTAAAAATCTAAAAAGATAATTAGCCATCAGAGTTTTTAAATGTTTATTGTGTGGGAAGATTGCCAATATGCTAAATATCGATTCAAATGGACAACTCGTTTTAAAAGAACAAATTGGAGTAATCGTCATATTACCTTACATGTATCTCCGACGGATTATTCAGAAAAGGTAGTCTGAAGGTGTTTAGTGACAGTCCAATTACAATCACCTAAAACTGAAAAATAATTTTTTAAAATCTAAAACGACAATTAGCAGAAATGGTGGAGAGAGAATGTGTGTGTGTGTGTGTGTGTGTGTGTGTGTGTGTGTGTGTGTGTGTTGTGGTATATACTGTTTGGGAAATAAATTTGGAGTTTCAGTCCACTTCGTTTCAGATTAAAATCTCAACGAAATGTATATACAGAGGATAGGTAATACAGGGTGTCCGAGAATTATCTGTACAATTTTTGGCTGTTATTAAAAGTCAACCATGAAATGTAGAAATTCCTGTGTTGTCCCATTTTACAGAGAATCTCATTAAGTTTTTTCTGATACCACGTTTTGACAAGTCTTTTAGAAATGTACGCGGGTGACAGACATTGATGATTTAAAAGCAAGAATCACAGCTGCTATTGAGCGAATTGATGTGGATATGCTGCAGCGTACATGGCAACATTTGGAGTATCGATTGGATGTTTTGCGAATCACTAATGGTGCACATATCAAATGTTTGTAACAACGTTACTTTAATAAAAGAAACTTTCAAAAATACAGATTCTAAATAATCTTGTTTAAGAATTTTACGTGTGCTATCAAGAATTTTATTAAAAGATGAAATTGTACAGATAATGTTCGGACACACTGGAATTTCTAAAAAACTTGTCAAAACTTGGTATCAGAAAAAACTTAATGAGATTCTCTGTAAAATGGGACAACACAGGAATTTCTACACTTCATGGTTGACTTTTAATAACAGCCAAAAATTGTACAGATAATTCTCGGACACCCTGTATATAAATAATTTTTAACACTAATTGACAAGAGCTTCAGCATATATATATATATAATATATATATATTATTATATATATATATATATATATTATAATATATATATATGCTGCAATAAATGACTTATCCCATTTTATTTTTAAATATGATAAGTCTTAACAATGATAAATAATGAATATACAGAGTCTGATAAAGGTTATTAAGTTCATTGTTTCAGATTGTGAAGGAAGTTTTTGTGTCCCAGAGAGCGAGAGAGAGAGAAAAAAAGAGAGAGAGAAAGAGAGAGAAAAAAAACTTATTTATCTGGATGGATTTCAACTTAAAATTTGAATATTATTTACCAAGGAAAATAATTTTTAAAAATCTAAAACGATGATTAGCAGAAATGGGAGAGAGGATGTGCGTGTGTGTGTGTGTGTGTTGTGGTAAATACTGTTTGGGAAATAAATTTGGAGTTTCAGTCCATTTCGTTTCGAATTAAAATCTCAACGAAGGGTATTAGCAGTCAGTTGAGTAGAAATAAAATTCAGGCATTCAGGCGCCTGTCTGGCGCCGTGAACAAGTTTAAGATAGGCGTTTCAAGATTTCTTATTGTTTTAATAATGGTAGGATGCATGAAGTATCGGGTATGGGTCAGTGTTGACAAATTTATTTTATTTTAAATATAATAATAATCCATAATAATGTATATACAGAAGATAGAGTCAATATAAAAATTAATTTTTAGCACTAATTGATAAGAGTTTCAGCAGATATATTATATATATATATATATATATATACTGCATTAAATAAATGAACAATTTTATTTTTAAATATGATAATTCTTAATAATGATAAATAATGTATATACCGACGATAAAGTCGATATAAAAATCATTTTTAACACTAATTGACAAGAGTTTTAGCAGCTATATATATATATATATATATATATATACAGTGCCCGCGAAAAGTATCCGATCACTCAAGAAAATACAATATTTTCCCTTAATATTCAGAGACACGTAATTCACTTTCTATTTGTTCTAGCGACATCTGGTAACTTTGAGGTTGCTCGCTGATATGAGAGCTATCCAACGCATTCTCAAATTAGTGTTCTGGTAGCCTTCGTTGCGGGTGGCTGTGTCTCAAATTTGTCAGATTTCACTGTTTGTGTAAATTTCTTGATTTTTTTTTTTTTACAGAAAGTGGTGTAAATAAAATTTATATATAATGTGTGCTAAAAAACAACTTAAGAGTGATTGTCGAGGTGCTATTGTTGCTTTGCATGCATGTGGGAAATCACAGAGACAGATAGCTAAGGAATTAAACATATCCCAAAGTACCGTTAATTTATGGGTTTCACGGGCTAAGAACAATGGTGGCCTAACCACGCCAGTCCCTAAAAAACGATCTGGCAGACCGAGAAAAACAAATTCGCGAACAGACAAACTTATGAAACGTTTAGTATTGAAAAACCCAACAATAACTGCGAAAGAAATAAAATTTAATATGAATAATTTGTTATCTGGTGTTTCTGAACGAACTATCCAGGAGCGGCTCCAAAAAGAACTCGGATTACCATCTCGCCATGCTGCTAAAAACCGTTCATTAATGAAAAAATGCGTAAAAAACGTGTCGCATTTTGTAAAAAATACATTCATTGGACTGTTGATGACTGGAAGAAGGTTTTATTTAGCGATGAGTCGACATTTTTGACATTCAGAAGTTGTCCAAAAAAGGTTCGCCGGCCTATTGGCTCAAATAGGATGGACCCTAAATACACCCTAAAGACAATGAAACACCCTCCAAGTGTGATGGTTTGGGGTTGTTTCGGTTACTATGGGCGTGGAAACTTATATTTTCTTCCGAAGAACACAACTATGAATGGTGCACGGTATTTAGCAATGCTACAGGATAAACTTCTAATGGCAATGGCAATCCAAAGGACAAAAACATACATGCATGATGGTGCACCATGTCACAGGGCCAAAATAGTGACAAAATGGATTACTGACAATAAATTTGATATTTTGGATTGGCCTGGTAATAGTCCAGATCTCAATCCGATAGAAAATCTGTGGCTAATAATAAAAATAAGGTTGAATGCCACGACACTGGCTCAGTCGAAAATTACAAGAGGCCATCAAAAAGGTATGGTGCAAGGAAATATCAGTGGAAGTTTGTCAAAACTTGATTAAATCCATGCCAAAACGTCTAGAACAAGTCATCCAAACCAAAGGACAGATGACAAAATACTAATATAAGGTTAGTATACATTTAAACATTGTTTTTTATGTAAAAAATACAAATTTCAAGGGTGATCGGATACTTTTCGCGGGCACTGTATATATATATATATACTGCGTTAAATAAATGAATTCCTTGGTGGTATCTGGCAACGCTCCTTATAATTAAAATAAATAGTGATATCTGGCAACTCCAGACCCTCTATATAACAGATGCTGGTCCTCTGGACTCTCATAATGCGTCTGACTGGTGCCAGACGAACATCTTTATCCTTCTTAGGTTAGGGTTTCCCTTTGGGGGGTGAGGACATCCCAACTTCTCCCCTAAAGACTCTTTCTCTCTCTCTTAGGTTAGGTATACTCCTTTGGGGGGTGAGGCCGTCCCAACTTCTCCCCAAAAGAGGTTAGGTGGACTCCTCAGTTTGCTGGGGAAGTTCCCCTCTCCACTTGCAACACCCTCTCTTCCCTTTGCAACATTGATCAACATTAAAATTGCACTCTAACCTTTTGAGGCTATACTACTGTTGTTCATTCATACGTCCATATCCTTTCTGGACCGCTATCTTTTATTAATTTTATTAATTATTCATTCATCTACCTATTGTCTACTTATGCCCTATCAACCTATCAGTCCATGTTTACTCGTGTCTGTCTATATTATGCACACAACCTATTGTGTGACTACCGATGTGTACAATACTTAATGCATTCATACATGTCCGTTGATGATCATGATTACGTACGTAGCTATCTTACGTGTAAATACATCCACATCTATTCTTTTTACTTTTCCTTTTAATTATTTAATTTCTCGCAAAATACTATTTGATGCTCAAGCAAGTGTTCGAATTCCGCTGACTTCGCCAAAATCGAGCTTCTGAATCCGAAATCTTCTCTCTTGCTTCTGCTATAAATTTATAACATTAAGATGTTATGTTATATTATTATAATATATTGTATTGTTTCCATGCCAGGCCACTGGTTCGTTATTTGCTTACGTAACATAGTTATCCACTTTCTCATTACTTGTACTTACTATTTCTACCTAACGGTCATTCACATTCTATATTACTTATGTGTTACGTTATCATAAATGTGAGCGTACATCCAATAGAAAGTACACCGTATCTTTCCTCCGCTTTCCTCATCGCTGGCTATTTAGGCTTTCAAACTATGATAACCAACCATTTTTCTAATAATATTTTACATAATTTGATGTAATCATTGTTAACTAAAAATATTTAACACTGTTGTACAACGGTTAACTCTCCTTCATTATATAAATTGTATCACCTATTTAGATTACTTCAGTATTAGATATGTCAATTAACAATTTGCTAAAATTGTAATTAACTCTAATAATTTAATATGATGTAAATTTCTGACTATCGGCGCCTCGTTCTGTATATACTTTGTGTAATAAAAATTATATGAGTGAACGAAGACTTCCATTGAGAACTGAAGTGTTTCCATTCACTCCTTCGGAAAAAAACTTGGTAGAAACTGTTTTACTCGGATGCTCTACGGCTAAGGCCGAGCTTAACCAACAAGGACCACCTTCGTTGGATTGTCCAAAGTGCGTTCATCATAGAAGTCGGAAGCGGGGAGTGGTCCGCACACGCGTGACATTATTATTATTATTACTACTATTATTATTACTACTATTATTATCACTATTATTATTATTATTATTATTATTATTACTATTAAGATTATTATTACTATTACCATTAGTTTTACTTTAATAAACTTTTGGAATTTTCTAAAGTACGACATTTCCTATTTTCATTTAAAGTAAATCTCGATAAACCACACACACACACACACACACACACACACTGTATAATTTATAATATATATATATAACTTATATATATATATATATATATATATATATATATATATATATATATATATATATATATATATATATTATCAGAGTTAAGATAATAAACCATTACTACAGTTTATTCGTTTAATTATGACTGCGCATTTTGAAGTCTTCAGGTTAACCCAAACACATGTTTAAAAGTAAATTCACCGTTCTTAGATAAATATCATATTATGGACCACCGCGACTTTTTGGAGTCAAAATTTCTCTATCTAACTTCTCGATCATGAAAAACAAAATCGCCTTTCTCCGTCTCTTAAAAGCATTCTTCATGATTTATCTAAATACAAACATCAAAATATAATTTAAAATAAATTTATTTCTTAAGCAGTACCTCTCTCTCTCTCTCTCTCTCTCTCTCTCTCTCTCTCTCTCTCTCTCTCTCTCTCTCGCTCTCTCTATTATCATTATTGTTATTATTATTACTAACTCTTTCTCTATCTTGTATATATGTCAAGCGGGTTTCTTTGGGCTGCTCGAACGTAGGAGACGACGATGGACTGTGAATTCCGGAGGTGGTCCCCTTCCTTGGAGTCGGAGTTGTATCTGGAGGCTGATCGACAACATCATTCTTGGGTTACGAGAACTCCGAAGAAAAACTCTTTTGGGGGGGTCTCGTCTCACGTCGACCCTAATGGACGCACCAGGCTCACACGCCTTGTCGTGTATTCTTTTTAGTTTCTGCTGACCACTCGTACCTCGATTAGTTGTAAAGTTTCGGAAGATTAACATCAAGTGCGTCCTGATTTCTTTTCACGAAGCACGGTGGAGACTGGGAGAAAACACTGTATGACGAGATTATGTATATATGTATCTATATTGAGTTTCGCGGTGAATGAAAACAACGTAGTTCACTATTACAGGAATTTTATTAATTCACTTCAAATACACAATCTTTTAATGGGAACAAAGATATTTGGTTAAATTTAAGAAGTGAAATTTAACTGAATCGCAAGGTGTGGTTTAACATATGAAAATCTTAAAAAATAGTTAAGAAAGCTTAATGAACAATTTACACTGTTTCTTTTTTTAAGTACAATCTGCGGCAGAGTTTAATTATTTATAAAAAAAACGGGTTCAAAAGATTAGGACGAGGTAGTGCCACTGCACAATTAATCACAGAATTAATCACAGAGACTGCGTGGTTGGAAGTAACAAGAGAGCAAAGAACCTCGCTGCTGCCGCTCTCAAGGTTTTTAAGACCTCGGGGTAGGCGGAGACGAGGTAAACTAAGGGTCACCCTCTTACGGGATGCGTTTATCAGCAAGCGCCTATGATAGTTCTTCACATTCAGATTTGGCCGGAGGTAAATTCAAGTTACAGCCGCGATTGGGAAATTTTGACTCTCGGGAGTTCCGGGAGTGAACCAATCACGATTGAAATAGTTTCTGCGGAGTCTACATTTTTCTTTTGATAATAAAGCATAATTGTAGAGCTTAGAGGCGCGAGGATGGCGGCGATAAGGTAGGGTTAAGCCCATAGAAAAGGGAATCGGTTGGAAAGGAAATTATAGGGCGCAAATGAATTTTATATTCGAAAAAATCAATTTAAGTGATTTTGCGGAATAGGATAAATACTGATCAGAGACAGCTGTCATTTGGTGTGGAATTGGGTTAGCATAACAGAAGACGGGCGGTATATAGGTTGACACAATTATGCTTTATCTATGGGAATGGTAAAAGACTTTTAGTAAAATTTACTAATGAAAAATGAAAAAATGAAGTGTTTATAGACGCTCGCCTTGCATAGCGTGATGCTGACGACCATTGAGGTGGGGGTCTCGAAAAATTCATGCGATGAGCATATTTTCATATACGTATCGTATTTAATGATTTAATTTGAGAATACATGGGGTTATCCAAGGGGTTACTCCGGATTACATGGGGTTACTTCGGATTACATGGGGTTATTTCGGATTACATGGGGTTACTCCGCATATGAAAGATTGCACACTCTGTGATGTCAGAACTAAGGAATGTTGGGTTTAACATTTGAACACAATTCGTCAGAGACGAACTCGTTTAGGACCGTAGAGTTTTTCACTACGGGATATATATATATATATATATATATACAGGGCGTCCCAAAAAAATGTATACACACTTTAACAGCTGAGAGCTAAATTGATGTTTCTTTCTTTCCAAGTTAAACCCATTAGAATTAATAATGGCAGTCAGACTAAGCTTTGAACAAAGGAAATTCATTCTAAAATGCTACTGGAAGTGTGAAAACGCAGTTGAATTGCAAAGACAGTTTAGGAGGGAGTTTCAAACAGATCCACAACGCGACTTACCATCACTCGAATTAGAGATAAGTTTTGAAGCCGATGGAACTGTTCAGAATGTCCACAAGAAGCGTTCCGGAAGACCACGGACATCGACAAGCCCCACAAAGCAAGAAAGAGTACTGGAAACGTATCACCAAAGTCCAAGAAAATCTGTGCGGCAAGCGAGTCGTGAGGTAGGAATTTGAGAATCGTCTGTCCAACGCATTTTGAAGCGCTGTCAATGGAAAAGTTACATTCCAAGATTAGTCCATGCTATTAATGAAGATGATCCGGACCGAAGAGTGGAGTATTACGAGTGGTACTTGGCACGATGTGGATGTGGATTGGACGAAGGGTTTCGTAGAATACCCTCCGCGTTCACCAGACCTCACACCACTAGACTTTTTTTATGGGGATACTTAAAAGACAAAGTCTACGCTATAAAACCTGCAACAGTCGCTGAATTGAGCAGCCATTGAACGAGAATGCACACAAATACCAAACGAAATGTTTCGTGATGTTGCGATTCCATTGCTTCGCGTTATCAGCAGTGCCTGGACCAGAACGGACGTCAGTTTGAAAACAGGCGTTGACAAAACAATTAAATAATGTCTGTAGATTCTATTACATTTTGAAAATGAAATGTATTTTAATAAACACTGCCTTTATAAGTATTTAAAGTGTGTATACATTTTTTTGGGACGCCCTGTATATATATATATGTGTGTACGTAATAACCCGCGAGCCTACGAACACCGTCTTTGGGAAGTCTCATATTAATTTTAATAGTTCTAAAAATGAAGCAAAATTATTCTTCAAAGTATGTAGCGCTATACATGTATAATTAACCCTTTAATGTCGGGTGTACAGCGCAGATACAGGAACACTTCAGAACCACGATTGACTGTACTTTATTCTCATTATGCATGAACTAATATGATTTTTACTCAAGTAATTATTCTCACAGAATGTTTTAATGTTTATTGCAAATTTTATTATACTAACATGAAGGTACGATTTATTTATTTGAATATCTTAAAAAGGGCAAAACTATATTAAAAAAAAAGTAGGTTGAATTCAAAGCATGTACAAAATATGAATTGAGATAACAAATCACTGCTTTGCGGAATTGTGAAGGTCCGATGATGCACTGTCCGTGATAAACCATCATTTCAGTTTATTCGTTTAATTATGATAACATTGCGGATGGCGTACATTTGAGAAACTGATCATCTTGGAGGGAGCGTATACAACAATCTAAAAGATCTGTTATAAATTTAGAGTTCTACCAGAACCTTTTATTATAATTCACTGAGAGTTCCTCCCCGTTAATATTTTAATAATAATAATAATAATAATAATAATAATAATAATAATAATCTTTATTAAGAAAGAACACATTAAATAGGATATACATTTACGTCCATACTGGTTTTAATTTATTATTATAGGTGTATGGGACATAGCTAATTTTTATTTTCATCTACATCCAACACCAATCACTGTATGTGTGGTCCCACACCAGCCTTCTAGAATTAGTTTCTTGTACTGATGTGTTGGACGAACCGAATAAATAAAATGATTATATCTGATTTATTTATTTGAATGGTTGAATTCAATGCATCTACAAAATATGAATTGAGATAGTTAATTATACATTAATTAACTCATATAAAGTGGGGAATGGTAAAAATGTACAACTGCAACTAATTTATAACAATTAGAATGTATATACCAAAAATGGGGACGTAGGCATGTAAATGGTTAAAATACTACTACTACTACTACTACTACTACTACTAATAATAATAATAATAATAATAATAATAATAATAATCATAATGATAATAATAATAACAATAATAATAACAAATTTTAATAGTGCTGAAAATTTATTTAAAATAATTATGTTGAGGGTCCACTTATTAAATTTACAAAATCTGAGGGATGCATAAACCAATTTTGGTGAAACCACGCCCACAGAGGCGTCACTGTCCAGTCAGAAAGCCTACGAGCTGACGATTGGCCTTTTGAGTTCAGGCCTACGTCACTTGAATTGGAGCAATGCCCCACATATAAAAGAGGGCACTTTCATATCAAGAGCATATTAGTTGTTATTTTTCCAGTGAACACTCTCGCTCCGTCGCCTAAAATAGAGCCCAACACACCAGAATTCACAAACAGTGAAATGGAAATCTATTCTTCACTACAGGTGTTTGAAGTCGGGGATATTTTGTAAGTAATGAAAGTGAAGCGCCTTAAATATACAGTATATATGCATATTCTATAAATAATGAACGTGAAGTGTTATAGATATATACATTAGGGCGGAGTGAAAAACCCATTTTTCGAATTTTCAAATTGGCTAGTGTGGAAAATGTGTGGAGTAGTGAGGAAATAAGCTGGTATAAATTTAAAATCATAACATTAATATCTTCAGATGCCACAATGACCTTCAATATTGAAAAAAATTGAAAAAAGCAGATTTTAACCAATAATTACAGAAGAGTCCACGATGCACAATAGACAAGAATTTATTCACACTTGTATAAAAATAGCTCAGTCAACCTTTAAAAAAGTTTCTATTCTCTAAAAACAGTTTTCTATAGTCAGCTCACTCAACTGTCACGTGAGTACCTCGGTTCAGTGTAGCTGTCGCTCTCGTAGCAGGTGGGTGTTCTGTTGTTGGCGTTACTCAGATAGTCTAAACTATATTTCTTATATATTTTGCATTTCTGTATTGTGTTGCCCTAAGTTTGCCATGTACTATTAACTGAAATTAACGTATAATTGATATTAGCTCTTTCTTTTTCAGATTTGTATACTTTCAAAATGTCTCGAGTTTGTGCAGAATCAACCAGGGCCTCAACTGAGTGCCCCATGTTTGGTATGGGGGAAGATTTGTGGCACAGGAATCTTCCTACATACGAAGGAGTTTTTAAAAATTACTTGTTTGTAAGAAACGATTTGAAACAGAATACTAATAAAGATCCTTCAATATCTCAAATATTAGAACAAGTTGTTGATAAATTGAAAACAATTGGGAAAGTGCTTCCGTCCCAATTCTGTCAGACAGGCGAATTGAAACAATGTTCAGAAGCTACCACGAAAGTATCGTGTCATTATGAAGCCATACCAAAGCAGAAAAAATTCTGAAGCTTACAAAGCAAAGATTGATATGTTCAAAAAAGAAGCACACACGAAACTTTTTGACATTGCAGCGTGCAAGTGCAAAGTACTAACACAATGTTCTTGTCCCAAAGAAAAAACGGTTCCAAAGGAAGAAGTGACGTTCCTCTTAGATCAAAGGAGTGAAAGAAAACTGTTTATTGATAGAGTAGATATTACACTCTCAAAGAAAAAAGCATCTACGTTGCTAAGAAAGCAAAAAGAAGCTGTGAGGCTCACCAAAGAATCTTCACAGGAGAAATTGCAGGATACAAATGTTGAATTATCATCATCGACATCAATAGTGAAAGTGAATCTGGCGAAAATCAACGATACATTTCCAGAGCCAGTTAGCTCGAAGAGAAAGCTCGAACAACCTGAAGAACAATTATTCAAGAAAAGGAAAACTACAAATCTACCTTCAGTGGCTACTGCTTGTGACAGGACTGCAGTTTCAGATCGAGCTGCAGCATTCATTGTTAGTGCAGTATTGCAAGATATTGGAGAAGTTTCTATTGACATACATCTGAAGTAGTGGATAGGAGTAAAATCAGAAGAGAAAGACAAAAGAAGAGATCAGAAATTATGAAGATCAAAATCAGGTCCCAATCAGAAGAATCTATTTTGATGGTCGAAAAGATTCTACACTCTTCCAAGAAAAAAAAAGAGTCCAAAGTATATCAGAAGAAGGTAACAGAAGAACATATCACTTTAGTGAGAGAACCTGGTTCAGATTATTTGGGCCATTATTCTGTGAATTCTGGATCAGCTGAAGAAATATATAAAGGAATGTTTGAGTATATTGGAAATAATGACATGAACCTGGAAAACCTTGTGCCATTGGATGCGATGGTGCAGCAGTCAACACTGGAGAAAAGGGAGGCCTTATAAGGCTTATAGAATTGAAGCTGAAGAAGCCAGTTCAACATTTAGTGTGCAGCTCCATGCCAATGAATTGCCATTACGCCATTTAGTTGCAAAGCTGGATGGAAAAACATCTGGCCCCCGCGGTTCACCGGTCCTATTGGCAGGGAATTAGAGAACTGTGAGAGTCTTCCTATTGTCGAGTTTGAAAGGATTGATGCTGAGGAACCAACTGTAGACTGTGAAGATCTTAGCACCGACCAAAAATATCTATTGATATTCATCAGGCCATAACAAAGGGATATTGCTCTCCAGATCTTGCTCATCGTAGTCCAGGCAAAATGGCACATTCACGATGGCTGACTACAGCAAATCGTTTGCTTCGTCTATACGTTTCAACTGTAAGTCCATCTGAGAACCTCATGACTATGCTTCTTTTATAATGAAGGTCTACATCCCAATGTGGTTTTCTATTAAGCAAAGTACGTCTTTTGTCAATGGCTCAAACATGTTTTCAAAACTATTGAACTAACAAGAACACTGAATGACGAAGTAAAGGATATTGTAAACCCTGTCATACAAAGAAATGCATTTTTTGCAAATCCAGAAAATATTCTAGCATCAATGATTCATGATGACCGCAGCGCCATAAGAGAATTAGCGTGGAGGCGAATAAAGAAAGCAAGGCAAAACAAACAAGGAAAAAGTTGTGAGGCGTTCACAGTACCTGTTATTCAATTTGAAGCTACTGATTATACTGATTTAATTAATTGGCAAAAATGCATTGTCACTGAACCACCTGTGACAAGACACCTGACAGAAAATGAGATTGAAGAATTCATAGAAAACAAGAGTACCCCTCCATTCGAGAAATTCCCTTGTCATACACAAGTAGTAGAAAGAATGGTAAAATTAGTGACTGAAGCATCATCAAAAGTATTTGGATTGAACGCGCGAGATGGCTTCATAAGATCAACACTTCAGTCACGTAAAAAAATGCCATCATTCGAAAGTAAAGCTGAATATAAAGTTTAAATAAAACGTTAATAGAAAAAAACATGCGCAAGGATGGGTGGTTGGGAGGGCATGGGTGGTAATTGGAACACTTAATATATAATAATAACAAGTAAGTTTCAGTTATTGTACTGATGCAGAATATAAGAAAATCATTATATTTCACTTTTTTCGACGGCTTTGTGGCACCTGAAGATATAATTTCGCAGGACTAATATTTATGCACAGTCATTATCTATAGCATCCACATATTTTCCGCACTAGCCATATTTGAATTTCGAAAAAAGGTTTAAAAACCTCATTTTCGATCCGCCCTAATATACATATGTTCATTTTAAATATATATATATACGGTGGCAAACAATGCTTGCCCCCTGCACAGACGAAACTAATAGAGGTAAAAAAAAATTATTGTTGCATCTTTTAGACAATTTAATTCTACGTCTAAACAAAACCACTCAATAGTTGATGTTGCCTCCTTGTGCTTGACGGACGGCTTCAAGTCGGCAAGAGCAAGAGGTGAGGAGAGACTCGAAAAGGTCAGTGTCGTACTCAAGAGTTTGGAGGATTGTTTTGATGTGCTGCTCCATGGACCTGCGGCAGAATCGTTCAGGATCCATCTTGAAAGACCGAGTGGAATCCCTGATGCTTGCTGAACCACCAGCCACCCGGTTCTGCAGCCGGACCATGGAGCAGTACATCGAAACAATCCTCCGAAATCTTGAGTACGACATTGACCTTTCGAGTCTCTCCTCACCTCCTACCCTTGCTGACTTGAAGCCGTCCGCCAAGCACAAGGGGGCAACACCAACTATTGAGTGGTTTTGTTTAGACGTAGAATTAAATTGTCTAAAAGATGCAACAATCAGTTATTTTTACCTCTATTAGTTTCATTGTTGCTACAAATTATATATATATATATATATATATATATACATACGGATGGTGATTTTTTTCTGTTGTTCTACTGGGCGGAGACTACTATACAACTTTTTACGGCTGTTGACAGGGGAGGATTATTTCCATCGCAAGATGTGGCCAACATTTCTGTAACGGCACACGCCGGGGCAAGGGATTGTCACACGCACGAGATTAAGTAGATAAAATTATATCTTTGTAATTCATTTAATTTTTGTCAAAGTGTCTAATTTCAGGCCTTTTTCTGTATGTATTAAGTCGAATTTTCTATATAAAATTGAATGTGGCCGTAAAATATTGTAAAAATTTCTTCATAAAAAAACATGAACTTAAATGTATCCATAAAATAAATTAAAAATTTTCTGTTTACAATCGCCCTTTTTTCTCTCTTAAAGGAGCTGGGCGGAGCTGGATCGTGTTACAGAAAAGCTTCGTAATAGAGCTAAAGAATTTCAACTCAACGGCGATGAAATGAATAGGGGATTAGAAGTTTCACAGGACACTCGGTCTTATAATTACGAGATGCAGAGCGAATGCATTATCACCGATGAAATGATGTAAGTTTTTCCTTTTCTTGTGTGTGTGTGTGTGTGTCGGGTAAGAATAAACCAAGTATTTTCAACATTTTATTAAATGATAAAACTATGAGTGACATTTTATAAATTAATACATAATTTCGTTTATTGTTTTCGCATATATACAAATAGGAGTGACAATAATCTCTTTTTACACATTATATATATATATATATATATGTATAGAAACGACGTAAGTATAGAGGAGTGTTCTGCACACGAGGAAGAGAAATAACAAACAAATGAAAAATAAGGCACCCGCCCGGGAATCGAACCCAGGATCTTCCAATTGCCGGTCAGACGTGCTAACCACTACACCACGGAGCCACGATAGTCAGAAGTTGTAATTCTCCTACATAGGGCAGAAACCAATGCCTTGAGAGGGCACCCTCGCAAATCGTGAAAAGTACATTTAACTGCAATGACCGCGCAGTATATTAACGTATAGAAACGACGTAAGTATAGAGGAGTGTTCTGCCACGAGGAAGAGAAATAACAAACAAATGAAAAATAAGGCACCCGCCCGGGAATCGAACCCAGGATCTTCCAATTGCCGGTCAGACGTGCTAACCACTACACCACGGAAACACGTGTGCAGAACACTCCTCTATACTTACGTCGTTTCTATACGTTAATATACTGCGCGGTCATTGCAGTTAAATGTACATATTCACGATTTGCGTGGGTGCCCTCTCAAGGCATTGGTTTCTGCCCTATGTAGGAGAATTACAACTTCTGACTATCGTGGCTCCGTAGTGTAGTGGTTAGCACGTCTGACCGGCAATCGGAAGATCCTGGGTTCGATTCCCGGGCGGGTGCCTTATTTTTCATTTGTTTGTTATTTCTCTTCCTCGTGTGCAGAACACTCCTCTATACTTACGTCGTTTCTATACGTTAATATACTGCGCGGTCATTGCAGTTAAATGTGTATATATATATATATGTGTGTATGTGTGTGTGTATCCAATTTAATTTAATTACAGATTTAACAGTCAAAACATTTTAAATAAGTTACTGAACATAATCTTCGTCCTTTTATGTTACACAAATTATTATTATTATTAGCGATACATTTTATAAATTAGTTACAGAATTAACACTCATCACATTTTAAAATAGTTACAGAACATGATCCCCGTCCTTAAGTATTACACAAATTATTAGTATTAGGGATACAGTTTTTAATTTATTCAATGTAATAATAAAAGCTATACTGCGCATATTATTACAAATTAAAATAATTAACTGTTGAAGCTACAATTATATATACCATATGTCCCACAAAAAAGTACACCCAACTTTAGATTGTACTATCTCCTCCAAAAATTGAGATATTTTGGATCTGTTTGTTTGATTTAATATAGCAAATTATTCTTTGTTAACGTTCAAATTTATTCATGTTTAAACGATTTAGTGTTTAAGCATTTGCTTTTAACTGAAGGGTATAGCAAAATGGGTTGCACGGAATGATCATTTCTCCCAGCCAGATAGCTCTTCTTGCTTTAACCAATATGCTACTTTTTACGTCGAAGGATATTGCAAATATTTTTTTTAAATAATTCGAACTTTTGTATCTAAGATACGAATCATACATATAAATGAAGAATCTGAATTACTAAATTTATAAATAACTTTGAAACCCTTATCATGCAGTTTACACGAAGGCAGCGCGTTCTCATGGTCACAACTTATCTGCAAACTAAAAGCTTAAAACAAGTTCAGAATACCTTCGAACTGCAATTTCCCGATAGAGCTTCTCCAACTAAACATACAATTTTGAAGAATGTTCGGAAATACAAAGAAGAAGGAACGGTCCTCAATTTGAACAAAGGACGTTCAGGCCATCCGAAGACGGCAAGAACAGACGAGAACATTCAGCATGTTCGGCATTTATTAGAGAGACATCCAAAAGTGTCCACCAGGCGAAATGGTACAGAACTCTCACGCATGTCATTTCATCGAATAGTTCGTGAGGATTTGAATTTGTACCCATACAGAATGGAAATTCGACATCAACTCATTGAAGGAGAGCTACCTCGCCGCCTAAGATTTGCCCAGTGGTTTCTTGAAAAACCAGAAAGATTCACGGAACAATTAGTGGTTGGAGATGAGGCGGCCTTTTTTATGAATGGTCTAGTGAACAGACAAATCTGCCGTCAGTATGCACCAAAAAATCATCCACCTGACAATCATATCTACGAAAAGAATAACTCTAGACAAAAACTGTCTCTCTGGGTAGGACTGTGCGGTAATGGAGCGGTAATTGGCACGGTCTTTTACGATGGTAATCTAAATGGTGAAGCTTACCTAGAAATGATAGACCGAGAAATCCTTGCACAAATACGTATTACTTATGGAAACCGATTTAATCGTATTTGGTGGGTGCAAGACGGAGCTCCTGCTCACAGGAGAGTTATTGTGAAGGAACGCTTGCAGGAAGTCTTCCACCAAAGAGTAATTGCTACAGGCCATGACATTGAATGGCCTCCCAGAAGCCCTGACTTGACCCCGTGTGATTACTTTTTATGGGGTCATTTGAAAAATAGAGTATTTGCATCACAACCTATCAATTTAGATGATTTGAGGACTCGCATCACAGCTGAAATCAACTTGTTAAAAGACAATCCAGATCTTATCAAAAGAGTGATGGGGAAGATGAGAGCTCGACTCCAGATTTGTATCGATAGGAATGGCGGTCATGTTGAAAGAAAACGAAACTAAGCATAACTTTTGCAATAAGGAATAAAGAAAAATCTGCTTTGTATCTTATTAAAATTATGTTAAAGTATCTATTATTATGTATTTGTCTTTTCATTACATCGATAGCACACACATTATTTTTTCATTGACCAATTTTGCGCAATCCATTTTGTTGTACCCTTCAGTTAAAAGCAGATGCTTAAACACTAAATCGTTTAAACATGAATAAATTTGAACGTTAACAAAGAATAATTTGCTATATTAAATCAAACAAACAGATCCAAAATATCTCAATTTTTGGAGGAGCTTGTACAATCTAAATTTGGGTGTACTTTTTTGTGGGACATATGGTATATATATACATAAAATATCACACAATACATCGAGTGCCTACAAACGGGAACCGTTATTTATCTGAATGCATACCAGTTCATCATTCCGCTGAGTGTCACATAAGTCGAATAACTGCAGAAATTCTGTAAATCTCCCGCCACGAGTCATATGCATGAGAAAACACAAACAGTACATGCCACAGACATTGCTGTAGTAGCTCTGGAATCGGTAAGGATCCCACACTATCTGTCGAATTTGTATTTGCTCGAGAAATTTTAGAATAACACCATCATTCCTTGGATGTTCGCCAAGTGAATTAAAATAGTACATTCGGTCCGTATTTTTAAAATAAATGGCTATTCATTGAATCCCTTCTCCACAACTAACATCCGGATTTAGAATAAGTGCGCCGCAGTCTCTCCTAGTTGGTAATTTCTACGTTTCATTCTTCGCAAACACGCCGATAAATTTGGTGCGTGTAAATCGTTCAATCTTCATCCCTCTCTGGAGTGTATTCGTGTCCATTTTTAAAAGTCTGTGACTGCACCCCTAAACCTGTCAACCTCGTTTAGGGTTTGCGACTCGAGGTAAACTACTACACTAATAGGGGCGTCTAGATGCTTTGTGAATTCCAATCTGACTGAGATGTTTCCACTCAGCTGTGGGTTTATGTGTGTGTTTATACGCGCAGATAAGTCGAGGGAGAGGTCAAAAGGGTACATATTGACCCTCTGAACGAATTCCCTCTCGTTACGCCGATTCCTAATTCGTTGCAAGTTTCGGCAATATGTGCAAGGTTGCTATATGCTCTCAAGCAAAGTGAAAATCGTCATCTGTAGAATAATTCGTTTCCAATGTTCCACCTAAGGCCACCCCATTGACATACAGGGTTATATTTTTAAGGCTGAAATTTTCGAACTTAAATGCGGTCGTTTTCTATTTTCCATTCACAGAAGCGTGCTCCTGCATTCCAATTAATATCCTTTTAGGTAGAGCTCCAAAAGCGACACTTTCTCTCTGCTTCGATGTTAGCCCTAAGGGCACTGTATGCAATTTGAGTTGGACTCTATCTATTAAGCTGGTATTTTACTGTGGCGTATAGTAAATTTTTTTTCAATTTCTAATTGTTTAGCAGAGCTTAATTTCACTCGACGCACGCGAGCTTCGAGTTCTCTTCTTGGTCAGCACCCAGATTTAAGCAAATCTCAGGGCTCGAATGGGTGAGCTTTATTTTCATATCGACCCCATTCATAAGCAGCTTCTCCTGGAATGTGAAATGTGTGTGGAGGCGCTCAAAGCATTCATATATATTTTTAGAATTTTTAAATTTTGCACTTATACTACTTCATCTTTAGCTTGATAATAAGCTTCGACAGTTAAAAAGGTATCCTTCGCTTCTTTTGAAACGTGGAGGACATTTTCCAGATAGAATTGTAGGTGATAGTAGCCAGACCATGCCGATACGTTGATCTGATTTAAATACATGTCACACTGACTGAATATGGTGTGTAGAAGTTGGACTCTGGGTATAGATCGTAATCGTTTTCGCAGTCAGAGCCATCAGCATGGGCTATCCGTAGTTTAGCGTACATATTCACACAACTTGGGTCAAAAAGATAAGGCCTAAGCTTGGGATCACGAATTCTATAGGTGCACTTGGCGAGCTAATGGTGTTTAGCGGATTAACTGTAGTAAAGTCACTGGGGTCTATAGATACTTGTGTTGGGGGCATGTCAAAGAGGGCCAGCTCCGATTTACAACATTGTGAACTACACGGATGAATGAAACATGCCATGACGCGTCAGAAATAAGTGCACTTCTCTCGACAAGTAGCAATCAGTCTATGATTCATGAGAGCAATGTCCTTAGCTTATATCAGTTAAAAAAGTGGTCAATAATAGGTTTCATGGGCTTTTTGATGTCCTTTTACGTTTAACACCACGTGCTGATAACCCCTTCTTCTTCTTCCGTAGAGGACTCTTCTTCTTCTTCCCGCCACCACGCATTTTTCTCTTTGCATCTTTGATGATTTCGTCCTCCGTACGCTTTAAGTGCTTTTTTAGAGCTTCTTTAGGCTTAGCCCCGGCCATTATGTCTTCTACCGCATTAAGACCTGATTGTAACGCTTTTCTGCCGAGATATCGGGCACCACTCTTCAGCAAAGGGACAGCTGAAAAAATGGATCCAATCCCACTCCAGCGCTGATATCTCACCCTTCGATAGACTGTGAACGGCCTTCGGGCCATTCTATCACAGTGCGACTGAAGTGAAGCTTCACTTTTAAGCTCCCATCACCGAATTGAAACTTTTTCCCTCGTTCTTATATATACTGAGATACTGGTTAGTAGGTTAGCTGCGACTTTGACATAATGAGGCTTGTCGCATGTGATGCTTAAGCTCTTTCCTCTACGATTGGGAATGTCGGTGATGCGCAGCAGCCGTGCCTGGGTATCCCCAACAAACTGATGTTCACGATATTGCTGTAAATATAGCACATGTCCGGGGTAGGGTCTCCATCGTTGAATTTCTTCAATTTCAGCTGATATAATAAACTGCACAAGTCATGTGATTCGTGAAAAGTATCTCTTTGGATTGCTACCCCATATCTGACCTCGGTTATAATTTTGAACAGCCCTTTGTCTTTAATATTTCTGTTAGCCTTTAATTTTAAAGTCAAAGTATAGGGTGTCCATAAATGATTACCCTGATTAAAGCATGCTATAACTTTTAAATAAACACTCGTATTCAAACTCAGTTTTAATCATAAGTAGATAAACATACAAAGTTTTGATGCATAGTTAATGAACTTAATAAGCTTCCACATGTGCACCCCTAGTGGCACGTAAAATGTCTAAACGGTATTCACACTCACGCCACACATTTTCCAACATTTGTTACCTTGTAGGCGTGTAACTTCAAACGTTTGTGTAACACCTTGTGCACCGTAGACTTCGGTATCTTTAGTTGGCATGAAGCTTGTCTTACCGATTTCCTTGGTGACCGTGTGAAAACAATTTGAATATTCTCCACCGTCCCATCGGAAACTGATGGTCTACCACTGCTCTTTCCTTTTTCCACGTTTCCAGTTTCCAAGAATTTTTTCATCCACGACTTAATTAACTTCACATCAGGTGGATTCTTTCCATACTTTGTTTTGAACCTTCGCTGAACACTGGCAGGAGATTTTGTTTCTGCAAGCCACACAACACATTGTGCCTTCTCTGTCACAGACACCATCTTAACTGAACAGCTACTACAGCGCTCCTAGCGGCGAATGCAGTAGACGAAACACACCAGCACAGAAACTCTATGCGTGTACGAGATCACCTGTAAAAAGAAAACGGATGTAAGATTCGTCATTAAAACATGAGAGCATATTGTTTTCAGGGTAAACTTTGAACTTTTCAAACTACCATTTAAGTCTCTCACAACATCCTCGGCTGTATCATATTGACCGGTTCTAGTGTTACTTCTGTGGTGTAGTACTGCGCCTCCCCATTCCGGGCGGCGTCCATTGTACCGTCCCGAGTTACTCCGGCCTTTTCACACTCATCACGGTTTCTAAGAACTGTAAAAACGGGTTCTTTATTATCAATACTTAAAAATTTGATAGCCAATTGAAATTCGCATATTCCTACCTCATATGATTCACGGTCCAATTCAATGGGCCCATGGAGTTCTGTTACAAAGTTGGTCAGGGTGTTGTTAGGATGTACAGACAGTGAAGAAGAGGACGGGAGTGTGACGTAGAAGTGGTTAGGCGCCATGTTGTATACTATTTAAGCTTCATTATTGCATCAACTTTTATATAGGTGATGAAGCTTTCTGGGTACCCTAGCCATTTCACCAGGTACATTTTTCTCTTTACTGAAACTTTGCTGCCTAAATTTCTTTCAATTTTAAACACTTTTTTTGCTAAATTAAACGACACTTCCTGTAGCTCCTCGCCATAAATGCCCCCTGCAATTTGTTCCCCATTCAAATCTTCAACGTAATACAGCATCACCTCGTCTTTAGGTCTCATAGCCCTATCTTAAAAAATCTCACGTGTCCTACCTTGCTCAAATCCCTTCGCGAATTTATTCCCCGAACGCGACAGCCTTACATAATCACTGATTTTGAAAGGCCAAGAGCGTGGTGGCACTCTACGAATATCTTTTCTCACCTCACGTTCTGTGTGCGTACCTCTTTCTAAAATTTCTTTAGGTGTTGTTCCAATCGCTCGGTGGTGTGAACGGTTATAGGATGAGGCCAGAGAATCCATAATGCTTATATATCTGTATGTGTTTTTATGTGTGAAATAGCGATGCACGCCTTCTTTTATGGTACGTTGAACTCTTTTAGCTAAAGAGGCCTTATATACAGAATTGCTAGTGTAATAACTAATATTAAACTCTGTTAACATATCCGTACAAAAATAGCCAGGAATCCTGTTTTCTTTCAACATCAACGTTTTGGTGGCTTTAGCAACTGTTTCATGGGATTTATTTTTCAGGGGAACTAGCCATAAATATCTAAAGAATATATATATTATGAATAGGATGTAGCGGTAGCCTCCATTATACACTGAATATCTCTGCATGTCTGTTAAATCCTCCTGCCAAATAGAATCAACCGAGGCTGCTGCTGTCTTGGCTGTTTTAAACTTTTTTCTTACCGGCTTATGAAGTGTATAAGCATCCTGCTCCCGCTAAAACCTCTCAGCATCTTTTTTCCGTACTCCCTCTTTATAAACCTCTGTACAATTTATTAACGACACCGTAGGAGGCTGTGCTAGAAATGTCATAATAACGTTTTCCTAATATGTTAGCCATTTGCGTATATTAGAGGCGCGAGGGGAGGGTTAACCGTTGTTGTTTGGTCTCTTTTTTTCTCCTCTTCAGAGATGCTACCGCTTTGGGTGAGGGTGTGTTCAGCTGTGGTACATGCGAGGCTTGTCCCAAGTCTTTTAACCTGTCCAGATTACCTATTAGTGTTTTTGGGACATTTATTTGCTGTAGTCTTGCTTTAATATGTTCCCATGCTGCTGGTGAGGACCTATCCCACTTTCTCACCAAGTTGTGTATGATGTCAATGATGTTCGAACCCTGTACCTTTGATCCTTCAACAACAACCTCACCTGTATCGGTCCATTGTATAATGGGACCCTCTCTCAATAGATTATAGACTTAAAACTTTATTCCTCAATGTATGTGGGAGACTGCTTTTTAATACTTGCTCGCTATGTTGTGGGATCGCTCCGTTGTTCTTTGACTGTTCGTCTCTAGGATCGGCACCAGGCCCTATTCCTCCACGATCAACGTCGTCTGCGCTGTGCTTAATAACTACGGGGACCTCTGTCGGATTCTTATAATTTTCGGACTCATGAAGAAATTTCTGCAGAGCTTCTTGGTATAAGATTCTTTTCTCATCAGGAAACTTTTCAGTGTTTAATAGGTCTACCAATTCGCTTTCTATTCATTTAAGCTCTGCTTTTACGGGTTTCTAGAACCGTATTTAGACTCTTTGAGCTTTGTAGTGAAGCATACCCTCGTGTGGAAACGCGACTACTTTCTTCATTATATTTAACTAGTCAGTAAAGGCCCCAAAACTGAAAAAAGATGGGTCGGAATGAGCCCCCTCTTTCTACAATAATTCGCTTTTTCTCCCACAGTGACTTTTACGAGCGAGTGCACGTATTATGTTCTTGTAACGACGTAGGCAAGCCTTCTGCGGGAGTTTCATTGATACATTACATTTTATAACGTTAAGAGAGATTTCACAGATGCATTTTATAAAGTCGTAGTCAATATTTTTAAACAGTTGCTGGAGTGACCGTGGCAGGCGATGATACATTTTTATTAATTCGCATATTTCTTTAACCTCTTTAACATTCTGGGATATACACCGTTTCAGGCTCGTTTGGGAATATATTCGTTCTTAGAAACACCCTAAACGTGTTTCGCGGGTGAAGGTCACAAAGCAAATAGCTGTAACGTTGTGCGAATAAGACTAGATATTGTGTATTTAGCGACTCATCGCGCCTGTATCTATTTTTAAAAAATGGATTCTAATTGATGAAGAATACGCTTATGTCAAGATGGTGTGAGAACACTCTAAATGTCTCGGCAAACGTTGTATCCATTTCTAACATGAGATCATCAATTACAATTACCGTGTATTCATTACTCTTTATCGAACTAACATCACATACACCTTTGTGGAACAAAATATTATCTTGGTACTCGTTGAATACGAGCTGGTATGTCGAATAGCACCATATAACTTGATGCACAAATTTTGAGAACATCTCCTTATCTTTAATGATTTTAAGCATAAACACATTTTTATCACATCCTGTAGGGCCTGATATAATACATGTGGAGGGACTCGTGAACCTGAATTTTTCTACAGAATCCATCCCTAACACGTCACACTCCTAAGTGGAACATTTAGAAAATACAATAAAATTTTAAGTGATACTCCTTATATTCTACAGTCTATTTGTCTTCTTCCTCAGAACCGTGAATGATGACGAGAATGAAGTACTGTGCCAGCAACATGTCCCCATCATAGACACTGCTGATGATACCGATGACAGTGTAGTTGTTGTTGAGGCTACAGACTCCACCCCCGCTAGCGAGCCCCCAGGAACGTCAACTGTAGCACCCCTATGCGCCAATTCGAGGAGAAAGCGGGGCCATGACGAAGTTGATGATTTGCCTTCCATGTTAGGAATAAAGCGCACCAGGAGTGCGTCGGTTGTTAGACCCACAATAATAAAGCCCATCCCTCTACGTCTTACGACACAACCCTCACATTAGTTCCTTCTAAAAATAAAACTGTGACCCCTTATTCCTGTTCAATACCGTCCATACCCTCCACAGCAGCAGCATCTCATTCTGTAGACAGTAGCATAACATTCGAACTGGCGCGCACCGTCACCCCCACCCCAGCCCTGACTAGAAACCGGTATGTAGTCACGGTCGACCCGCGAACAATGAATAGCAACGATTTTGAACACGGACTGCGACGTGTAGCTGAACGTATTGTGGAGTTTGCCCTTCAGAACAGTGAGGGACGTGAAGCCAGGACGCGACTGTCCTTCGGGATCGGGTCAGATGACGGCGATATATATGATTTTTGGATAGTAATACTTACTGGCGCTTGGCTGCTGTGGATATAAACTACATTCTGGGTAGTATAATGAAAGCCTCTCAAAGTAGCATCGCATTCAACATAGACAACTTCTCGTATTCCGTGTTGCGGGACATACGGCCACACCTTACACGCTTAACTTCAATTCTCAAGCTATTTATAGACGGCATATAAACTTCGAGCGTGGTTGCGGCTTTATAGTAGTAGTCTTGGCGCATATGTTTACTGTATTAAATGCATGGGCCAGAAAAATTTGGTTGCCGACGGTTGTGCAGCGTGCCCGTAAACTGGCCGCAGACTGCAAGATCAAGTTTGACTGAAGAGCTGAGAAGGGTGGAGCAGGAAATGAATGTTCGCACAGTTGTATTTGGAATGGATGATCGTCGTAGGACTGTGTATGTTTTTAAAAGCAGTGCGAGGGAACGTACAAAACCTTCCTTTACTTATTTTAGGGCTGTCAGGGACAACGTATCTTCCCGTCCGCAATATAAGGGATCTTTACGTGAGTTATGATAAAAGTCGAAAATATGGAAGGCATCATGATTTGCGTAAGGGATGTCTCGAGTTTGCGGATGATACAGTGAAACATTGTAAGGATTGCCACAGAGCAGTGTAAAAGCTCCAAATGTGAAAGTCGTATAGTTGAAGCTGAGAAGAGGGACTGTAATGTGTGTAGACGCACATTTTTCAATAATAACCGTTTTGAATTCCATAAATCAAATGGCACCTGCAGGAAAATGAGAATCTGCGAATGCGGCATGTTTCATATGATGGACAATTGTGGAAAATTCATGCATAAATGTGATGATATTTGTTGTTCTACATGCCATGATATATATAAGTCTGATGGTGTAAAGCATGCATGCTATATGAGAGACGCCAAACCTAAAAATAAGCCTTGTGTAACTGTATACTACGATATAGAGACATACACGGATGTTGAAACCAAAGAGGATATCCCACATCTACTTGTAAGCCAGACTATCTGCGACGAGTGCATGAACGTCGAGTGTGATGAGTGTTGCAAATGTGGTAAACGAACAAATGTTTTTAATAATAGCGCACACGACAACCCCGTGTTAGCGGACAAGTTCAAAACATGTCTGTGTATATTGTCGCCCATAACGGGGCAAAATTTGACACACAACTAGTTTATAAGGAATTGCTTGAACACGAATCATCGGAGACATTTACAGCGATCCCTTGAAAAGAGGAAACAAGCTTATACAGATGCAAAGAAGAGGTAATGTTCAGTTTAAAGACACGTTGTTATCCAAAGGTGATGGACGTAGCCGCCGAAGTTTCAAAAGGGTGTTTCCCTTACACTTTCCTCACTAGCGAAACTTTAAATTACGTAGGACTGTCTCCCCCCCAAACATTACTTTAACTATACCAACATGAGTGATAGTGAGCGTGAAGATTTTCAGAGGTACTACAACAGTTTTAATGAAAATAATCATTATAATATAGCGGATGACTGTGAACGTTATTGTGTGAATGACGTATGCGTACTTAGAGTATGTTTCCAGGCCTTTAGAAGGATGTACTGTATATAGTTCGATTCAACTGCGACCCGCTACAAGCTGTAACAACGATCGCCTCATTGTGTTTTACTGTGTTCAAGAAGGCTGTAGGTCAATTCGTTCCCGAAAAATTCATTCCCGGATAATTCGTTCCTAGACAACGCGTTTCCGGTCTTTTCATTCCCGGTCCGTTCCTATCACCAAGTTCGTAGCCTACTCTTTTCGTGCGTGAGTTAAGTCCCCCTAAAAGTTGAAGTTAATAATATTACTTCGGATGGCAACACTGACTTTCACTTTCACTTCAATGATAGCCGTGTACACAGTTGGTGGTTCCGCTAACAGCTGCGTTAAAGAACAATGCCTCTCCCATTTTCTTCTGAAAGGGGCAAGAAAAAGCTTATTGATGATTCAAATTATATCTGAGATTCATCGTCTCAATGCTGATGGATCCAAGATTTATTGGAGGTGTGAAAAACATCCTGTGTTTGGCCCGGGTACATACTATGGCAGATGATCATGACCACGCCATTGTGCACAGACATAAAGAGCACAACCACCCGGCAAACGCTGCAACTGCCAAAGTTCGTGCGACAATTTCGGACATTACGGCTGCTTGTATTGAAAGCCAACAACCTTCCCGAGCAGTAATCGCTGAACATACTGTACTTGTCAAATGAATGACCATGAGCTGGCTGTTTTTCCAGGAATTTCAAACGTTGCACGCAATATTAGACGCTGGCGTCAGGAAAACGACAATGCACCGCCTGTTCCAAAAGACCGTAATGGATTTGACATTCCAGATATGTACAAGTTCTTAGAGAACGGCGACCTCTTCCTGTACTGGTATAGCGGTAAGAACGATGAAAAGAGGATCTTCGTGTTTGCCACCGAAGAAGGCAAACGACCAGAAAACAACGACCTGATACGGTTCCAAAATTGGGCAGCTGGTGGCACGTTTAAGGCCTGTACAGAGGCATTCTACCAGGTATACACCTTGCACATTCAAGATGGTCCCTTTAGTGCCCCAAGGCTATTCGCTCTCCTTCCTGACAAGACGGAAAATACATACAGAACCTTATTCTCAAAATTGAAGGAACTTTGCCCTGACCTCAATCCGGCCTCGATTATGATGGATTTTGAGAAGGCCAGCATGAATGCATTTCAAGCTATTTTCCCACGAGTTAGAGTAACTGATTGTTTGTTCCATTTGTCCAAAAGTGTGTACAGACGTCTCGTTGCTCAAGGCTTGCAACAGAAGTACAACACAGATGACGATTTCTCTTTAAAAGTGAGGTGTTTTTCTGCTTTAGCCTTTGTTTCAATCCCAGATGTTATTGACGCATTTGAAGAGTTAACTGATGATGATGAAATTTAACAAGAAATTGTGTCCTACTTCGAAACCAACTACAGTACATTGGTGGAATTCGTGGTCGTGGTAATAATTGACGTCGCGTGCAACCTTCATTTCCAATAGAAATATGACATAATGTTTTTGCTACTAATGTGTGTACGCATCCTACAATATGGAAGCTTATTTTAGCCTTGCAAAAGGAGGAAAGTCTCTCACGTTCGAAAAGAGTAGGCTACGAAAGTGGTGATACTATCAGGGTGACTAAGAAATATGGTGATATAAACAAGCGTCTAAAAAAAGTACTTGAGAGATACGATGCTAACCAGAAAATAACGTTCTTAAAAGCTGTTGCCTACAACTTACATATATTTTAAATGTTTTAAATAAGGATTTTAATAAAGTTTTAATAAAGTTTTAAATAATTTTTTTCGTTCAAGAAAAATTCATCCAACAATATGGAAGCTTATTTTAGTCTTTCACGCACGAAAAGTGTATGCTACGAACTCGGTGATACAGGAATATAAGAACAAATTTGCATTGGAACAAATTGACCGGGAACGAAAAGATCGGGAACGAGTTGTCTAGGAACGAATTATCTGGGAACGAATTTACCGTGCACGGTTCAAGAACAACTTCATGCCGAAAGATACACTGGCCATCATCCACAGAAACAACCCACGCAGTTATAGGCATAAGGCTATTTACTGGCTCATACATCTGCAGCAACAGACGGGTGTATACATGCCCGTAACACGGGGGAAGTGGCTATTAAGGTCAACGGCCGTGTTTATTGGGTGGATGGTCTAAGCGAAGACCGTGCACTTGTGAGAAGACTGCATACTCCTTTAACGGTTGCTGGTGGCATGGTTACCAGCGTCCTGAGTAAGGAATCGTAGGAGATATCTATGGTAGATCTCCTGCCGACAGTCTCGCATGGACCCACACCCACGACCAACTTATAAGCTCACATTTCACTCACAAGTTCTTGTGGGAACACGAATAAGATGAGCGGATGGATACAGATGGATAATACCATCAGGCGTTCAGTGGTACTGGATCCTCTCAAATGCGGCGATAGTTTGTTTGGCGGGCGCACAAACCCAGTGAAACTATACTTTCCACCTACGGAGGGCGTGAAACTCCATTACTACGACTTCTCTTCTTTATACCCCTACGTGATGAAGAAAATCCGTATCCAGTAGGAGCACTTGAAAAACTGGTGGACCCCGCCCTACCTACCATCAAAGAGTTTTCAGCTCATTTGAACGAGAACTATTTCGGCCTTTCTTTCGTAGATTTGCTCCCCCCTCGCGATTTATGGATGCCAATCTTACCCATCGTTATAGATCACATGCTCATGTTTCCCTTGTGCGTAAAGTGCGCAGGGGAGAACAATGGCTCATGTAATCACACAATCAACCAGAGGAAAATCAGAGGTGTGTATACAAGTCCTGAGCTATCCCAGCCGTTCATCACTGTTACAGAATATTGAAGATATATGAAGTGTAGAGGTTTCATAAGATCCCCAAACTTTTCACACCATATACAGGGTGGGCCAAAAACTATTACCCAACTTTTGAAAAAATATTGTGGCTCACCCTGTATACTGATCTTACTGCTGACGCCGTATGTTGTACCCATACTTTTACTCTTTCAAACGTTGGCTTTGAATCTACATTCAACGCCCCAGGAGTAGAGGTATAGGCTCATAACTGGAGGGAGGTATCAGAATATGGTGCTCAATTGAAAGGCGGTCAAAGTCAGCAACTGATACTTTTAGATGACAGTCAGTTTCTCCATAAATAATTAATTTTCCTAATTTTTATACAAAATAATTAATTTATTTCCTTTTTCATTTCAGATCATCAATCTGCTATAGTTGGTGAACAAGTTATAACATAATGAAATACTCTTTGGAAGATGAAGCATTGATATTGAACCTGCGTAAGGAGAAACACTGGGGTGCAAAACAAATGAAGAAAGAGTTTCCAAATAAACGATGGACGATACCTGGACTTCAATATCTCGTAAACAAAATCGATATCACAGGGTCGACCAAACGAAAAGAAGGCAGTGGAAGGCCAAAAGCATCATGTACTGAGGAAAATATTGACACGGTTTCATCCATGATATACAGTCAAGAAGAACGGCCCAACACCGACAAGTCCTTTAGAGAAATTTAAAAAACTACTGGTATTTCTCGCTCTAGTGTTCATTATATAGTAAAAGATGATCTGGGTCGTAAATGTTTTAAAAGAGTCGAAGTTCATAAGCTCTGTGCATCAAATAAGCAAGCAAGAGTTGAAAAATGTCGTGCTCTGTTAGATCGATCCCCAGACACAGAAGCGTCGAAAATATGGTTCAACGACAAGAAGACCTTTACGGTTGCTTCAACAATAAACGCACAAAATGACCTAGTTTATGGAAGACAGGACAAAAATTCTATCAGTCTGGATCGACTTTTCAGGAAACGTCCGCATTTTTCTCAAAAAGTCATAGTTTCCATCTTTATTTCAAAGTTAGGGAAGTTAGAGATTGTTTTTGTTAGTCAAAATGCCAAAATCACTGTTGCTTATTACCAAAAAAAAATCCTTGATGCGGTACTGCCGTCGATAAGGGGGAAGGCAAGGTTGCAAGCGTGCATTGATAATGGAGGAGGGCATATTTCGCATAATCTTGGACTTAATTAGGTAACTGTATAGAAACAGAAAGTTTTTCTACCCGTGTCTGTATAACAGCGAATTAAAAAATAATGGTTAAATTAGCAAAAATCCAACTTCACCACGAGATAGACCATGAAATTCTATACGGGACACATATATTGATTGTACAAATAACATTTGATAAAGGTAAAATTGTATTGTTTAAAATCAGGGTAATAGTTTTTTTTGGCCCACCCGGTATAAACACTTTTATGAAGGATAAGGTAGAAACATCAGAGTACCCTCGAGGATTTGAAACCGAAAATGAAAAATCGGCTTATATTCAACGCTACCGTGATCGTGAAGGGATACCACTTGAACGGGACCAAATTGCGAAGAACCCTGACAAGCGCTTTTGTGCAAAGTTGTGCCTAAATAGTCTTTGGGGGAAATTTGCTCAGAATACAGACAAGGGGAACGTCCACCTTGCCCAACGTACAACGGGGTGTGGGATTACGCCAATAATGTAGAACAGAACCGAATTGGCTACAAATACCTCATGTGTTATAAACATACCTGAAGCCAGTTTCATAACAGCATACGCCCGCGTCAAACTTTGGAGTCTACTACATTCTCTTGAACGGAGGGTTCTGTACGCAGATACAGATAGTGTGATATTCACGGAGAGGGAAGGTGAATACATGCCACCTGTTGGGGAATTCCTCAGAGAGTTGACTGACGAGATCAAGGATGAGTATGGAGATAGCGCCTACGCTGATTCTTTTGTCTCAACAGGCCCAAAAACTTACCGGGTACGGGTGAGGGTAGGGGAGGAAATGAGATATATCGTAAAGGCGAAAGGCATCACGCTTAACAAGGCGAAGCGGCGGATCGTCAAATTTGATTCGCTGAAGGGCTAGTAAGCTTAGAAGATGAGGGTGTCTAACCACCCCAACTGACTGTAGGGACTCACAATTTTCGGCACAGAAACTGGGGGGCGTGAAGGAAATTAGGGGAAAGAAAGTGTGTCATAACACATAGGAAACGCTACCAGGTGCCTGGCACCTACGATACTGTTCCCTTTGGATACCGCGAGGCGTGAATATTGCTATAATGTTAGCGTATATTTACTTGGCGAAATTTTACAGTTTATATATTTTTCTAATTATTACATATATTTGTCTCAGTTATGGTACATGAATATTTGTTTTTTATATATATCATGAATTAGAGACTATTTACTTGTTGACGATGTTTTACATTTTATTTATTTTTCTATTTAAAATAAATCACGTTTCAGTTGCGTTCCATTTTCACCTTTGTGTGTGTGTGTGTGTGTGTACACATGGAAAACTCTGAGCACCACCCACTGCGTGTTGCTGCCCAATAAAATGAATCACGTGACTCATGCTACTAATTGGGGCATATCTCCTTCCTGCGTACTCAGTTGACCTCAGCATGCACTGACTCTCAGACGTGTCTTTTTAACTGTTAAAGATTTCTCGCGTAGAAGAAAAGCGATGGCTTCCAATGATGATGTTGCATGCTACACATTCCTGAAGTGGTATTCACTAAAGTCTACAGATGTGGTGAACACTCAAAGAATTTTTAGTTATCCCTCCTTCGATTCCTTTAAGACCACATTAAATCGTGCGAAGCATGAGGAGCATGACGTCTAAATACTCTATGGTTATTCCGGCTAGAGCACTGCGGGGTTTCGCTGTACAAACGATGTAATGGATTATGCCGCAGGATTAAACTGCACTAGAGTGTTCATATATCGTGAATTGAAAGAAGCCACGCTTGCAGAAGAGAAGCAAAGGATCTGGGTTGTGAACCATGTTGATGATTGGTGTGACAGGAGATATTACGCCATGTTACATCATGGCACGCGTACACTGGGGCTGTGAATGTAAATCTTGTGATTATGGACAGTCTGAAATACTTCCACCACTACATCCATGCAAATTATGACGAGATGTGCAGTGAAATTGTAGCTAAAGGCTTGTGCGAATTTTTAGTAGAGTTTAGGGACGAGTATAGTTTGTCCAGCAAAAAGAACAAGTACGGACACATGTTTCTCTCAAATAGATAGCCGGAGTGTGAATAAAATGTGCATAGTTCGAAAAAGTACAATGGTGAATACTCCTGAACGTAGATATATGGTGCGCATCAGGGGAGTAGGTGTGATAAAACATTAAAACCGATATTACTTCATGTGTCGCAGATGGAAAAATTCTCTAAACACCTATCCAGTAAAATGGGATAAAAGTATTCGGATGATTCGCGCAGCGAATCTTTTATGTTGGTACAATCTCGTGCGCGAATCACTAACACCTGGAATCGACGCAACCCCGTGCGACTCATACCTGCCACGCCCCTCCCCAACCACCCGCACGGCCCCTCGAAGTCCAGAAACAACGTGCCGGCTGTTCATAGTCGCCTCAAAGCTTGACTCGTTTGGACGTTCTCACCTCGCAGGATCAGTAGAAAACTATTAAAAGATGGAACTTCCGTTAAGCAGCATCCTGAACGCAATATAGGACGTGTCCGTGCTAAAGTCTGTGCATGTATTCAGGCTTAATACCGGTGCTGTTAATTATGTACTTGAAACGAAATGTAGATATTCAAACGCTGGTAGTCGCAATGTTATTTATTTAAGTGTTGAAGAGATAGATAGAATCTTCGTGTTGGTTGAAAAGTGAGGCGAGGACAGTTATAAAATACCCGCAGGTGTAGACAAAAAATACAGCAGAATAGCGATGTACCCTCATACGCCATTATTTGTACGCTATCTGTAAATCGTGTTACAAAACATCCCTGCGTTGATATACGATTGATGTGGAAGAATGCTGCTGCCAATAACACCCTTATCCCCACACGAAGCCGTTTCATTCTCGAAAGAATGTTGGAAGTCGTCGGGTTCCGTAAAGTGGAACCTATATTAGACGCCCGTGCTGCTAATGTGCGTTATTTTGACACCATACTGCTCGATGATTTTACCAAGTGTAGGGCCGAACAAGGCGAGAATGGTTTGGAACAGGTGCAGACTCCTCAAAATATCATGAACTTTGGTACAAAGGGCTAGAACGGTACAGGGCTGAACTCACTTTCACTGTTCACACCTAAATCGTGTCGGCACCATTTACAAACATACTTTAATTGCCGATATGAGTTGTGAAGAAGAATTTACAGTTGAAAAGGTCAGCGTTGAAAGAATAAACAACTGTTTGGAAAGGAGTGCTTATAAACTTAAATTTAATGGTGATGTTGTAGCAAATGATGTCTTCTTTGTGCTGCTTTTGACTGTATTCTATCCGCGTTTAAAGAGGGGAATAGTTTGTCCCCCAATTGTAAAGTGGGTACAAAAATAGTACTAAACGAGTTGGAAGCCCTTTATATTGAATATAGATAACCACATACTTTGAGTGGTGAATTAATGTTAAATCGCATTTATTGTGTAGTACAGAGCAATGAGGGTGTAAGTGTGGACTCGATCACGTGCGAGTTTACTGTTTTATTTAAGCACAGCAGAACTTAAAGCATGTACTTCCATTTTTGACAGGTATATATATTAAACGGGTATTTTGATGTATATAGAAATCTTCTGTACTAACTGCATTATTTTTGATACATATATATATATATATACTATTTACTCGTGGTAGAAACCGTCCTTAATCCATGTATTTCCATTATTGATGCGTATATATATATATATATATATATATATATTATACATATATATATATATATATATATATACACACGAGGGCCACTCAATATATTATGCACCACCTTTTTTTTTCTTTACAAGTTTCCTTGTAAGTTCCAGAAATTTTGTACACAAGTAGTTACATACCTTTTTTACAATTTTTTATTTTTCCACGTATGTAGTCTCCATCCTTGTCTTCGGTTTTCCTCCACCTCAAAACAAGGGCCTTTACTCCTTGCTGCTAAAAGTCCGCTGGGTTCCGCTGGAGACACGTCTTTACCTCAACAACCTCATCGTCACTCTGAAGCTTTCTTTCACGATTAGCATCCTTTATTGGCGCAAATAAATGGAAGTCTGAAGGTGCCAGATCCGGGCTGTATGGAGGGTGGGGTAACACAGTGAAGCGCATTTTCGTGATGGCCTCTCTTGTTTGCAAACTGTTGTGTGGTCTTGCGCTATCGTGCAAAAGAAGGACGTCTTCCAGTTTTCTCTCCGGTCGAACTCGCTTTATACGTCTCTGGAGTCTCTGTAGGGTAGAAATATATGCCTCGGAGTTGATTGTTTGTCCTTTCTCCATAATGTTCACCAGACTCACCCCTTTCATGTCCCACAAGATGGTGGCCATAACCTTCCCTGCAGAAAGAGCCATTTTTAACTTTTTCTTGCGTGGGTAGTCTGCGTAATGCCACTCCATGGATTGGCGTTTTGTTTCAGGTTCAAAGTGGTGTACCCAAGTCTCATCCCGTCACAATTCGTGAAAGGAAGTTATCCCCTTCTGTCTCGTATCGAACCAACGACTCAGAAGCAATTTATTTTCTTTGTGCTTTGTGATCTTAAGTCAGTTTGCGAGGAACAAACCGTGAACGCACTTTTGAGTATCCCAGTTGCTGAATTATCGTATTCACACTTCCTTCACTAATTCCTAGCTCCAGTGATAGCTCCTTGTATGTGAAGCGCCGATTTGATCGAATGATGCTGTTAGCACGTTGCACAGTGTGAGATGTCACAGCCGATGTCGGGCGACCGCCGCGTGGCTCATCATCGAGGCTGGCTCTCTCCGATTATCTCACACGTTTAGACCAGCATCCAACTGTGCTTCGATCAACAACAGCATCTCCGTAAACGTTTTGTAGAAGTTTGTGAATATTCCCAACTGTTTCCTTCTATGAGGTTAAGAACTCGATAACACCTCTCTGTTTACGACGCTCATCACTGTCAGACGCCATTTTCGAAACTGCATGAACAATCGGTTTTATAGAAGGGCGTTTAAAAGCGGTTTTATACAAGGAGGGGAAGTTCAAACTGGAAAAATCCCGTTATGTGAAGTGCAGAAAGTTCAAACTTACGGCCCAAAAGACATTTCAGCCCCATGGCCAATTATTGCACTCTCCCATTTTGCGGTAGTACTACTCACGCTTTTATACAATTTTCATCCATTTCATCATTTTTGTAAAACCGATCAAGCCTTGTTGGAGTTTAAAAGTTAAAGAAAGAATACAGTCAATAAACTTTTTTCAGCTTCACGCTCAAAACTTCATCTGAAACTTTGCAAAGTTATATTTAGAAAATTGAGGCTTTATGAGTTTAAGGTAAATTTCAAACTTTATCGATTTAGAAAGTGAGGAGGGAATGGAATAAGGTCGGATGAAATAAAATTGAATGGATTTAGTGGTGACTGGAATGAAATCGAGGGATAAAATTGGGACTGGAATAAGGTTGAAGCGGAGTTAAGTCAAATCGGCCAGATTGGAATTAGATGAAGTTAGTTTAGGTTAAATCAGTAAATTGGGTTGGGTTAGTTTATTAGAGTGAGAAGGACCAGATACTCCATAGTGCTCAGGCCAGTGCTGCCTATTACGCTAACTCCTGAATTGTCATTAACCAACACCATGGCGACTAAAAGGCCCTATCTCACTGTCTTCACTTCGCTTATAAGGAAACGATGTTACCCACTGAACCACGGGTGGCAATTGTGGTTAGGTTACGAACAAGGTTAAACTGGAATTAGAGCGCACTGGTCATAAGTCACTCATAAACTCGAATTACGTCGGACTCTGAAATTATGTCGGAATAGAATTAAATCGAATGGAACTAAATCGAATTGAACTTTAATTCGTATAAATCTTTAAAAATAATCATAAAATTATATAAGGAACAGGTTTCCGTTAATATCTTTAAAATAAATAAAACCATTCCAAATCACAGAAATATTTTATATGATGGAAAATTTACATAAATCTCTCTACAGTAGACAAGGTTAAATGGCATACTTTACAAATAAAGTTCAAATTTATGTACTCTTTTAAAGTTTCTTCATTATTGCTTATTGGGTATAATTCTTACTCGGATAAAATTTTAGGCCTAGATCATTGTATATTCACCCTTACGGAATAGTAACGGAAAGACGTCTAAAACTGTTTGTAACTTTCGTAGAAGTCGCCGTTTACGGAAGTAGAGCCTGTACGTCTCTCCCTAATGGGTGTATTCAGATAATTCTGGATTAAAGATTATGAACTGTCTAGTCAGAGACTATGTTTCATTGCTTCCAAAAGGTAACCAATCAGAGGAAGGAAAACATTTTACACCTTAAATCCAATACTGTTTCGCTAGAATATATATATATATATATATATATATATATATTATATATATATATATATATATATATATATTACAGTCAATGTCTAAACTCAGGCAATTTGTAAACTGACTGAAATTTTAGCCAATGTGTCAAATTGTGATACACACAAAACCTAACCTAACCTAACTTAATGAATTTTTCGGCAACATATCGGGAAATACCAGTGGTCCAGTGGGCATGCATATGCAGCATTGCCAGAAAGGTTAGGTTTGGCTAGGTTAGGTTAGGTTGGGTTTTGTGTGTATCACAATTTGACATATTACCTAAAATTTCAGTCAATTTACAAATTGCCTGATTTTAGACATTGACTGTAAAATACATATATATATATATATATATATATATATATATATATATATATATATACACAATGGCTTAAACTGTCGGGTAGTAAACAACATTTTTAAGAAAAGCAACTGCAGACTATGACGCTGAACTAATAATAAGTCTACTACAAGTGAAGTCACTTCGAAGTTAGTGAACTACGTTTTCACATTGGCTGCATATTTGAAAATCCTAAAAATTTGCTGTCAAAACAGATGAATAAGAATATGGTGACAGAATACAAAATCAGAATGACTCGTGTATTATCATAAGTAGCTCATATTGAAGCATTACAAGTTATTCATAATCTTTTTTATTAATTTGAGACATTTAGACACGTAATAACTAGTGAAAAGTAACTCGTGACTTTCCATGATTTTCTGAGTTGCCTCGTACAGAGTCGTTTTTTGAAAAAAAAAGTATCTCCACAACGACACCGAGCTGGATGAGCAAAAATGTTGCAACTCGATTTAATTTTACATGTTTTATTTGTGGCTTTGCTATGAAATTCTGACTATTTATGAATACTCGACTCCTATGATTGGTTGTACCATAGTTTTTACAGATTTTAGTGTTTATAAGTATCGAAGTAACTGGTTTTAATCAATTTAGAAAAGTTACGTTTTAAGTTAAATTTTCTAATCTTATATACTGTTTTATCTTCTAAGAAGTTTTTATTACGATTGTCTTAAGATTTTATTAAAATAATCGCTTTACATTCACCTTCAGATTTTGAAAATTTTATTTTATTCTCATTTCGTTCAGTTATTTCTGAAGTTCAATTTAATAATATCTTTTTAAATGATCCCACAAAGTTTAAAGTTTGTGCATTTTAAACGGTGTTTCTGCTATGATTAGTTTTCTTGATTCTAAAGGTTTAAATCCTTCAACAGTGATGAGTACTTAGAGACAAAGTTTTTGTGTGAGTGTGTGGGTATAATTTTATAACTAACGCGAGATGTATACTTCGAATTTTAAATAGTTTCATTTTTTAAATAATAGCTTTGCATAGTGTGAATCAGGTCGTGTAATTTACTAAAAATGTTAAAGCACTTTCACAGTTTTTATATAAAAACTTTAAATTTTAAATTAATCTATCGTAATCACTTTTTAATAAATATGGAAAAATGACCTTTGGTTCTAAGGTAAGAAAGCCTAAGCGCATCAAAGGACATCACCATCGTCACAAGGGCTGCAGAGGTTATAGAATTTTGTGTCCACGTCCTTACCGTATCTGTCAACATGGCTGCTCTTGCTAAGGACTTCCCCCATTGGTTGTTCAAACAGCCCCTGGGAGATTATTCGAGGTCAGTGGTTCATACAGCTGTCCAACATGTTCCCTGAAGTAAACTTATTATCAAGATATTAGGAAGCAATATTACAAGACTGGCAAAGTTGAGAAAATTAAACCTTCTCGTTCACGAAGCTTAAGTCTTTTTCCTGGGGAAAAAATACATGCTATTTCAAGTAAAGTAAAAAGAAAAAGGAAATAATACAGTTTTACGAGTACCAAAGCTGAAATTAGTAGTTCAGTCGAAAAGTTGGATGTAGAACCATCATTTAAAGCTGGAAAAACGAAAGTAAAAACACTTCATGAAGGCCGATATCGAACAAAAGCCAGATTTTAAAAGGTAGGAGGCAAAACTAGAAGATCAGTTTCTCGTAAAAGATCTATCACAACTTCTTACACAAAAGATGAATCAAAATAAAGATCTATTCTATTCGATAGATATAAAAAAAGGAAAGACAAAACAGAACTAGAAAAAGAAGCTGACGCATTAAAAGTTAAAAGAAAGTCCTTACCTGATTCACTAACATCTTTAACATATAAAGAGGAAGTGGAAAGAGTAAGGTCTGCCGAAGTAGCTAAAAGGTATAAAACTCGTAGACCTACATCACCAAAACGTAAAACAAAGAGATTAAAAGAAAGGGAAATTCCCTTATCCATTACTATTCATTCTAAGAAAAGGAAAGATAAAATGGGTCTACGGACAGAGGTTGATTCAGAAAAGCTTAAGAAACGGTCCCTATCTCTCTCTGAAACATTTCTAACATATAAAGAAGAAATGGAAGTGGTAAAGTCTGCCGAAGAAGTTAAGAGATATAAAACTCGTACACCTATATCTACAAAACGTAAAACTGAAAGAATAAAGGAGAAGGGAATTCCATTATCCATTACTGTCGTTAAAGAAAGAAAACCTATTCGATCTAGGAAAAGGAAAGATAAAGTCGGTCTACGGACAGAAGTTTATTCAGAAACTTCACTAACATATAAAGAAGATATGGAAGAGATTTGTCTGCCGAAAAAGTAAAGAGGTATAAAACTCGTACACCGACTTCTACAAAACGTAAAACTAAAATAATAAAGGAGAAGGAAATCCCGTTATCTATTACTGTCGTTAAAGAAAAAGAGCCAATTCGATCTAGGAAAAGGAAAGATAAAGTCGGTCTACGGACAGAAGTTTATTCAGAAACCTCACTAACATATAAAGATGAGATAGAAGAGGTAAAGTTTGCCGAAGAAATAAAAAGGTACAAAAACTCGTATACCCACATCCACAAAACGTAAAACTAAAATAACAAAGGAGAAGGAAATTCCGTTATCCATTACTGTCGTTAAAGAAAAGGAACCTATTCGATCTAGGAAAAGGAAGGATAAAGTAGGTCTACGAATAGACGCTGATTCGGAAAAGCTAAAAAGACGCTCTTACCTGTCTCTGAAACATCTCTAACATATAAAGAAGATATGGAAGAGATAAAGTCTGCCGAAGAAGTAAAGAGGTATAAAACTCGTAGACTTATATCATCGCCAAAACGTAAACCTAAAAGAACAAAGGAGAAGGAAATTCCGTTATCCATTACTGTCGTCAAAGAAAAGGAACCTATTCGATCTAGGAAAAGGAAGGATAAAGTAGGTCTACGAATAGACGCTGATTCGGAAAAGCTAAAAAGACGCTCCTTACCTGTCTCTGAAACATCTCTAACATATAAAGAAGATATGGAAGAGATAAAGTCTGCCGAAGAAGTAAAGAGGTATAAAACTCGTAGACTTATATCATCGCCAAAACGTAAACCTAAAAGAACAAAGGAGAAGGAAATTCCGTTATCCATTACTGTCGTTAAAGAAAAAGAACCTATTCGATCTAGGAAAAGGAAAGATAAAGTCGGTCTACGGACAGAAGTTTATTCAGAAACTTCACTAACATATAAAGAAGATATGGAGGAGATTTTGTCTGCCGAAAAAGTAAAGAAGTATAAAACACTTAGACCTATATCATTAACGAAGCGTAAAACTAAAAGAACAAAGAAGGAAATTCCGTTATCCATTACTGTTGTTAAAGGAAAATAACCTATTCGATCTAGGAAAAGGAAAGATAAAGTCGGTCTACGGACAGAAGTTTATTCAGAAACCTCACTAACATATAAAGAAGAGATAGAAGAGGTAAAGTCTGCCGAAGAAATAAAAAGGTACAAAACTCGTATACCCACATCCAAAAAACGTAAAACTAAAATAACAAAGGAGAAGGAAATTCCGTTATCCATTACTGTCGTTAAAGAAAAGGAACCTATTCGATCTAGGAAAAGGAAGGATAAAGTGGGTCTACGAATAGAAGCTGATTCGGAAAAGCTAAAGAGACGCTCCTTACCTGTCTCTGAAACATCTCTAACATATAAAGAAGAAATGGAAGAGATAAAGTCTGCCGAAGAAGTAAAGAGGTATAAATCTCGTAGACTTATATCATCGACAAAACGTAAACCTAAAAGAGCAAAGGAGAAGGAAATTCCTTTGCCTATTACTGTTGTTAAAGAAAAAGAGCCTATTCGATCTAGGAAAAGAAAAGACAGAGTGGGCCTCCGGACAAAAGTTGATTCAGAAGCATCTCTGACATATAAAGAAGAAAGAGAAGAGGTAAAGTCTGTCGAAGAAATAAAAAGGTATAAAAACTCGTATACCGACATCCACAAAACGTAAAGCTAAAAGAACAAAGAGGAAGGAAATTCCGTTATCCATCACTGTCGTTGGAGATAAAAAGCTTATTCGCTCTATGAGAAGAAAGGAATAAAGAAGTACAACGGAAGCTGAATCGGAAGAGACTAAACATAAGGAAGATTCTGAAGTATCTCGAACTCTCCGAAAAGTGATTGATGACGAAAAGTCTGAAATTGAAAGAAGAAAGATGAAGAAAGCAGCAATTGCAACGAAAAAAGCAAAAATCAGAAAGGAAAAGAAAATGTCACCAAAAAGGAAAGTTCCTGTTCAGAAAGAAAAGAAGAAAATGACACCCAGTCACCTCAGGCCACCTATGAGAAAAGTGAAGCTTCATGAAACGTTTAGTAGCGAAAGGATTATGAAATCTGAACGTTCAAAGAAATATTTGTATTGTCTGAAAACGAAACACGGTTACATTTTGGCTCAGAATATGTGCGTCCATTTGTGGGGTGACGTTGAATGCTAGTGTTCAGATGAATTTTTGCCAGACAAAATGGTTGACGTAGCGTGTTTGAACAACCGCTATCCATGTTGCGCCGAAAACTGCCCTTGTTAATAACCACTTGGTGGGGAAACATTTGAATTAGATAGAAGAATATCATGGAAATCACACTTTAAAGAATCTTCACAATGATGATGAAGAAAAAATATACACTCTCAGTATTTATTTAACAATACACTTTGGTATTTTAATTATTATCGTTAGGCTTCCTTGCTTTCATAATTATAATCATGCTCTTGAATGCACTCTTTTGTTTAAAAACAGATTTTACGCAGAGTTGCTAGCACAATATCAAAGAAATTTATGCTATATACAGTAATTGTGCAACTAATAAATACTTCATTTGGGCCGTAGCTGATATTTTATTGGTTAATATTAAGTTTCGTGGAGACCAGATTTATTTTTTCATTAAAGTACAGATTAATTTTAATTCTATTAATATATATATATATATATATATATATATATATATATATATATATAATATATATATATATCGGCATTCCGACATTCCTAAACTCCTTTTGCGCAGCGAAAGAAAACCGTCAATAAATAGAGAAAACAAAGACGATTTGTGATGAATGGAAAAGTGGTTCGCCAAGAAATTTTCGTTTAATATAAACAGTAAAGTAGTGTTTCAATCTTCCGTCTGTTATACAAACATTCAGAGGTTTATGGTCATTCCCTAAACTCACGTGTTTTCAAATACTATAAGGAGGATAAAAGAACCTCCGCCCACACCCATTCACTCGTTGGAAGAGGTTGTTTGTAAGAGAAGAAGAAGAAAGTTTATTTGATGAAGAAAATGAAAAGGTAATGTTGGAATTTATGGCAAAAGGTAAGTAGAATGCATCCATTAAATATCTGAGACAAGGAGAGGTTTACAGCAGATGAATATACAGTAGTAGTCCAATTACAATCGAAGAGTTTAAATCAGCATTCAATCTTTCAAAGAAATGGCTCCAGGTTTAAGCGGTTTAACAAAATGAAAATTTATTGAGGCACCTGAATCGCATCTGCAAGAACTAATTAGTATTTTTAATGCTCGCATGAGTACCAGACCAGAGAGTTTTAAAACAACAAAAATGGTAATGATGCCAAAACCAGACAAACTAACCAATATCGCTCCTGGACTCCTGGTTAACCTTGGTTTTGCTTCCGTTCGAATTGTTCATTCTGGCGAAGGTCAAGCTTGTCACTCCACCTTAGACTTAGTTTAACGTGGAATCAGAACCATGCCTCACCAGTAGCCCAGCGTCTTAACCACAGGTTACCCAGGGTACCCGTTTATCTTTGTCTTTGGCCAGTAACTTTAAATCTCAATGAATTCTTACCCAAACTTAATAATTTAACTCCCTCTATCAATTTTACATTGAAATAGAAAAAGATTCTTCGATCCCTTTTTTAGATGTTTTAATATATAGGTCTGGAAAAAAGTTTAAGTACAATATTTACAGAAAACCCAATAATTGTTCCTATATACATTATTATTCTGCTCACCACATTAACCATTAACGCAAAACGATCCGTTCTTTCTACTTTGTTCCTAAGAGGCCTACGAATTTGTAGCCTAGAGTTCATTGATGACGAAATTAGTAAAATATACAAAATTGCGTTTGATTTAAAATATCCAAAGAACTGCATAGATAAATCCTTAAAAATGGCAAAGAAAACCTTCTACGAAGTAAAGGACAAGATTCCTTATAACACAAAAAATGTTTTAGTGTTACCATTCAGGAAAATTTCCTTGATCTGCCGAATCTGCTGAGGACTTTTAACGTAAATATTGCGTTCAGAAATTTAGATGTAATTAATAATTCATTGATTAAGAACCCTTTAAGTGAACAGGGTTGTGTATATAAAATTCCATGCACAATATGTAATAAATTTTACATTGGCCAAACTGGTAAGACCTTTGAGTTATGTATTAAGCAGCATCAATACAGTATAAGAATCGGCCAGGAATCTAACGCCATTTTCATTCACGTGAGAGATACTAATCATCCCATTGACTGGAAAAATGCCTCCAAATTAAGGTTAGTAAATCTATTGTTAGCAGCCCTGGGCTGTATAAATTAGACTCGTACATAGTTAGAAAGTTGGTGTAGGGCCTATTGTTTTCTTGACCGCATTCTTGCCCCTTAACGGTTTGCCTTCGTTAAATATTATTTTAAGAACTGTTAACATTCTTATGTGTGCATTTTAATTGTAATATTTCTTTCGTATATAATCTTTGTGTGCTTAGTGATTTATTGGACTTTTGAATAGGTTGGCTATTGGGAGGGTTTTTTTCAGATTGTTTGTAGAAGTTTGGAATATTCTGTAAGACGATGGTACCATTCCTTTTGTTTTCATTAAATTCTTGCCACTTAATTGCCTGCTTTAATTAAATACTATTTCTAATAACTGTTATAATAATTTTTGTTCTCTGTACATGTTAATTATCTAATTTCATCTATATAGTTCTTTTATATTCAGTAATTTAGCAGCCTTCAGATTAAGTTACCTATTGAAAAAATCTTGAGTTTTTTTGGTTTTTAAATTGAGTTGCCGATTGGGAATTTTTTGCTTGAGTATTCAACTCATTTACTTTGTAAAATCTGTCTATTTCTTGTTTTTCCCTGAAGATGTAAATATCACGAAAGCGCTCGGATTTCGTGTTTCTTTTCCTTTTCCCTGTGGTTGTTTGCTTATATATATATATATATATATATATATATATATATATATATATATATATATTGCATATAATTGCTTGTAAAGACTATGATTTAATTGCGATAAATGAATCGTGGCTTAGCACTGAAACACGCGACTTTGTAGGGGAGTATCAAATTAGAGGCTATAGACTTTTTGTTAAAAAAAGAATAGGTAGGAGAGGAGGAGGTGTTATGTTGTATATCAAAGATAATGTTGCAAACGTTATAGAAGTAAAGCACAGAATTCCAGAACCGATAGATTCGACTATAGCAGAACTTGAATTGAACGATTCAAACTTGTTTTTGCGGTTAGATATAGGCCCCCTAATCAAACAGCTGATACGGACGAGGCGTTATATCGTGAACTAAAGAGAATGATAGGTAGTGAGGAGGCCTTAGTTATGGATGATTTTAATTGCGCCAAGGTGAATTACGATACAATGCAGGGAGACGCGGAAAGTAATCGTTTAGTTAATTTTCTCGAGGATACCTTTCTTATTCAAAAGGTTGGGGAACCTACGAGGATGGACAGTATTTTAGATTTAATAATAACTACGGATGATAGGCTAATCACGGATCTTCAAGTAATAGAACCGTTAAGCAATAGCGATCACAATATGGTAGAGTTTGTCCTCTCAGTAAGTCACTCGAAACCAGCTAACTCGACTAAAATTCCTAACTTCCAGCACGCAGACTTTTATAAATTTCGAAATGAATTGTCACACGTCAATTCGGAAAACGTAATGTGGATCTCCAACACAAAACTAATGTGAGTATCGTTTGGAACAGTATTTAGGACTATAAATGAGGAATGTGTACCGTACAAAATTAAGCGTGCGAAAGTAAACAACGAGCCCTTGTGGTTTACTTCTAGAGTAGATATTATAAAGAGTAGAGATAGGGCTTATAGAGTTATAGGCTACATAAGTGCGATAAAGATAATTTGTGGTTACGAAACAACTACATATCTCTAAGGAGTGAAGCGAAAAGTGTAATAAAAAAGTCCAAGCGCGATGAAATCTCTATCGCTCGTGACGGCAAAGAAAACCCCCAAGTGATTCTTTCAATACATCAACAGTAGGAATCCAGTAAAAAGTGTCTTGGGGCCGTTGAAAAATTTTAACGGAGAGCTAGTTTCTACAAACAAGCAAATGGCTACCTTACTAAATGAATTTTTACGTCAGTTTTTACTATAGAAGATGTAACGAATATCCCTACGGTCATAGACATAATACCTTTTGATAATGGTAATATTTTGGATAATATTTTGGTTAGTGAAAGGAGGTAATACGCTATATTGATAAAATGAAAATGCGTAAATCACCAGGGCCGGATTCCATATATCCCATACAACTAAAAGAATTAAAAGAAAGCATTGTTGTGCCGCTAACAAAGATTTTAATGCGTCTATTTCTGAGGAGTGCGTACTAGATAATTTCAAGTTAGCAAATGTAACACCTATCTTTAAGAAAGGCAATAAAGGTGCGGCGGGAAATTACAGGCCAATCATTTAACGTCTGTTGTAGGTAAGCTACTGGAATCAATAATTAGGGATCGTATAGTCGAACACTTAGAATTGCATAACTTGGTTAGAAATATGCAGCACGGTTTTAGGCGAAACAAATCTTGCTTAACTAATCTTTTAGAATTTTTTCAAAGCGTGGTTGAAGTTTACGATAGTCATCGGGCGGTTGATGCAGTGTATTTAGATTTTCAAAAGCGTTGACACCGTACCGCACAAAAGACTCATTCAAAAAACTAAGGCTCATGGAATCAGGGGTGTAGTAATAATTGGATAGAAGAGTGGTTGCGAAGTAGAAAACAAAGGGTGGTCGTTGATGAAGCGGAGTCGTGTTGGGCTAATGTAGCGAGCGGCGTTCCTCAGGGTTCTGTATTGGGCCCCTTGCTCTTTCTTATATATATTAACGATTTAGATGTTGGCCTAGTCAGTACAGTTTCAAAGTTTGCGGATGACACGAAGTTGGTGGTAGAGCGATTAATGACGAAGATAGAGGTAAAATCCAGGAAGATCTGAACATAATCGTTGATTGGTCAGTCACATGGCAAATGAAATTAACGTCCGATAAGTGAAAAATTTTACATATAGGTTTGCGTAACGGTAATTTTGCGTATGGTATGTCAGGGAAGGAGTTAGCAAGCGTAGAGCAGGAAAAAGATTTAGGAGTTATAGTCACTGGTGATTTAAAAGTGGCGAAACAAAGTACAGCAGCGGTCAATAAAGCAAACAAAGTGCTAGGCATTTTAGCTTGGAATTTTGAGTACAATCGCGCGATATTATTGTTCCTCTTTATAAATCATTGGTTAGACCCCATTTGGAGCACGCGATCCAATTTTGGAATCCGCATATGCGAAAATATATAGACAAAATCGAAAGAGTTCAAAGACGAGCAACTAAGATAATTCCGTCGCTTGGGTCGAAGTCGTACGAAGATAGGCTTAAGGAGTTAAATTGTCTACACTCGAAACTAAGAGGCTAAGGGGTGATCTAATCCAGGTTTTCAAATTATGAATGGGTTCGATAACGTAGATAGAGATACCTTTTTCGAAATATCTCAATATAATAGGACTAGAAATAACGGGTGTAAGTTACAAGTAGAAGGTTCGAGATACCGTTGCCAAAAACTTTTTCACGCATAGAATAGTAAATAGCTGGAATAGTTTGCCGGAAGAAGTAATTAGTAGCACTAGGCCTGTTCAAAAATCAACTTTTTCTTATTTTCATAGGTTTCTGTACATTTTCCCATGCTTTTTGACCTGAAAAAGCCGACAATCACAACTATTTTGACCTAGGATGTTGGGAAGCATTGCCGCATGGAGCTTTAAATTTTCTGCCTTGAAATCGGCCAAAGCGCCAATTCCTGGGTCCCTTGAATTATGTTTTGCACTTTAACTTTTGATCTAAACAAGATAGAGCAACAAATTAGGTATCAAATGAAAGAGCATAAAATTAATAATAAAATACTAATAATAATAATAATAATAATAATAATAATAATAATAAATAATAATATAATAATAATAATAATAATAAATAAATAATTACACTGGGCAACACGTATTTTATTGAATGATATCTGACACTTGATTCTAGGTAATTTGGGTGCGCTGAATACGAATTTCAACTCGGTTTGGCTCTATCAGGTCCTGATTCTTGTCGACAGCCTATGTGCCATTTTCCAGATTTTTCAAATTAGGACTAAAAAATTAAGTCATGTGTTAAATTTTTTTTCAAGTTTCATGAATACAAGCAGTTCAAACTACAGTAAAATTACATTATAACGATAGAAATGACTTAAAATAAAAAACAAACAGATATGAAGCTTTCACTGTGGCAAAAATTTTCTTTTGTAAGACTTTCTAGCGTATTTGCTTGTTGATGGCAGGTCTCTTTTCAAGCACCAGCAGTAATCAGCCATCATGTGGGAATCCCAGCGGCCTTGGTACCGTTCCTCCTAATTTTTATATCTTGGTGGAATCTCTCCCCTTGTTCGTCACTTACATCACCTAAATTACTTGGAAATTGGTCAAGATGGCTATTCAAAAAAGCATTTTATGCTCATATTGCAACCTAACTCTTTGTAGTCCCTTAAAAGTTTTTTTACGATTTCTTCGTAGTTATCTGCCCTATAATTGCCTAAAAAGTTTTCTATCAAGTCCACGAATGAGAACCAGCCATTTTTTTTCGCGTTCATTCATGACATTAGGAAAATTGCTGTCTTTAATCATTGTTCTTATTTGTGGACCGTCGAAAATTCCCGCCTTGATTTTTTCATAACTTAAACTTGGAAATTTTGAAGTTATGTATTTGAAACACTCGCCGTTCGTATCTAAAGCTTTTACATATTGTTTAATGAGGCCTAGTTTTATATGCAGAGGAGGAAATATGATTTTATCTCTGCTCACTAAAGGTGGATTAATTACGTTTTTTTCTCCGACAGTAAGTGATGTTCGTGCTGGCCAGATTTGTTTGAAATAATGTTCTTCCTTGGCTCTGCTGTCCCATAAGCAAAGGAAGCAGGGATATTTAGTATACCCTCCTTGTTGTCCTAGCAGAAAATTAACCATTTTTAAGTCAACACATATGATCCACTCGTGCTCCCTATATTTGATAAGATTTAAAACCTTTTCTATATGTTCATACTTTTCTTTTAATTTTGTTGAGTGCCCAATCGGTATCGAGCCGTATAGATTGCCATTATGCAACAACACACACTTAAGACTTCTTTTCGAACTGTCTAAAAACAAGCGCCAATCATTTGCATCGTAAGACTCAACCCCCATCTTCTTTAACAAACCAACTATGTCGCAGCAATATACTAAACTATCCTCTGTTCTAAAATATTTAACAAGTTCTTCTTCTCTTTTTCTGTAAAATGAAATGTATGTGTTTGAAGTAAGCAAGTTTTTCTCTTTAAGTCTTGAAGCTAAAATTTCCGCAGCCTTTTTTGGCAAATTTAGATCCCTTACAAGATCATTCAACTCGGCCTGGTTAAACTTTTGCGGATCGTTTTGACTTTCAAATACGCTGGGTCAAAATCGGTGTCTGACTCCTCAAAGTGCATAACAATATTTTCAGGAACATCTTCAACTAATTCTTGAGTTGGCAGACCCTTAAATTTTGGAATGGGGATCTCATTTGAATGTAGCACAGGTCGTATCGCGGTGTCGAAATTTGGGTACTCGATACAATGTTTATTTTTCTTAGTGAAGCCCGAAGTCTTGACAAAGCAAAGGTAGCAATCGGTCTCGTGGTTAGTAGGCTCTCGCCACACCTGATATGGAAAAAAAATTGTAAAGCGTTAACAAAAGCGACGAGAGACTTGTTTTTATGAATTTTATCAAAAGTTATCACCCAAACATTTAACATTTCTATGTGTTTCAACCTTATGCAATATTTGAGATTCTTATAAACATTTTCTGTAAATTTTTGTTTATGTACCTAAGTTACAATTACATTTAGGTAAGTTACAGTATACTAGTGATTAAATTACGTAGTTTTATGAAATCATAAACTTACCATCGGAACTCCAAAAGGTATTTTTGAATCCGAACCCTTCGTCCAATGTCGCAGTCTTTCAATGCATATAGTGCAGGCTTTATGTGGAGCCCACGATTTATCTTGGTCCCCCAGTTTTATGCCAAAATAAGCTAAGTAAGCTCTTTTTACGAAGTCAGTTATATTTGCTCGTTGATGTGGAAGTGTAAAATTTCCACATATATAACAGAAGGAATCAGGGTTGTTTTTGCATTTGAACTTTCTAGTGCTTGATGACATATTGCTTGATTGTTCTGCCAATTTGTAAAGGTATTTAAAGCCCTTAATTCATATAAATTTAAGAAAATCTGAAATATAAACACAAAAATTAGTTTAAATAGGTACTTATTATGAAATAGGTACTTACAATCTATGAAATTAAACTAGAAACACGGATGAGTAGGTACAATATAAATTACGTCTAATTAAATCAACTATATTAAATCACGATGACAAAATTACTCACTAAATCATATGCAATTCAAAATTATGTTAATGCCCAAACTTAATTAACTAACTCACTGACTGACTGACTGACTGACTGATTGAATTGACTGATTAACTCTGGAAACGAGTCGCTTTTATATATTTTAGTTGTCCCTCTAGAATACTCTACAGAGAACAGGAACGCTCGAGAAAATTTTAGAATTCTATGAGATTTTTTTTAGCTTAATTTACTAATATTAAAATGGGTTAAAAATGACAAAATTAAAAATATTTTTAGGGTGTTACATATAAAAATATACATAATACAACAATACCATAACAATAGGTACAAATACCTAGATAAAAACCTAGTTGCATAATGTGTAACTGCAAAAAGACAGCGAGTATTGAGAAAAAAACCTTTTTATGAATACGACGAAAGAGGAGGGGTGTTGAGCAAAATCAGGACCTGATAGAGTAAAACCGAGTAAAAATTCGTGCTCAGCGCAACCAAATTACCTAGAACTAACTGTCAAATCTAATTCAATAGACAAAAAGTTGAAATTTGTTCCCCAGTGTTATCTATCATTTTTCAGGAAACAACAGAAACTCAATCAGAATCTAGAAAACCATCTACAAGTTACAACTTCACAATGGCATTAAGCAAGGAGCTGAGGGAGCTCCGTGGGCGCACAGTTGATATCTCAGAACCTCCACGTACTGTCCACAGGCAGGTGTCAACTGGGCCATCTACCAGATCTCTCACTGAAACTTTCCTGGTTGGATACCCTTCAGCTTTTATCAGTGGTTCCCAGCTTCCCACCAACAGACAGGCGTTCCAGTATTTCCTTAATCTTCAGAATTTACCGGAAAATGCAGGGAGGCCCATGGTTCAAGACCTTGCATATGAAACAGTTGAATCTATCATCCCATTCTGGCAGATGGCTAGGATCAAGACAATGACCAAGTACACCGCAATGAAGCTCTTCATGAAACTACATGAGAAACATCGTGCTCTGGTGAAAAGCAAAGGAAGAGCAAGTAACCCTGGAGGAAAAAGAGGAGCATTTGTGCTGGAATTAGACAGCCTGTTCGATATAGGAGCTCCAGATGCAATCCAGGAAATACAGAACAACAGACTGTTATCCAGAGAGAAGAAAGATGAGGATATCAGGTTCTACGAAGACCAAAAGACTGAGAGGAAAGGTCATATGTCTGGTCATGACAAGATTTTTGAGACAAGATCCCTGCAGCAAGCAGCGAGGAATGAAAGACTGCAGCATAGACAAGAACAAGGTAAAATTAATTACTTTGAACGTCACAAAAAGTTTTAAGTTTTACTCCATTGCGATATTTAGCATGTACTTAACAATTACTGTCTTAACATGTTGTACTATTTTACAGCTGCAGCAGAACAAGAGGCAGTTGTTCATGTGGATGACATTATCTGGGGTGACTCAACTGACAACGACGCTAACACAGAGGACATGGATTACCATCAGCCTCGTCCAGGATGTTCTCACCATCAAGACACTGTGACTAGTGTGACTTTGACGTTTCCAAGGAAGGTCATGAAATGTGATGTCGTCTGCAATACAGCTGATCGTCTTGGTTTATCAGACAATCAAGTTACTGCCATGGTTTCTGCCACCTTGAAAGCTGGAGGGGCTGATCTGGATAACTTCGTCATCTCAACCTCAACAACACGTCGCAACAGAATGCTGTCCAGGTATAATATCAGCCAGAGTCACATGTCCAAGTTTTGTGAAAACCCCCCACAGTACGCTGCCTTACACTGGGATGGAAAGTTGCTCAAAGATGTTTGGGCAGTGAACCTGGAAGTACCTCAGAGACTTTAGCTGTGCTAGTGTCTGGTTCACCTTCATACACTGAAGGAAAGTTATTGGGAGTACCTGTCATCGACAATTCTTCTGGCACAGCTCAGGCTGAGGCTTCAATGGATTTACTGGAGACATGGGAACTTACGGATAATGTTACTGCCCTTGTTTTTGACACTACATCCAGTAACAGTGGAGTTCACAGAGGAGCTGCCAAACTGCTAGAGAAAATGCTGAACAAAAAGGTGTTTTATCTGGCCTGTCGACATCACATCCTGGAAATCCTAGTAGGAGCAGTTTGGGAGAAGCTGTTTGGGAAGGTGAAGGGGCCAGATAATCCCTGGTTTGAGCATCTGAAGGATGTTTGGACGGACTTGTCCAAGGAAAACCCAAAGATGCTGGCTATCAACAGCAAATGGCTGAAGGAAAAGAAGAACAGTGAAGAAATACTCCAAGACATTCTAACAGCAGAAAGGCTTCCAAGAGCCGACTACAGGGAAATGGCTGAACTGACAGTCATTGTTCTTGGAGGAACGCCTCCTCGAGGTATTCACTGGAGTCGACCAGGCGCCATTCATCAGGCCAGATGGATGGCCAGAAACCTGTACTCCATGAAAATGCTGATGTTTGCAGATCAACTTGAGTACGACGAAGACACTGTATCAAAGCTGGAAAGACTCAACACCTTCCTTGCGCTGTTCTACACTCCTGTATGGATGATGTCAATGTCTGCTGCAGATGCTCCCGTGAATGATCTAAGTCTAATCCAGGACATGTTGAAGTACAAGAAAACTGACCCAGAGCTTGCTGATGCAGTACTTAATAAGATGGAAAACCACAAATGGTACCTGACGCAGGAAGTCGTGCCATTTGCCCTGTTCAGCAGTAGATTGAGTGACACATTGAAGCACGACATTGCTGCCCAGTTACATGCCACTGAGAAGCCAGACAGCTTCAGAACAGGAAAGCCTCTATTCCAGAGAGTCACAGCTAAGACCACCCTGGTTGATCTCATTGGCCCAGAATCACATTTCCTGCTGGACACACTAAACATTGGATCCGAGTGGCTTCTGGAACCTGTCACGTCTTGGCCACAGAATGAGGACTACAGAAAAGCGTTGGACTATGTTAAGAATCTGAAAGCGGTGAATGACATTGCTGAACGTGGTGTCAAGATGATGAGCGACTTTGCAAATGTCATAACAACAGATGCCAAGCAAAGGGACTATCTCCTTCAAGCTGTGGAGTTCAACAGACGCCGCTTTGACAGCTTCAAGAAACAAACTCTCAACAACTGACTGTGTAAATGTCATTATGAAATTAATCATCATGTAATGCTTTCACTTCTTGATCGATTAGACTTGTGACAAAATGTTAATCTCAAATTTGTGTCATGAATAAGGCGCCTTGTCTGCCTTGAGTGTGAGAAAACGAATTTTGTGATATTTCTGAAATCTTTGTATGTACCAATGTGCCATTTCTTGTTCCAAGACTATCATAATTGTATAAGTTAGAAAGAGGATTAAAAACACTTTAATTTGGTGCCTATTTTGTTGCTCTATCTTGTTTAGATAAAAAGTTATAGTGCAAAACATGATTCAAGGGACCCCGGAACTGGTGCTTTTGGCCGATTTCAAGGCAGAAAACTTAAAGTTCCATGCGGCAATGCTTCCAACAACCTAGGTCAAAATGGTTGTGATTTTCGACCTTTTCCGGTCAAAAAGCATGGGAAAAAGTACAGAAACCTATGAAAATAAGAAAAAGTTGATTTTTGAACAGGGCTATAGTAGCACTTCTATAAACATGTTTAATAATCGATTATACACATATGTTGATAGATTGGGTATAGTTTAAGGTAGTAAAATTAAGTCTTTGTGGTTCGGAACCCACGTAAAATTGTACGTCCTCTTCGCCACCACGGAGGACATGCACAATACACAATTACGAACACAGTTAGGTAGACCAGCCATGAGTGGATCCTAGGGTCTTTGTTGGTCTGAAACATTATAACATTATAACATTTTATTTATATTTTATATATATATATATATATATATATATATATAATATATATACTGTGTATATATATATATATATATCAGTCCTTTTAAGAAAGACCAGAATGAACACGCACATTTGAATCCATGCAATTTATATTTCATAAATTCAAATATCGATGTCTTCCTTCATTGTCATATAGTTCATCCAGTTAACCTGTAACTGTTGTTCTAAGCTGTATATCTGTAAGATAAATTTAAAGAAATGCTGGCACTAATTCATCCATTTATATTACTAGTTACGTCAAGTTGTGTAATGCGCAAACAAAACTAGGTCCAGTAATGTATATTCGGATACATTCATGATTAAATACTGAATCATCAAATCTGTTTCCGTCTCTAAACATCCACTTAATTATTATTATTATTATTATTACTATTATTATTATTATTGTTATATCTCTACAGGATTATTTAAATTAAACATTTGATTTCCTTCGCAATAAAAAACAGTTGGCAACTCAATCTTTTAACGTAGGTATAATTCTGTTGTGTCTGATTTATTGTTTCCGATGACTAGTTGTTATTGTTACATGTTTTTGTTTTTTTTATTTCCCCTTTGTCCATAATTAATTTTTTTTACTCAGGTTAGAGAGCTAGGGCTATGAATTCCATCATAAGGAAAAATAGCCATCATGCGAATATTATGCTGTTTTATTCTTCTATTTCAAATCCTATGGTCCTATTAAGCTTATCAACAACAACATACCGTTAACAATATATAATACACATACACACACACACAAACATATATATATATATATATACAGGGTGTCCCCATAAGTCCGGCATCATAGGAAAAATAATAAAAAAAGGCAAAACAAAAGCTTTTATTTACAGAACGTGCTCAGTATGTCCACCACTGTTTTCAATACACAAATTCAGACATGATACCCAGTCAGCAAGCAGACGGTGAATGATGTCAGGAGTAATGGTGTTACATGCCCCAATAATGCGTTGCCGCAAATGTTCAACACTCCTAATTTTCTCTGCGTATACCAGCGCTTTCAAGTGGCCCCAGAGATAAAAATCTAGTGGCGTGAGATCCGGGCTTCTAGCTGGCCATTCCACAGGCCCTCGACGTCCTATCCAATGACCAGGGAATTGTTGGTACAGGTATTCCCTTACTTGGGTGCTGTAATGTGCAGGAGCGCCGTCTTGCTGGAACCATGTTGAGAAATTTCCTTCTTCGTTTAAGACACTGGGAAATGCTTCTTCCTTGAGCATACGTAGGTAGGTGCCTCCAGTGACATGTTCATCGAAAAAGAGGGGGCCTATGATGCGATCCTTCCAAATGCCACACCATACCATCACCCGAGATACACCTTGTTCCTTTGAAGAGGTATACCAGTGAGGGTTGTTTTGAGACCAGTAGTGGGTGTTCTGTCGATTTACCTCACCATTTCCATAAAAACAGCCTCGTCACTGAACAGAATGGTGGACGGAAAATTGGCATCCCGAGCATATTGTTCCGTAGCCCATTCACAAAATTCCATCCGCCGGTCGGGATCATCTTCGCTTAATTTCTGTAGGATCTGAAGTTTATATGGATGCCATTTGTGAGCCTGAAGAATGCGATGGATGCTACTTTTCGACACTCCTCTCTCGGCGGACAATCGCCGAAGAGACTTATTGGGACTTCTGTTAAAATGAGCCATGATAGCAGTCGCTGTATCATCATTTCTCCTATGATGCCGGACTTATCGGACACCCTGTATATATATATATATATATATATATCTGACACAGCTGGGAACTCTCGAGCCGACCGCTACATGTCAAGAAGCTACCAGAACAGGTAGGTGGGAACGGATCCATCTCGGTGGACCACAAGGCTACAAAAAACACGCGATATCAAAGGACAACGAACTTAAAATGCACAAGCGGCAATGCAAAACCAAGAACATAAACATTGTCATGGCAAATATTCAAGGAATAAAACCGAACAATTCACTAAACAAAGTTTCGTACCAGAAAGGTGTTATGGACGAAACAAGGGCGGACATCGCATGCCTCACAGAAACACATATTAAAGATTGCCAAGGAAACTGCGATAACTACGAACACTGTATCGATAAGAAAGAATTACATATCGATAGATTCAACGTACTAAGAGCGGATAGAACAGCGAGACGTAAAGGTGGTTGTGCTATTTTTATATATGAAAGGTATATGACAGAGAGGGTAATAAGTAAATCCAACAGTTTCGTGGAAACCCTTGCAGTGAAAATAGAGAAAGTAAACGTGATACTGATAATCATCTATAGACCTCCAAACTCTCCAAATGAAACATTTTCGGATGCCATTGAGGCTATCAGAACCCTAATAAAGTCCGTAAATTCTCCATCCCCTAATATAATACTCTGTGGCGATTTTAATTTCCCATTTATAAAATACAAAAAGGTGGGTAGAAATATATTTATACAGCAAGATAAGGGGGGCACAAGAGAGGACCAGGAGCAAGCAAGAATGTTGATGGCTCTCAGAAACGAGTTTATGCTGACACAGGAGATAACAGAAAATACCAGAAAAAATAACTGCGTAGATCTGGTATTAAAAAATAACACGAACTTGATTGCGGATATAAAAATAACTACAACTTTTATCTCAGACCACAATATAATCGAGTTATCAACAAATATGGTGATAACTTTAAAAGACAATACACATACGGAAGGAAGAAGCAAATTTGGGGCTTTTAACTTAAACTCCAAGACCATAAATTGGGACGAAATCAGATCACACATGGCCCAAATAGAGTGGAGAACAGTTTTCGAGAATAAAACAACTGAGGAAATGCTAACAACCTTGGAAGAAAAGACGCTGAGAATTTTGGAAAAATATGCTCCGAAAGCACAACCAAAGGGAAAGAGGAACTGGCTCGAGAGACAAAAGAGAAGAATATTCCACAAAAGAAAGAGAGTAGCGACGAAGTTAGCTAATTGCGGAGACAACAATGCCAGGAAAGAAATACAAGAAAAACTGGAGAGAATCGATTGGGAAATACAAACTCTGATAAAGGACCATACAGAGAGGGAAGAGGAAAAGGCGGTAGAAGCAATAAAGGAAAATCCAAAATACTTCTACAGCTATGCAAAAAGGAAAACAAAAATACGCACTACTATCGGGCCCTTAAGAAAAGGAAATAGTGAACTAACAGACGATCTAAAAGAAATATCTGAAACATTGAGAGCCCGTATGAATCGGTATTCAGTACCCCAAAAAGTGACAAAGCGATACCTGACATAGATGCATTCTTCAAAGAGAAATTGCAAGGAGAATGTATAACAGACTTTGATTTTACCCCAGAAGATGTAGCTACAGCTATAAGACAAATGAAATCACATTCCGCTGCATGTCCGGACAAATGGAACGTACTATTAATTAAAAACTGTAAAAATGAAATAGCTACACCCGTACATTGGGAAATACCGAGCATCTTGAAAAGAGCAAACATCGTCCCTATATATAAAGCAGGGGATAGATCTCAAGCAAAGAACTATAAGGGGTTTCAAAAACCTTAGCCTCCCCCATTTGCAGCTTACATGTTTACTTATATCGAAATAGTTTTTAGTGATTATAAAAATATATAAAATTCTTTATTTATTGCAGGTATTAAAATTACTCTAGCTGATAAGGTGATAATATAATGGCTTCTCGATTAATTGGTGATTCGGAGAGGCAACGTGTGATAGATCGCATACGAGCAATAACATTTCGGGAAGCTCGTGATGCTGGAGCCACCTTTATAACACGTTCATGGGTTGCCAAAAAGTTGCGAAGAAGTGAGAACTTCGTCAAAAGAAATTGGAATAAAACTTTGGATGAATGTGAAATGGATACAACCAAATCTGGACGCCCAAATTTGCCACTCTCTCAGGAAACAAAGGACATCATTGAAAGCGGTACGCGTAAGCGGTAAAACAACTGTGCTAAACTTTCTAGAGAGATCGAAGTGTTGAGAGGAAAGATCGTTAGTGGTGAGATCATTCGACTGTACCGTCATAGGCAAGGTTTAAAGCCTTGGCATGAACTTCCAAAGCCAAGAAAAACTCAACTTAACATCGATGACAGAATGTGGTTTGCCCATTATCTTGAAGATTGGGATGTGGATGATTTCATGCATTTAGCTGTCTCCGATGAATTCTTTGTTTACGTAGCACGTCGGCCTAACTACCAAAATGATCGAGTGTGGGCCACAACACCAGATGAAATCGATGACAATGAACATTATCGCGAATTATTAAAAAGTCCAGACTGTGTTAGTGTGTTTGTTTTGTTCATTGCAAAGAAGCTCATGTGGGTGCTGAAGCCAAATGGTTAGAGTTGGGATGGACAGTATTTTCGTGATATTATTCTCTCCCAACATGTCATTCCTTTTCTAAGAAACCCAAACAATGTTATGGATGTCGATCAGGTCACACTTCTGCACGATAAGGCCCCCTGCTTTAAGGCATTAGCCACTCAACAGTTGTTGCGGAACCATGAGATCGATTTCTTTGGAAATGAAGAATGGCCAGGAAATTCTCCTGACCTGAACGTCTGTGAACACATTGGATCAGTTATAAAGGACAAGGTTGAATGTCTCTTGTTTCAAGAACCTGCAGCAAATCGATTTTCGAAGGATACAATGACGCAACACATTGAAACTGTTTTAGCAAATTTGCGTAACGATCAAGATCTATTCACGTCATTGGCAAGCTACCCAAAGCGAATTCAGGCTGTCTTGGAAGCCAATGGCGGGAACACCAAGTTTTAATTGTTTCTCATTAAATGCAGGATTAAATTCTCTTTTGTAAGGTATGTTTAGTTTTACTGTACCTCTAATGGTTTAAGCCATGGGCGGGGGGGCTAAGGTTTATTGGAGCCCCGTAGACCAGTGTCCTTGACGTCCCACCTCACCAAAATTTTTGGAAAGAATAGTCAGAGAGAAAATCTATGACTTCTTGGGGACATTGGAAAGATTCAACGAAAATCAACACGGATTCCGATCAGGAAGATCATGCCTATCACAACTTATAGAGCATTATAACAATATCCTAGATGCACTTGAAGGCAATGAAAACTATGATGTCATATACACGGATTTTGCTAAAGCTTTTGACAAATGTGATCATTGTATAATAGCGCATAAAATGAAACATATGGGAATAACAGGCAAAGTGGGAAAATGGATCTACAACTTCCTCAGAAATCGACTACAGGTGGTCAAAATTCAAAGTATATCATCATCAGAATCAGAAGTACGCAGGTCAGTACCACAAGATAGTAACATCATTTTCGGACGATACAAAGATCAGCAGAAAAATCAGCGATGCAAACGAAGTAGAGGCCTAGCAGAGAGACACAAACAAAATATACAAATGGTCAGAAGACAACAACATGACATTTAACACTGAGAAATTTCAGCTCTTGAGATATGGTAGAAATGAGGAACTTGAAAAGACTGCATATTATGCTCCAGATAGACAAGGAATTCAGAGAAGCGCGACAGCGGTCGACTTTGGGGTAATAATGATCGAGTATGCCAAATTCGAGACACAAAATCAGATAGCAATAAACAAAGCAAAAAGAGTCGCGGGACAGGTACTAAGAACGTTCAAAAGGAGGGACAAGACAGTAATGATTCCCCTGCTGAGAACACTGATCATACCAAAACTTGAATACTGCTCAGTTTTGACATCCCCATATAAAAAGGAAGAAATTAATAAACTAGAAGAAGCGCAGAGACATTTCACAGCCAATATAATGGAAAATAGGAAAGGCAGAATGTGTAGGGTTCCCAAATTAAAGGCCCGACAAGGCACCTCCTCAACTCTGAAGGAAAATAGCTTGGTTGTCAGGGGGCCAAGAATTTTCAACCAGCTTCCAAAGGACTTTAGAATCATTACAGGGGTCAAAGTTAAAGTCTTCAAGAGAAGGCTAGATGCCTAGCTCAGGGCGGTACAAGGTGAGCCGGGTATATCTGGCTATGTACGATGGAGAGCGCAAGAGAGCAACTCGCTCTTCCACCAAGCCAGGACTAGAGGCGGGGCCACCAGCTTGACCTTCGTGTGAAGAAAGACCGACGCACGGAACCCAAACAAGGTTAACAAGGTTATGTATATCACAATAACCAGATAAGTAAGTTTGTGCTAAGAACCCAATTCTTAATATATGCAATTAAAAGAAAATGGCTAGAGAGTTTTACGGGGCATACTCAGGTATTTCTATGACATGCGTTCTAACCAGCGCCTCTCTTCCCAGCTCATACTCATGATTATCTTTGATTTATCAACACCCAACTGTAAAATACTTGGCCGAAAGCTACAACTTTAACACTACATTTTGCATCACCGGGAAAGATTAATTTATTTAACCTCGTATTCGCTATACTATACAATAATCAACTCTTGTCTCGAAACAGTTATTCCAACAATATACACATTAAACAACAGAGGGGAGAAAAAAGAAACGTACAAGTTATCTTTCCAGTCAACCATTGTGACTATTTCTGTTGTCAGTTTCTGTACAAACGGCAATAAAGATACTTTTTTACAAACCATATAGTATGTATATAATCAACCATGCGCTTTTTACACATGTACAGTATTTAATACCTAAAGCTTAATAACTAGCCATGCATATGTACGCGAGTCATGGCTAAAGGCATATTATATATATTATATATATATATATACCTCAGGAGGAGCTTGTAGGCGTCATTCAAACAGAAGACAGGAAGTGTTTGAACCCTGTTTCTCCCATCACTCTCCACCTTAGGTGATCTTTTTCCGTGTCTCATCTATCCTGTGAGCAGTGCAGCATGCTCTCAAACACACACCTCTCTCCATATTCCTCACTACATATGCATGCAGCTTACACACTACACAGGCTTTTCAAAAAAAGCATAGTTTTCAGCAGCCTCGGAGATTCGCAATTAGCCCCTCCTTCCTGCCTGTATTATATATATTACCAAGCAAGTCTCTCTACAGTTTACATGTTTCCTCATTGTCTAAGATTTATAAAGTTCTTTCTTATTGCTTTCCTTATTTTACTGGACAGCACAACCGATTTTTTAAATGATATTTAAGCATTATGTTGAGCTACATAGCTACATTTGACGATTTTCTAAATACTTTCATTAGATTCCCAATACCCCAAAACCCATGTTTACATGCCAAAATCATGATTCTACCACATTCAAATTTAGATTTATGGCTAATTTTCTTTAATTTCGTCCCGAATGGCGGCCATTTTGGATTTTGGTGTCGTTATCGATATCTGACGATTTTGCAAATACTTCTATTGGATTCCCCATACCCAAAAACATAGATTTAGATACCAAAATCATGGTTCTTGGATTTAGGAGTTTGCTATGGTTTGCCCAAGGATGTCAAATTGTCAACCCTCGGATCCGAGTTTAGAAAGCCCTAAGCATTATGATTCAGCAAAAAAACTTTATACGACTAACAATTTCTAGGTTCACTGAAGGCTACATAGGGATGGCAAACCGACTATTCATCCCTATCCCTATCCCTATTTTTCAAGTTCTTTACCGAGAAGCGGAACAAAGTCGATCTGCACAGTGTGGACATGCATAATGTCAACACTAAATATTTAATTTAAATTAGTCAGGTTAGTTTAAGTTGGGTTAGCTTAGGTTAGTCTGGTTAGGTTAGTGGTGTGTGTGCAAAAAGGCTGCGTACAATTGGATGCAACATGATGAGAGACTGTTTTAAACCACCCAACGCTCCAAGGTGGGGGGGGTTATACAACAGTAACCCCCCTCCCACCAAAACATATATATATTATATATATATATATATGTGTGTGTGTGTGTGTGTGTGATCTCCAATGGGAGAGGGTAACCTAACCTGACCAACAAAAGTATATGAAATGTATATATGTGGGTTTGTATGCATGTAAATGTGGGTGACCTAAAATAAAGCACAAGAAGGAGGAGAGAGATGAGATCCTTTCACTGCGGCGTCTCGAAGCATTTTGAATTCTTCACTAGTCTTTCTGGGCGGTTATAACATCACAGACAATTGGTTTAGAAGGCGTATGGCGTAATTCCCTTAGTTTAGTGACCTATATATACATATATTGGCTAACTATAACGGCACCACCACTCACGGCAAATTCGTAAAGTAAAATGTGGCCAGTCTGTCGATTCACAAACCCCTGCTAGAGAATACAGCCAGTCGCCATAGACACACACACACACACACACACACACACACACACACGCACAAAATGTATCGTTATGTGTATTTATACACACACCCTTCATTTCCAGTAATATCTGTTTATATGGTGTAAATAAAACAACTACAGCGTTCTGTCTATTTAATATATATCGAAATACAAAATACTGTATGTATCATATATTCATTAAGTGCAAAAAAGGAATAATTGGAGTTATTTAACATATATATTTACATCAAACATAACAGCCAGTAGAGGAGAATTGTATTAGACGCAAAAACAGGAATAATTGGTGTTATTTAACATACATATATATACAGGGGTTAGACAAAATAATATGAACACCCGCTGATTTCACCGGTTATCTTTACGGACTGCTCAGACACAAAGTAAACGGTCAAATGACTGGCAAACCTATTTAAATGCATAACAGAGAGTGTATACATCATGTTATAACCCTCACGTTGTTTTTACAGATCTGAGTGAATTATGAATTAGCAGTTATGAAAGACCTGTCAGACTTCCAAAGAGGGCAAATTGTCGGAGCGCGGATGGCTGGTGCATCGGTGACGAAAACCGCTCAGATGTTCAATGTATCCAGAGGAACTGTCTCTATGGTCATGTCTGCATACCAAAACCATGGAAAGACAAGCACTGACAAATGCAATAGTGGATGCAAGAAGAAGCTGTATGATCGAGACCGCTGGGTGCTAAAGCGCATTGTGACAAAGAACCATAAGACCACAGCTCCAAAAGTGACTGCAGAGCTTAACCAGCATCTTGCAAGCCCGGTATCGACCAGAACTGTACGTTGCGAGCTCCATGGAGCTGGATACCATGGGAGGGCTGCAATTGCCAAACCCTTCCTTTCGCACATCAACATTGAGAGGCGCAGAAAATGGTGTAATGACCATAAGAATTGGTCAATGGACCGGTGGAAGAATGTAGTCTACTCCGACGAATCCTCCTTTACGCTATTTCCATGTTCCGGTTGAGTTTACGTCTGGAGACAGCCTAAAGATGCTTATGACCCCGACTGCCTGACCCCAACCGTTAAGCATGGAGGTGGATCTGTGATGGTTTGGGCAGCAATATCGTGGAATACTCTTGGCCCAGCTGTAGTACTGGGGTTAACGCCCAGGTCTATCTGTCAATATTGGCTGACCAGGTCCATCCCATGGTTCAAACGCTGTTTCCCAATGGCGGCGCCGTCTTCCAGGATGATAATGCACCAATCCACACTGCTGGGGTCGTTAAAAACTGGTTTGAAGAGCATGTTAGTGAAGTAGAACGCTTGGATTGGCCTCCACAATCCCCAGATCTTAACATTATCGAGCATCTGTGGTGTCAGTTGGAGCAGCAGGTCAGAAGCTGATTCCTACCACCAGCGTCTTTGGAGGAACTGGAGCAGGGTTTGCTCGAAGAATGGCTCAGGATTCCTCTAGCCACTGTCCAAAAGCTGTATGAATCAATTCCCCGACGCATTGCAGCTGTTATTGCCGCTAAAGGAGGACCAACTCCATATTAAGAATAAAAACTGCCATTTATCAAGGTGTTCATATTATTTTGTCCAACCCCTGTATATATATATATATATATCAAGACAAAAAATAATACAGCTAATACAGAAGAATTCTATATACAACAAAATACACAGCATTTGTTTAATATATCAGGTCATCCCATAAGTAATGTCGTTTTTTACGATAGATTAAGTTTAAACTAGTCCTACTCGGTTTAAGCATAAATTTTCCGAAGGTTATATCTAAGAGAAGATCTATCGTGTTTCGCTACATACTTTACAGGCCTTGACCAGTGAAGACGTGTGTTTTGCTTTATGTGAACCCCTCATAAACATAGCGTTATCAAAAGAGCATATCAGGCATATAATGCTTTACGAGTTCAAAAAAGGGAATAGTGCTACTGAAGCAACGCGAAACATTCAGGACGTTTATGGCAACGATATTCTGCATGTGAGGAAATGTCAAAGATGGTTTCAAAAGTTTAGGAATGGTGACTGCTGTTTGACAGATGCAGCACGCTCTGGACGCCCTGCTGAGTTTGATGATGACTTACTGTTAGCCGCACTTGAAGAAGACTGTTCAACAACTGTCGATGAATTGGCCCAGAAACTCAATTCATCCCCGTCCACCATCCATCGACATTTGCAACAACTCGGGAAAGTGCCTAAGTTAGGAAAATGTGTGCCACATGAATTGTCGGTCGACAATCAGAGGGTGCGGGTAAATATTAACACAGCTCTTCATTCCCGTGAACTCCAAGATCCGTTTTTGCCCCGTTTAGTGACTGGTGATGAAAAGTGGATACTGTACCAGAATGTTAAGCACCGTCGACAGTGGGTTTGTGCCGGAGAACCAGCGACACCACAGCCAAAACCAAATCTCCACCCTCGGAAGGTGTTGCTTGGTGTTTGGTGGGATAAAGGTGGTGTAATACACTTTGAAACCTTACCACACAACCAAACAATCACCGATCAAGTCTACTGTCAACAACTGGATCGATTGAACACTGCACTAAAAGAAAAGAGACCTTCTTTGGTTAATCGGAAAGGAATCGTGTTCCACCACGACAACGCACGTCCTCATACCGCTCGGATCACTTCTACAAAAATTGAGGAGCTTGGGTTGGAAAAACTTCCACATCCTCCATATTCTCCAGACCTTGCGCCTTCAGATTATCATCTCTTCAGGAGTCTGCAAAACTATCTTGACGAGAAACAGTATACTTCTTTAGATGACCTGCACACCAGTCTTTGTACGTTTTTTGTCTCAAAATCGCCTGAATTTTATAAACATGGCATTGAAAAATTTGTAGGACGTTGGCAGAGTGTCATTGATTCCGATGGAAAATATATACTAGATTAAAAAGTTTCAGTTGAGGTTTTTTTTTGTCCTAGAAATTCCGATCTAAAAAACATTACTTATGGGATGACCTGATACATACGCATAAAAAATGGAAATACATGCTTTAAGATCAGTTTCTACCACGCTTAAATAAAACAGTAAACTCGCACGTAATCGAGTCCACATTTACATCCTCATTGCTATATACTACACAATAAAGGCGATTTAGCATTAATTCACCGCTCAAAGTATGCGGGTGTCTATATTCAATATAATGGGCTTTCAACTCACTTAACACTATTTTTGTACCCACTTTACAATTGAGCGGCAAACTATCACTCTCTTCAAACACGGGTAGAATACAGTCAAAAGCACGCACAAAGATGACATCGTTTGCTACATCACCATTAAATTCAAGTTTATAAACACTCCTTTCCAAACGTGCATTTATTTTTTCCCCGCTGACCTTTTCAACTGTAAAATCTTCTTCACAATTCATATCAACAATTGAAGTATGTTTCTAAATCGTGCCGACAACTGTGTCTTGCATAAAGAAATAATTCTTCATGGTGAACAGTGAAGGTGAGTTCAGCCCTGTACCGTTCTAGTCCTTTGTATCAAAGTTCATGATATTTCGACGATTCTGCACCTTCTAAATACGCATCCAGTTCCACACCAATCTCGCTTTGTTCGGCCTTACACTTGTTAAATCATCAAGTAGGACGGTGTACGCGTATTCAAGCACCGTGTCGAAATAACGCATATCAGCAACACGTGCATCTAATATACGTAGGTTTCAGTTTAAGGAAACCGACTTCAAACATTTTGTCGAGAATGAAACGGTTTCGCGTGGGGACAAGGGCGTTATTGTCAGCAGCATTCTTCCACATCAACCATATATCAGTGCATCGTTGGTTTGTATTACGATTAAAGCATAGCGCGCAAATAATAGCGTATGAGGATGCCTCACTAATCTGTTCTCTTTTTGTACCTACACCCAAAGGTATTTTATAACTGTTCTCACTTCATGTTTCAACCAACATGAAGATTCTGTTCATCTCTTCAACACTTCAATAAATAACATTGCGTCTACCAGAGTTTGATTGTCTACATTTCGTTTCAAGTACATAATTAAGAGCACCGCTAATACACCTAAGTACACGCACAGACTTCAACACGGACACCTCGGGTACTGCATTGAGGATGCTGCTCAACGGAAGTTCCATCTATTAATAGTTTTCTATTGATCCCGCGAGAACGTCCATACGGGTTAAGCTCTGTGACAACTATGAGCCGCCGGTTATACTGGGTAGGCGTTTAGAGAATTTTTCCATCTGCGATACATGAAGTAATATCGGTTTTAATGTTTTTCCGCACACACTTCCTGGAATGCGCACCATACATCTTTTACAACAACGTTCAGGGGTAATTGTATTAACCATTGTACCTTCTCGAACTATGCACAATTATTAGCACTCTGGCGATCTATATGAGGGAAACTTGTGTCCATACTTGTCCCTAAACTCTACTAAAAACTCACTTAAACCTTTAGCTACGACTTCGCTGCGCACATCGTCATGATATACATGGATGTAGTGGTAGAAATATTTTAAACTGTCTATAATCACAAGATTTACATTCTCCGCCCCAGTGTAGTGTACGCGCACTCGGTGTGATATAACATGGTATAATATCTCCTGTCACACGGATCATGAACAAGGTTCACAACCCAGATCCTTTGTTTCTCTTCTGCAAGCGTGGCTTCTTTCACTTCACGATATATGTAATCTTTAGTACAGTTTAATCCTACAACATAAAACATTACATCATCTGGACCGCGAAACCCAGCAATGCTCTAGCCAGAATAACCATAGAGTATTTGGACGTCTTGCTCCTCATGCTTCGCACGATTTAATGTGGCCTTAAAGGTTTCAAAGGAGGGATGACTAGAAATTCTATGGGTGTTCACCACATCTGTAGACTTTAGTGAGCACCACTTCGAGAATTTAGAGAATGCAATATCATTGACTGCCATCGTTATTTTTCTTCTACCTGAGAATTCTTTAACAGTTAAAAAGATACGTCTGAGAACCAGGCTTGCGGGGGTCAACTGAGTAAGCAGGGAGGAGGCATGTATCGAATTGTAGCAGGAGTCACGTGACTCTTTTTATTGATCATTAAAATACAGTGAGTGGTGCTTAGATTTTTCCCGTACACACACACACACACACACACACACACACACACACACACACAATGGAGAAAATGAAAGACCAGCTAAAACATAATGAAATAAATGTAATAAATAGAAAAATAAATAAACTGTAAAATTTCGTGAGCATGTAAATAGACTCTAATAGGAAAGCCATATAACAAATATTCACATCTCACGGTATCCAAAGTGGACAGTTTCGTAGGTGCCAGACACCTGGTATCGTTGACTGTATGTGTTACGACACACTTTCGTCCCCCTAAGCTACTTCACGCCCCCCAACTTCTGCGCCAGAAAGTTATGAGTTCCTACAGTCAGATGGGGTGGTTGGTCACCCTCATCTTCGAAACTCACAAGCTCTTTCAGCGAATCAAAGTTGACGATCCGTCGTTTCGCCTAGTTAAGCAAGCGTGATGGCTTTTGCCTTCAAGATATATTTCATTTCCTCCCCCACCCTCACCTATACCCCGTAAGTTTTTGGACCTGTTCAGACAAAATAATCAGCAGAGGCGCTATCTCCATTCTCATCCTTGATCTTGTCAGTCAACTCTCTGAGGAATTCCCCAGTAGTAGGCATATATTCATCTTCCCGCTCCGTGAGTATCACACTATCTGTATCTGCGTACAGAACCCTCCGTCCAAGAGTATGCAGTGGACTCCAAAGTTTGACTGCGGGCGTATGCTGTTGTGAAAATGGCTACAGGTATGTTTGTGACACGCGATGTATCTGTAGCCAATTCGGTTCTGTTGTACTTTATTATGTACGTATTACCCACATTCACAATCTCCATGATCTCTTTATCGGGAGCGTTGGCGTAATCCCACACCTCATTATAAATTGGGGCTAGATGGACGTTCTTCTTTTCTGTATTATTGGCAAATTTTTCCCAAAGACTATTTAAGCACAACTTGGCATTAAAGCGCTTGCCAGGGTTCTTCACAATTTGGTCCCGTTCAAGTTGTATCTCTTCACGATCACGGTAGCACTGAATATACGCCCATTTTTCATTTTCGGTCTCAACTCCTCGAGTGTATCCTGATGCTTCTACCTTATCCTTCAAAAAAATATTTTTATATGGTGTGAAAAGGTTGGGCAGCTTCTGAAACCTCCAAACCTCATATATCTTCAATATTCTGTAACCGTGACGAATGACTAGGGACAGCTCAGGACTTGTATATACGCCTCTGATCTTCCTCTGTTTGTGTGATTACAGGCCCCATTGTTCTCCTCTGCGCACTTCACACACAGAGGTAACGTGAGTTTGTGGTCTATAAAGACGGGTAAGATTGGCATCCATAAGTCGCGCGGGGGGAGCACATCTGCGGAAGAAAGTCCGGAATAGTTATCGTTCAAATTAGCTAGGAACTCTTCGATAGTAGGCAGGGCGGGACCCACCAGTTTTTCAGGTGCGCCTACGGAGTAGGGATTGTTCTTCATCACGTAGGGGTATAAAGAACAGAAGTCGTAGTAATGGAGTTTCACGCCCTCCGTAGGTAGAAAGTTAGTTTGAGAGGGTCTAGCACCATTGAACGCTTGATAGTGTTTATTTCTTCGCGGTACTGTCCAGCTGTATCCATCCGTACATCATATTCGTGTTCCCACAAAACGTTGTGAGTGAATTGGGAGCTTATAAGTTGGTCGCGGGTGCGGGTCCATGCGAGACTGTCGGCACGAGATCTACCATGGATATCTCCTATGATACCACACTCAGAACGTGGGCATCCACGCCACCAGCAACCGTTGAAGGAGCACGACGTCTTCTCACCAGCGGCCGGGTTTCGTTTAGACAATCCACCCAAAAAACGCGGTCATTGATCTTAATGGGTACTTCCCCCGTGTTGCGAGCATGTTTTATGTATACCCCGGTCTGTTGTTGTAGGTGTATGAGCTAGTAAATAGCCTTATACCCATAACTGCGTGGGCTGTTTCGGGGAATGACGGCTAGTGTGTCTTTAGGCATGAAGTTGTTCTTGAACACAGTAAAACACACTGAGGCGATTGTGGTTGCGGCTTGTAGCGGGTCGCAGTTGATCCCGGTCTATGTACCTCCTTCTAAAGACTTGGAAACATACTCTTATTATGCACACGTCATTCACGCAATAACGCTCACATTCATCCGCTCTATTGTAAGGAATATCTTCATTAAAACTGTTGTAGTACCTCTCAAAATTTTCACGCTCACTATAACTCATGTTGTCATAGTTAAAGTAATGTTTGAGGGCGGATCCTACGTAATTTAAAGTGTTGCTTGTGAGGAAAGTGTAAGGGAAATACCCTTTTGAAACTTCGGTGGTTACGCCCATCACCTTGTGTAGCTTGGCTAATTTACAAGGTGTGAATAACAGTTTCCTCTTTTCAAGGGATCGCCCGTAAATACCTCAGATGATTCGTGTTCAAGCAGGTCCTTATAAAAGAACTGTGTATCAAATTTGCGGCGTTATGGGCAAGAATATGCACAGTCATTTTTTTTTAACTTGTCCGCTAACTTGACAATATAGGACACAAAGAGTTTCACCGGGGTGTCGTGTGCACTAATTTTAAAAACGTTTGTTCGTTTACCACATTTGCGGCATTCATCACACTCGACGTTCATGCACTCATTACAGATAGTCTGGCTTACAAGTAGATGTGGGATAACCTCTTTGGTTTCTGCGTCCGTGTGTCTCTATATCGTAGTATACAGTTATAGAAGGTTTATTTTTAGGTTTGGCGTCTTTCATATAACATACTGTACATGCTTTATACCATCCGCCTTATATTTCTCATGGCATGTAGAGCAGTGAATGTTATCACATTTATGTGTGAATCTTCCCCAACTGTCCATCATATGAAACATGCAGCACTCACAGATTCCAATTTTTCTGCACATACCATTTCATTTATAGAACTCAAAACATTTATTATTAAAAAATGTGCGTCTACACACATTACAGTCCCTCTTCTCAGCTTCAACTACACGACTTTCACATTTGGAGCTTTTACACTGCATGCAGACCATGTGGTAATCCTTACAATGCTTCAGTATATAATCCGCAAATTCGAGACAACCCTTACACAAATCGTAATGCCTGCCATATTTTCTACTTTTATCATAACTCATGTAAAGAGCCCTTATATCACAGATGGGGAGATATGTTGTCCCTGACAGCCCTAAAATAAGTAGAGGTCTTGTACGTTCTCTCACACTCCTTTTAAAAAATATACACAGTCCTACGACGATCATCCAATCCAAATCCAAATAAGCGAACATTCATTTCCTGCTCTACCCTTCTCAACTCTTCAGAACCCTTATCACAATCAAACTCGAGCTTGCAGTCTGCGGCCAGTTTACGGGCGCGCTGCACTACCGTCGGCAGCCAAATTTTTTTGGACACTGTATTTAGTACAGTAAACATATGAGCCAAGACTATTGCTATAAAGACGCAACCACGCTCGGAGTTTATATGCTCTGTCAAATGACTGAGAATTGAAGTTAAGCGTATAAGGTGTGGCCGTATGTCCCGCAACACCAAAAACGTGGTCAGTATCTATTGTGAAGTTGTTCATGTTGAATGCGGTGCTTCTTTGAGAGACATGCATTGTACGTTCCAAAATGTAATCTACATCTACAGCAGCCAAACGCCTGTAGAGTATTCCTCCCCAAATATCATCTATATCTCCGTCGTCTGACCCGAACCCGAAGGACAGTCGCGTCCTGGCTTCACGTCCCTTACTGTTCTGAAGGGCAAACTCCACAATATGTTCAACTACACGCCGCAGCCCGTGTTCAACACCGCTGCTATACATGGCTCCCGGTTCGACCCTGACTACGTACCGATTTCTACTCAGGTGTGGGGGTGGCGGTGCGCACCAGCGCGAATGTTATGCTACTGTCTACAGAATGAGATGCTGATGTGGAGGGCACGAGTGGTATTGAATAGGAATAAGGGAGCACGGTTTTATTTGTTGAAGGAACTACTGTAGGGGTTGTGTAGTAAGACGTAGAGGGCTGGGGCTCTATTACTGCGGGTCTAACAACCGACGCGCTCTGGCGCGCCTTACACCTGACGTGGAAGGCGATTCAGCAATGTCGTCATGCACCTGCTTTCTCCTCGAATTGCTGAGCGGGGATGTTACAGGTGTCGTTGCTAGGGATTCCGAAACCTTAGCGGGGGTGGTAATGCAGTCTGTAGCCTCAACAACAACTACACTGTCATCGGGATCATGAACCTCATCTGCAATATCTATGATGGGGACATGTTGCTGGCGCTGACACAGTACCTCATCCTCGTCATCATTCACGGTTCCGGCAAAGAAGAAAAACAAGGCTGTAGAATATAAGGAGCATCACTTTAAATTTTATTATATTTTGTAAATGTTCCACTTAAGAATGTGACGTGTTAGAGATGGAATCTGTAGAAAAATTCAGGTTTACGAACCCTTCTACTTGTATTATATCTGGCCCTACAGGCTGTGGCAAAACCGTGTTTAAGCTTAAAATCATTAAAGATGAGGGGAAACTGTTCTCAAATTTTGTGCATAAAGTCATATGGTGCTATTCGACATACCAGTCCATATTCAACGAGTACCAAGATGATATTTTGTTCAAGAAAGGTGTTTATGGTGTTAGTTCGATAAAGGGTAATGAGCACACGGTCACTGTAATTGACGATCTCGTGTTAAAAATGGATAACATATTTGCCGAGACATTTACAGTGTTCTCTCACCATCTTAACATAAGCGTATTCTTCATCAATCAGAATCTATTTCTCAAAAATAGATACATGCGCGATGCATCGCTAAATACACAACACCTAGTCATATTCGCACAACGTAGAGATGTGTCACAAATTGGGGTATTAGTCAATCGAATGTTCCCGAATCAGTAGTCGTGATTCTAAACGAGGTGTACGCTTCACTACAAAACACAAAGAGTCCAGATACGGTTCTAGAACCCTGTAAAATTAGCCTTAAAAGAATGGACAGCGAATTGGTAAACCTTTTAAACAGTGGAAAGTCTCCTGATCAGAAAACAATCTTATACCAAGAAGGACTGCAGAAATTTCTTCATGAGTACAAAATTATAAGAAACCGGTGGAGTTCCCTGTAGTTATAAGACATGGGGCCGATACCGACCAAGGCGAGCCTGAACAAGTACAAAACAACGGTGCGAGTCCGACACATCTCGAGCATGTATTAAAAAATAGTCTCCCACATACATTGAGGAACAAAGGATTAAGTCTTTAAATCTATTGAGTGAGGATGCCATTATACAATGGTCCGATACAGGTGAAGTTGTTGTGGAAAGATCAAAGGTACAGGGTTCGAACATCATTGATATCCTACATGATTTGGTGAGAGAGTGGGATAGGCCCTCACCAGCAGGATGGGAGCATATTAAAGCTAGACTACAGCAATTAAACATCCCAAAAACACTGATAAGTAATCTGAACAGATTAAAAGACTTGGGACAAACATCGCATGTACCACAGCTGTACACGCCTTTGCCCCCAGCGGTAACATCTCTGAATAGGAAGAAGAGACCAAGCAGCAGCACACAACCCAATTCGTGCGCCTCCTAAATACGCAAATGGCTAACATATTAAGAAAAAGCTATTATGACATTTCTAACTCAGCCTCCTACGAGGGTGTTAATAGGGTGTACATAGGCGGTTATAATGAGGGAATAGGGAAAAAAGATGTTGAGAGGTTTTTGCGGGCGCAGGATGCTTATACACGTCATAAACCGGTGAGAAGGTTTAAAACTGCCAAGACATCAGCAGTCTCGGTTGATTCTATTTGGCAGGCGGATTTAACAGACATGCAGAGATATTCATTGTATAATGGAGGCCACCGTTACATCCTGTTTATTATATATGTATTCTCTAGATATTTGCGGCTAATGCCGCTGAAAAATAAATCGCCTAAAACAGTTGCTAAAGCCATCAAAGCGTTGATGTTAAAAGAAAACATGGGGACATGGGGAAAGAATTTATAGGCCGAGCTTTCCAGATCATTTTGGCAGAGTTTAATATGAGTTATTACACTAGCATAAGGCATCTTTAGCTGAAAGAGTCCAGCGTACCGTAAAGGAGCGCATGCATCGCTATTTCACACATAAAAACACATACAGATATATAGACATCCTGGAGGTGCTGGCTTCATCCTACAACTGTTCACACCACAGAACGATTGGTACATTACATAGCGAAATTTTAGAAAGAGGTACGCACACAGAACGTAAGGTAAGAAAAGAGATTCGTAGAGCGCCACCACGCTCTGTGCGTTTCAAAATCAATGATTATGTAAGGCTGTCGCGTTCGGGGAATAAATTTGCGAAGGGATTTGAGCAGGGTTGGACACGTGAGATTTTTAAAGTTAGGTCTATGAGACCTAAAGACGAGGTGGTGTTGTATTACTTTGTAGATTTGAATGGGGAAGAAATTGCATGGGGCTTTTATGGCAAGGAGCTGCAGAAAGTGTCATTTAATTTAGGAAAAAAATTGTTTGAAATTGAAAACATCATTTTAGGAAGTAAAGGTTCAGGAAAGAGAAAAATGTACCTGGTAAAATGGCTAGGGTGCCCAGAAAGCTTCAACACCTATATAAAAGCTGATGCAATAATGAAACTTAAATAGTATACAACATGGCGCTCAACAACTTCTACGTCACACTCTCGTCCTCTTCTTCTCTGTCTGTGTATCCTAACAATAACCTGGCCAACTTTATAACAGCACTCTATGGGCCCATTGGACTGGGCTGTGAATCATAGGAGGTTGGAATATGCTAATTTCAATTGGCCACCAACTTTTTAAGTATTGACACGAAAGAACCCGTTTATATGGTTCTTAGAAACCGTGATGGAGTGTAAAAAGGCCGGATTAACTCAGGACGATACCATGCGTTCCGCCCGGAGTGGGAAGTCACAGTACTACACTCCAGAAGTAACAATAGGACCGGGTCATTATGACACATCCGAGGATGTTGTGAGAGACTTAAATGGTAGTTTGAAAAGTTCAAATCTTACGTCTGGTTTAGTATACGAAATCGGAAACAAAGATAACCCGGTACATACTTTCACCCTAAAATCGAAGGCTAACAGAAATATTAAAGATAAAACACTGCTCAAAATTAGAACCTAAGGCAGATATGGGGCAGACTTCCAAAGAGGTACTTTTCACGAATCACAACATAACTTGTGCAGCTTATTGTATCATTTAAAATTGGAGAAATTCAACGATAGAGAACCCCCCAGACATGTGCTATACAGGGTGTACATAAAGTCAGGATCTATTTTTGTGAAGCACTTGGAAATTATATGGAATTCAATCATAAAATGATAAAGTGGTAACATTTATTAAATAATTAAGAGTAGGATTCGACTTGACGCCCATCAGTATCCCTGCACAGCTCAAATCGTTCCGCAGCATTTCCAAACACATTCTGGAGCATTTGCGGGGTTATGTTATCTGCAGCAGTTCGTATACGTGTACGTAAGTTTTCAAGACTCGTAATCCACGTCTGATAGACGCGCAATTTGATAAAGCCCCATGCAAAGAAATCTAAAGGGGTTAAATCTGGTGATCTCGCTGGCCAAGGTCTGTTGCTTCCGCGTCCGATCCAGCGATTTGGAAACGTCCATTTAGATAATCCTGAACAATTTTGGCATAGTGACAAGGAGCACCATCATGTTGATAGACGACGGGGATAGGATTGTTAGTACCGTCGTCTATCAACATGATGGTGCTCCTTGTCACTATGCCAAAATTGTTCAAGATTATCTAAATGGACGTTTTCCAAATCGCTTGATCGGACGCGGAAGCAACAGACCTTGGCCAGCGAGATCACCAGATTTAACCCCTTTAGATTTCTTTGCATGGGGCTTTATCAAATCGCACGTCTATCAGACGAAGATTACGAGTCTTGAAAACTTACGTACACGTATACGAACTGCTGCAGATAACATAACCCGCAAATGCTCCAGAATGTGTTTAGAAATGCTGCGGAACGATTTGAGCTGTGCAGGGATACTGATGGGCGTCACGTCGAATCCTACTCTTAATTATTTAATAAATGTTACCACTTTATCATTTTATGATTGAATTCCATATAATTTCCAAGTGCTTCACAAAAATAGATCCTGACTTTATGTACACCCTGTATTTACAGCAATATCGTGGAACATCAGTTTGTTGGGGATGCCCAGGCACAGCTGCTGAATAATAACTCTCGCACTTTGTCGAAAAATATTTTAGTACTTCCATTTTTCCCAGGCTTTTTAGGCATTGCTAATGTACTTAACCTTTTGAATATTAATGTAGTATTTTCATATGCCAATAGTGTGAAAAATATCATAGTAAAAAATAGCCGTACCAATAATTCAGGGATTATCTATAAAATTGGTTGTAAACAATGTGATTCCTTTTACATTGGACAGACGGGAAAGGATTTGCACACGCGTGTAAAACAGCATTAATATTCCGTTAGAACGGCACAGTTGTCCAGTGCCCTTTTCGTCCATTTGTCAGAGTTATCCCACTGTATTGATTGGAATAATGCTTCAATTTTGTTTCACTCAAGGAACATTGTTAATAGAAATATTTTTAAGTCTGCCATTATTCAACTTGCAAATAATTTCAATATTAGTCATGGCCTTTTTACGCTTGATGCTGTTCTTTTGAATTTGTTCAGAACCGATTTAGACAAGAAGGGCAAAGTGCTAAAACTCTGGTAGCTTTTCCTTATAAATTTGTATGCTCCTCCTACAATTTTTATTTTTATATTTTATTTTTTGTGACCTATATATAGTCTCGAACTTGTTATTTATTTCAATGTTCTTGAAGATGTCATTAGACGAAAGCGCTTGAGCACCATTCTGTTTCGTTTTTCCTTCGTGGTTATTTTCATATATATATATATATATATATATATATATATATATATATATATATATATATATATATATATTAGGGTGATGCAAAAAGGGGTCAAATTTTTTTTTTTCAATTTTCAGGGAGACACCCTCCTATTTTATTCATATTCCTAAGAAAGCATTGTATGCGAAATTTGGGGTTGAAAAGAGAAAATTAGAGGTTGCTACCAAGCTTTAAAAATAAATGTATATCAGTTTGTGCTCAAAAATATTGTTTTGTTGATATTTTCGCCGGAGCCGGTTTGATATGTACCTAGTTAACCTAGTTTGAAAAAAACGATGACATTCTAGACTATAGTACGTAGTGAGCTCATAAAATAGTAAATAATAGGCACGCTGATTTCCGCACCACCCTCTGAGGTACAGCGTATAGCGCGTTAACTTTTTTTTATGTGGAAGTTTCCCCAGTAGGCATATCATAACCACTTATGTATGTTTATTTTCGTTTTTTGTGAAGCAAGAGTAATGTTTTCTTGTTTTTGTTTGAGAGTGACGACCTGTAACTTTTAACAATTTGAAGAAGGTATTGTTTCTGCTCTTCATCATTGGTTATCAGTTTGTTGTATTCCTCCATCAGTCGTACACCTCTTTCCGCAATGTCGTTTACCACTTTGAGTCCATATGCGATATCTCTTGCATTCGCATAACTTTCATCATCATTCCATTCTTCAGCATCTTTTTCAAGAAAAGTGCAAGGCACCTCTAGGATTTAAAGAATCTTTTTGTGTTCGCACTAACGAAATCCTGCAGTTGTTTCTGCCCAGCTGATTCAGGATTTATTGATGCTCGTTTGCTCGGTTTTGAGTCAACTGGTTTCTGCAGAGCATGCTTCATTTTGTTTTTTGTCTCATGCGAAACAGCTGAATCAAAAAATGCAAGCGCCACAAGCTCCTCAGAGAGGTACCACAAATGTCTCAAAAACTTATTGAGTGCAGCACTTGCAATTTTGTCATCCTTTTGCTTGTAGAGCTGCAGACTTTGCACAAAATGCAAATCTGAATGGGGGGCGCATGAGGGTATGGGTGCCAGGTACCACGATCTGATGTATATCGCAGCTGAAAAGCAGCAAACATCTCTGTCCTTTTTCCTCTCTCTCAGTTAGTTTAAACTGAGATTTAAACATCCAAATTTTAATGCAGTAAATTAGCTTGCCCATCCATCGTGCTCTGTGATAAGCTCCGGGTGCTTTAAAGCTGATTCCTGACTTGGGGGCACTACCGATGAAAATGAGCGTTAGCTCGAGCAATTCCTAGTAGTCATCACGAGGCTGCTGTTCATCAAGCTGAGCTTGAGCAAATTGAATGAGTTCTTCAGCATCTGAGATTTTCTCTGCAATGTTAGGGTCATCTGTTGCTGTTTGGTAATTGTTCTTGTCAATTTCCACCCACTTTGCTTTGAATCTCTTAAACAGTTGTATGTCAGGGCCACTAGAAGATGGCAAGGAGAACAGAAACTGCAGCTTCTAACACTATTTCGAAAATATGATGTCGGCAAGCCAGCCACAGCATATCTTTATCCAATCTTTGCTCTAGTAACATACAAGCACCACTCTTAGAACCTGTGTTGGAGGCAGTGGTGTCAAAACACATGCCCTTCACTTGGTCAGATATATTCCACTCCAATACTACTGATGGACAGCATCTGCAATGTTTTGACCAGTTCCTCTGGCAAGTTTGGGAATACCAAGAAGCTGATCAACTCCTTGGCCGGAAATTAGAACTGGCAGTCGATCAACATTTTCATGACCAGTAATATCTTCCAGTAGTTTGCCGTCCCAATGTATTTGGAGAGGGCAATTTGTTTCGAAATCCTGCTTCAAATTTTCTGCCATTGTCTTGCGGTTCCTTTGTCTTGCTCTCCGTATCGATGAATAGCTAACACTGTATTCTTCAGGGTTTTGCCCAAGAGCATTGATTGTTGGGATCAAGATTTCCGAAGCAGCTCTATCACTTACTTTTGCAGCATCAAGAGATACAAGCATTGAAGAATCCATAAGCTTTGCACTCTTAGACTTTGATCTACTTTGTCTCGAAGTTGATGGCTGCTGAGGGTCAGCAACAAATTCTTCTTCTGATTTTGAACTATCTTCATTCAAACTTGAAGGACTTGAACTTGAGAGCACTGCTGCTTCGAAAACGGCTGTTTCCCTCTTTCTTTTCTTTTCAAGCAATGTTTCCTTTTCTCTAGCAATCTCTTCCATTTGTGAAAAAAACTTTATCCACTCCAGACATTTTGCCTTTTCTTCCTTTTTGTCGTTGCAGCATCAAAAACTCACGATCTTCATCTATCTTTATCATGTCAAGAGCACTTGCATGTGCAATGTCAAACAGATCTTGCAAGTCATTTTGCCAGCTCTCTTGTTTTTGAAGTAGTGCAGGTGATTGCTTCTTCTTATTATTTCTGTTCTTTAGTTTCTCCCCTCGTTGAAAAGTTTCTTACTCTCTCCACGACATGACATTTCAACACTGTTGGGATGCGTGCCTTTTCCCACACATCCATAAATCTCTAGCAGTCAACAAAGCCGCTGTTTTCACCTGTTGCTTTTTATTGATCTTGTAGTTCATAAACAATGCTAATGTTTCCCTTTTAGATGGAAGCTGGGTTTCTTTGAAGGACTCTATAGGATGTCCTATGAGCCAAACAACTGTTTTGTGACGCGTATGCCGCTCCATGAGTGCAACTCAGCAACTGCTATACAACCACTCTCAGCGAAGGCAGCAAAGATACTGAGTCAGTGACGCCGCACTTACACTGACGCGGCCGCCACAGTGACGTCACAGCAAAGAAATGATTCTAGAATGTTCGGCCACGGCGTCTATAGCAATGAAAGGATGAGAAGGTTTACGGAAAGAGGTTCAGAGTCTGTTATGACTGCTATATGTTGCTGACTACCATTTTGATGAAATCTGCAAAATAAATAAATGTACAATAAATACAAACTGAAAAATAACAATATACAAAATGTTCAATGGATGGTAGCAACCTCTAAAATGTCTTCAATTGTGCTGAAATTTTGCATGTTCAGTTTTTACACTAAATTAAATAAAATTAGAGGGTGTCTTCAAGTTTTTGAAATGATAAGTTATTTTGCATCACCCTAATATATATATATATATATATATATCATTGTAGAGAATGTGTAAAACGAAATTATTTCACTCCTATTAGTACACGTGCGAAAAACAATGAAGCCAATATTACCTAAAAAATGTGGTGTATACAATAAACGAAATTATGTATTAATTTACAAATATACTTAAAAATGTTACCCATAGTTTTTTATTGAATAAAATGTTGAAAATACTTGGTTTATTCTTATCCGGCACACACACACACACACACACACACACACACACACACACACACACACACACACACACAGAAAAAATAAAAACTTGAATCGTTTCCTCGATTAATACACATTCTGTGTTTCGGGGAGCATCTTCGTATAACAACCGGATCGTCCCTAAAAGAAAAAAGAAAAATATTACAGCAAGCCGCGCTTTATTATTATCATCATTATTATTATTATTTTATATATATTATTATTATTTATATATATATATATATATATATATATATATATATATATATAAGAAGTAAATGCATGAATCCCTGTTGTGAATGTATATAGATAGAAATAGCTGTACTCCATTATATCACCAAAGAGGTATCCCGGCGGCGATGCACACTCGGATTGGTATTTGTGGATGGAAGAATTGGCCCTAGAGATAAAACAACAAAAAGATAAAATTGGGCACAATCAAAATAAGGCACATAATCACAAAATCACAATATCAATAATCACAAAACTTCACAAAACACACTTCTACACAAATGTTAATACAGAAGAATTAACTACTATATATTTCACTCAGAGCACTATTGAATAAGACTACTTTATATTCAGAACAGAGAATATACTAAGTCGAATTACTTTCAAATTGATGTTGAGGTGATCGCCAGATTGCATTCTTGGTTATAAGCTTGTAACAGCTGAAACGCTTCTCCTACATTAAAATGTTTTACATTTGTCGCTGCTACTTTTTTATAGGTTAGGGAGAAGACCCTCCTGGAATGGGGCATGTTGAAGAAAAGACTTTCTCCGCCCCGCACTTTCAGAATGTAGATCATTCATTGGCTGAACGAGTTTCAGTGGGCGGACCCTGAACGAATTTTAGTGGGCTGCCCTTAAGTTTTTACCAAGCCGTGAGAGAAAGAGAGAGAATTTTTATGTTAACTGACGCGTAAAAAGATGTAAGTTAGTATCACGGGTACACAGGGATGAATTGTTAATTACGCCTGGCACCTACGACACTGTCCCCTTTCGATACCGTAAGGTATGAATATTTGTTACATGGCTTTTCTATTAGAGTTTATTTACATGCTGACGAAATTTTACAGTTTTTTTATTTTTCTATTTATTACTTGCATTTAATTGTTTCAGCTGGCGTTTCAGTTTCTCATTTGTGTGTGTGTGTGTGTGTGGTGTGTTTGTGTGTGTGTGTGTGTGTATACAGGAAAAATCTAAGCACCACCCACAGTATGTTGCTGACCAATAAAAAGAGTCACGTGACTCCTGCTACTAATCGGTACATGTCTCCTACCTGCGTACTCAGTTGACTCCCGCAATCGCCGGTTCTCAGACGTATCTTTTTAACTGTTAAAGAATTTTAACTGTTAAAAATTCTACAGATTTGGTGAACACTCAAAGGATTTCTAGTCCTCCTCATTGAAACCTTTAAGGCTACATTAAATCGTGCGAAGCATGAGGAGCAAGACGTCCAAATACTCTATGGTTAATATGGCGAGAGCATTGCTGGGTTTCGCGGTTCAGACGATGTAATGGTTTATGTTGTAGGATTAAAACTGTATCTAAAGAGTATATATCGTGAAGTGAAAGAAGCCACGCTTGCAGAAGAGAAACAAAGGATCTGGGTTGTGAACCTTGGTCATGATCCGTGTGACAGGAGATATTATACCATGTTATATCACACCGAGTGCGTGTACACTACACTGGGGCGGAGAATGTAAATCTTGTGATTATAGACAGTTTAAAATATTTCTACCACTACATCCATGTATATCATGACGATGTGCGCAGCGAAGTCGTAGCTAAAGGTTTAAATGATTTTTAGTGGAGTTTAGGGACAAGTATGGTATGGACACACGTTTCTCTCAAATAGATCGCCAGAGTGCTAATAATTGTGCATAGTTCGAGAAGGTACAATGGTTAATACAGTTACCCGTGAACGTTGTTGTAAAAGATGTATGGTGCGCATTCCAGGAAGTGTCTGCGGTAAAACATTAAAACCGATATTACTTCATGTATCGCAGATGGAAAAATTCTCTAAACGCCTACCCAGTATAATGGGATACAAATATTCGCCTGATTCACCAGGGTGCAACGAATCTTTCACGTTGGAACAATCTCGTACAAGAATCACTAACGTTTGCCGACATCATGACGTAACCTGTGTGACTCATACTCTCCCCGAGACCCCCAACCTCTCCAACCACCCGCACGGTCCCTCCGAGTCAAACAGCGGACCGGCGGCTCATAGTTGTCACAGAGTTTAACCCGTATGGACGTTCTCGCGGGATCAATAGAAAACTATTAAAAGATGGAACTTCCGTTGAGCAGCATCCTCAATGCAGTACCCGAGGTGTCCGTGTTGAAGTCTGTGCGTGTATTTAGGCGTATTAGCAGTGCTATTAATTATGTACTTGAAACGAAATGTAGACAATCAAACTCTGGTAGACGCAATGTTATTTAGTGAAGTGTTGAAGAGATGAACAGAATCTTCGTGTTGGTTGAGAAATGAGGTGAGAACAGTTATAAAATACCTGTGGGTGAAGGCACAAAAAGATAACAGATTAGTGAGGCATCCTCATACGCTATTATTTGTCCGCTATGCCTTAATCGTAATACAAACCAACCATGCATTGATATACGGTTGATGTGGAAGAAAATAACGCCCTTGTCCCCACGCGAAACCGTTTCATTCTCGACAAAATGTTTGAAGTCGGTTTCCGTAAACTGAAACCTATATTAGATGCACGTGTTGCTGATATGCGTTATTTCGACACGGTGCTTGAATACGCGTACACCGTCCTACTTGATGATTTTAACGTGTAAGGCCGAACAAGGCGAGATTGGTGTGGAACTGGATGCTTATTTAGAAGGAGCCAAATCGTCGAAATATCATGAACTTTGGTACAAAGGGCCAGAACGGTACAGGGCTGAACTCACCTTCACTGTTCACCATGAAGAATTATTTCTTTATACAAGACACAGTTGTCGGCACGATTTAGAAACACTTCAATTGTTGATATGAATTGTGAAGAAGATTTTACAGTTGAAAAGGTCAGCGGGGAAAAAATAAATGCACGTTTGGAAAGGAGTGTTTATAAACTTGAATTTAATGGTGATGTAGCAAACGATGCCATCTTTGTGCGTGCTTTTGACTGTACTCTACCCGTGTTTAAAGAGAGTGAAAGTTTTCCGCTCAATTGTAAAGTGGGTACAAAAAAATGTTAAATGAGTTGAAAGCCCATTATATTGACTATAGACACCCGCATACTTTGAGCGGTGAATTAATGCTAAATCGCCTTTATTGTGTAGTATATTGCAATGAGGATGTAAATTTGGACTCGATTACGTGTGAGTTTACTGTTTTATTTAACGTTGTAGAAACTGATCTTAAAGCATGTATTTCCATTTTCTTTGCGTATATATATTAAACAAATGCTGTGTATTTTGTTGTATATAGAATTCTTCTGTATTAGCTCTATTATTTTTGTCTTGATACATATATACATGTACAGGGTGTCCCATAAGTCATCATAGGAGAAATTCATATTTTTCTATTTCTACAAACCATAATTCATATTTTTCTCTTTCTACAGGCCATAATGTCTGTGAGCAAGGAAGAACGAATCCAGATAATTCTACTAATAGATTTTTATCTCTGGGGCCAGTTGAAAGCGCTAGTATACGCAGAGAAAATTAGGAGTGTTGAACATTTGCGGCAGCGCATTATTGGGGCATGTAACACCATTACTCCTGACATCATTCACCGTGTGCTTGCTGACTGGGTATCACGTCTGAATTTGTGTATGAAAACAATGGTGGACATATTGAGCACGTTCTGTAAATAAAAGCTTTTGTTTTGCCTTTTTTAAGTATTTTTCCTATGATGCCGGACTTATGGGACACCCGGTGTATATATATATATATATGTTAAATAACTCCAATTATTCCTGTTTTTGCGTCTAATGCAATTCTCCTCTACTGGCTGTGTTATGTTTGATGTAAATATATATGTTAAATAACTCCAATTATTCCTGTTTTGCACCTAATGTACTGTATATACATATTTTGTATTTCGATATATATTAAATAGACAGAACGTTGTACTTGTGTTTTGTTTGCACCATATAAACAATTATTAATGGAAATGAAGGGTGTGTGTGTGTGTGTATATATATATATATATATATATATATATATATATATATATATATATATATATAGTCTATATATATATATATATATAAATATAGTCTATATATATATATATATATATATAGTCTATATATATATATATATATATATATATAGGTCACTAAACTAAGACGATTACTCCATACGCCTTCTAAACCAACTGTCTGTGATGCTAAAACCACCCAGGAATGCTAGTGAAGAATTCAAAATGCTTCGAGACGCCGCAGTGAAAGGATCTCATCTCCTCCTTCTTTTGCTTTATTTTAGGTTACCCACATCTTCATGCATACAAACACACATATATACATTTCATATACTTTTGTTGGCCAGGTTAGGTTACCCTCTGTGTAAAATATTTAGACAGTAGATTCAAAAATTCTTAAAATACATTCCCAACAGCATAACAGTTATCAAAATATATTAAAAACCAATTAAAACCTATTAAAACTTAACCACAAACAAACCAAAATCAACGAAAATAAATAATTAATTCATATTCGATCATAATAATTATGTATTCTATTAAAAGTCTATATAAATCCATAATATATGTGTGTATATACTGTTTCGTTTTCTTCCGAAATGGTATAAACCAACTACGAAGTTTCTAGAAGCTTCTCGAAGAAGCGGAAGTCGTAGGTTAGATTAGTTTCTTAGGAGGCTATTCTCAGTCTTCGCTTTGTGAGGAAGTCTCCAGTTTGCCCTAATTAAAAGTATTCAGTTAGGAAATTTATTTGTTTTAGCTTTGATTTAAAGCTTTAGCAGTTTAATTAAATCTAAAATCTAGTGTCATTTTCTGTGCTTTATCTAAATTATTTTTCTTGTATAATAATTCAGTTTAGGAGTTATTGAGGTTAGGCTAGTTTCTTAGGATCAAATCATTGAGGACTGTAAGTAATCAATACTTTAATTATTTGTTGGCTTTATGTTTAAGGTAAGCACATTCTGGTATTAATCTAATCTGGTCAATACATTTAAATTTGACTATTATTTATCCAACATTTAGCTTGGAACAAAATCTATAATATTTTCTATAAGTACAATCCAAGCTTAGTATCCAAAACTTTAAAATCTCTTAAGAAAGGTGGGTCCCTTCATTTTGCCTGACCTATCATAGCATAACAATCATTCCTTATTTATCATTTTTCTTTGCGCTTTTTATATTTTAAAGTATTAAAGAAAACTTATTTATTAATTCTAAATATAAATCTACCCAACTTCAATCCAAATTAAACAAATTTATTTCTAATTACACTGGTCTACAAATTTTGAAAAAGTTTGTGCTTCGGAGATAAAATGTGTTTCCTATTATGGATTTTGGGGTGCTGAAAACGAATATGACCATAAAAACAGTCGATTGGCTACAGTTTCCAAGAAAATTTAAGTTACACATTTTGTGTATATGTATACCATATATTAGTAATATATCTGTATAATGCAGTCACTTATATTGATTCAACCCGTCGCTTCTTTGCTTGTCTCTTGTATTCAACTTCTGGAGCATCTCTTGTTATTGTCCAGCAGTAGTCTGCTAACAATGACGGACTCCATTTCCCCTGGTAGCGTTTCTCCATCGCTGAGATATCCTGGTGGAAACGTTCACCATGTTCATCGCTGACTGGTCCGCAGTTGGCCGGAAAAAATTCCAGGTGCGAATGGAGGAAATGTATCTTTAAAGACATATTGCAGCCCATTTTTTGATAGGAACAGCAGGTTTTCCACCAGCTCCCTGTAATTGTCAGCTTTGTATTTCCTAGAAAATTGGTTGCTACTAACCGGAAAGCATTCCACGCTGGCTTCTCCTCACCACCTAGGATACGGTCGAACTCCTCATCTCTAAGAAGCTCGCAGATCTGTGGACCAACAAATACACCCTCCTTGATTTTTGCTTCACTGAGCTTTGGGAATTTACCACCGAGGTACTTAAAAGCTGCCCCCGTTTTATCCATAGCCTTAACAAAATTTTTCATGACGCCCAGTTTGATGTGTAAGGGTGGTAACGAAATCTTGTTCGATTCTACAAGTGGAGGATACTGAACATTTTTTGTTCCAGGTTCCAATGAGTGTCGGAGTGGCCAATCCTTCTTGATGTAATGAGAAGTCCTAGCCCGACTATCCCATTCACACAGAAAACAGCAATACTTAGTGTAGCCCGGCTGCAGTCCAAGCACGATAGCAACAACTTTCAAGTCACCACAAACCTGCCACTGATGTTTGTCATAGTTTATGCAGTTCAAAAGTTGCTTCATGTTGTCATATGTTTCCCTCATGTAGACTGCATGACCAACTGGAATTGATGGCAATCAATACGTTGCCAACATGCAACAAAACAGCTTTTAGACTCAACTTCGATGAATCAATGAACAGCTAAGCGAAATCAGGATTGTCTACAACAGTTGGTCATTTGGATCTCCTCAACATAGTTAGGTCAGTCTTATTTTTTTATTAACCAGTGATTTATTATTTATTTTATTTTTTATTTTATTTATTATTTATTTTTTATTTTTTAGTCTTTTGGGTATGGGACATAGTATAATTTTCGTCTTGGTATGATCTTGCATTATTTCTCGCTTTACTTTCGTTCAATTTCATTTTTCGCGTCCGTAGAGTTTTATATCGCGACAACCTTGCTGCGCTGGCTTAGTATTACCCAGCGCAGACGCGGGGGGGTAATCGCACCGAAGCAACACTTACAGAGACGCCTCATAAGAGTACGTGATAATAAGAAGTCAACCGGATGTTATCCAGACAGAGAAATCCTTAAGCCTAGATAGCCTTACTAGTCATTTCCGTCAAGAACATTATTGAGAGATATATATTATATGAGTCACGTACATCAGTCCAAGTTACGTCCATCAGTCCATAAAATGAGTTACGTACGTCAGCCTAGTCGAATTCGACCATATAAAGAGATAATATTGATAATGCCGGCAAAAATTAATCTCATGGCAGCCTCGCAGAGTTAGAGCCTCGCCAGAGTTAGGTCTTAGCCTCGCAGAGTTGGAGAAAATGCCGGCAAAAATGTATCATGTTACGAAGATATTATATTTAATTTCATTGGCCAATCCTTCTTGATGGAATGAAAAGTCCTAGCCCGACTATCCCATTCACACAGAAAACAGCAATACTTTGTGTAGCCCGGCTGCAGTCCAAACACGATAGCAACAACTTTCAAGCACCACAAACCTGCCACTGATGTTTGTCATAGTTTATGCAGTTCATAAAGTTGTATATTCATCTTCTCATAAGTTTCGTTCATGTGGACTGCATGACCAACTGGAATTGATGACAATACGTTGCCAACATGCAGCAAAACAGCTTTTAGACTCAACTTCGATGAATCAATGAACAGCTAAGCGAAATCAGGATTACAATATATGACGTAATCAGAATCTATAAATAGACCTAATTTTTCTTTCACTTTAGTTTAGTTCTTTCTCTTGTTGGTGATAGACGTGTTGCTCCGTTTCTGTTCAGTGTATAGGATTTCATTATGTACCGCTTACGTCATCGAATTCGTGGGAGGAGATATCGACGTCATCCTCATCGTATGAATGGCAGAAGGCGTGGGAGGAAGACTATATTTACAGCATTAATGAAATTTGTTTATTTAGATAAAAATACTTTAAGTGTTAATAGTGATGGAATATATAATTTGTCTTTGGATCTTTTAACTAGTCAGGCTAAATCAACTATTTTAAATTTTAATTATTATCAAGTTACTGTGTGTATCTTTTCAATGTATACCCCAAATGAATATGTCTGGTTATGTTATTAATTTTGAAGATTCATTAGGTCGTAGGAAAGATGTTAGAGAGGTTGTAGAGAGAGACCCTAATGTAGGTATATCCCCTGTGCCTTATTTAATTGTCCCTCATGCTGTTTTGTTTGAGCCTAATCTTGACACCTCACATAGTGCCGAGCAAGTAATGATGCATCCAAGAAATAGGTGGTTCTCCCCTTTTAAAGGGTTTAGAATGTATCGTAGACTTTAGCATGTATGTCAATTAGGTCAACAAGTTACTGCTCAATTCCCACAAAGTTTGATTAAGAGTTCAACTAATGATTTAACAAGGCCATTAGGTGGAATATATGTTGGTAAATATACACCAGAGGGATCTCAACAAAATGAATATGCATTTAATTATGTAAATAGAATTGTATTCTGCGTAAAGTTGTATGGTATAAAACAATAAACAAAAAAAAACACAAATTTTTTTTTTTCCAAAATCATGCGCTGCGTTGTCAGTATTATCAACGCAGCAATGCATCACTTTTTGGTACATTATAACGAGGTTACTCTCGCCAATTTTTTTTTCGATTCTAAAAACAGACTATGACTCATGCATCTCTCACTCATTTTCAAATTAAAGCCTAGCTAGCCTTACATTGAGATCTATAAATAGCTCTGACGACGAGAAGTATAAGATTACACCTTATTCGTGACCTAATGAGTAACGTACGTCAGTCTAGTCTAATCAAATCTTTTGCCGGGCTTACCATTCGTTGGCATTCTCGCAGAGTTAGAGCCTCGCCAGAGTTAGAGAAAATGTCAGCAAAACAGTATCATGTTACGTAGTTGTTTAAGTTCATAGGCCGATTATTCCATTAACATAGAAAACAACATTATTAGTGTAGCCCGAATGCAGTCGAAGATCTGTCTACAACTTGTCAGTGACCACAAACCTGCCACTGATGTTTGTCATAGTTTATGCACTTCTAAAGTTGTATATTCATGTTCTCATATGTTTCCTTCATGTGGATTGCATGACCAACTGGAATTGATGGCAATACGTTGCCAACATGCAACAAAACAGCTTTTAGACTCAACTTCGATGAATCAATGAACAGTCTCCACTCATCAGGATTGTGAATAATGTTGAGAGCTGCCATCAGACCATCGACGTCGTTGTAAGCTACAAGGTCACCTTCCATGATGAAGAATGGGACAAAATCTTTTTGACGGTCAAGAAACTTACACATTTTCAGCGAAGAGATGCCACTGCTGCAATCTGGAGCCCAACAGCTCTGCCTTACTATTTGTCAGTTCTAAATCTCTGATAAGGTCGTTTAATTCATTCTGAGTTATCATGTGCGGTTTAGAAGATGTCAAGTTATAAACAAATTCAGGGTCTTGTGAAGTTGAAGGCTCACAAGTTTCGCAGGTTCCTTCATTCTCCTCGTCCTCTGACTCCAGGGAGAATGAGTGTGGGGGCTCAGGAACGGGTAGTCCTTCGCCGTGAGGTACCGGGCGTATAGCAGAGGGTATATTCGGATATTGTAAAATCCACTTTTTCTTCTTGCAAATACCTTTCCTGACTGGAGGCACCATGCAGAAGTAGAAATTGCTGACATGATCTGTTGGTTCCCTCCACACCATTGGCACTGCAAAAGGCATAGATTTCCTTTTCCGATTCAACCACTGGCGAAGGTTTGTTGCGCAAGTATTGCAGCATATGTGTGGGGCCCAGCTCTTGGCCTGATCTCCAATCTTACAGCCAAAATAAAGGTGATAGGCTTTCCTAATCACGGCAGTTATAGCACGCTTTTGTGATGCAAAAGTCAATTCCCCACAAACATAACAGAAGTTATCTACACGTTCACGCAATTACGAGGCATGTTTGTTCAAATTAGGCTGAAAAAAATTCAGTTTCCAAAGCAAACACTAAAAAGAGTTTGACAAGGGTGCACTGTATGACTTCCGCGAATGAAATGATGCTGTGGCGTAATATGTGACACATCGACTCCTTGACTCTACTGTGCACGCGCGTAGTTATATTTTTTTTTATTTTAATAAATTAATGTAATTACATTGCATTTTAATAATTTTAAATTAGGTAAGGTTAAGTTCGGTTAGTATTTCATTTATATTAATATCAAAAACATTATGGGAAGCAATATGTTAAAATGATCCAATCTATTTTTTAATAAATAATTTACAAATACATAATGTAATAGATAAATTTAAAATTACATTTTATTGTATGTATATATATATATATATATATGTATATATTTACATTAATTTATTAAAATAAAAAATATAACTACGCGCATGCGCAGTAGAGTCAATTCGTCGATGTCACAGGCGTCTACATATTACGCGACAGATGCAGTCCAGTTAGTAGGGTGCAGGGTTGCCTGATATCTTTATAAATAGAGCCAATTGGCAATTTTAGGCATCATTTAAGTATTCAGTGACCCAAAATTAGTAAAGATTGACTACTTTTATTTCCGAAGCATTTTGGCTCTAGACCAGTGTTATTTACTTAGTTATTTAACGCGTGGCTTGTTTTTACTACCTCTAACCAATTAATTTAAATCTATCGAATAAAGAGTTTAAGCTTGCCTTAAGAGTTATTTAATTGAAAGTGAATATAATTAAACATTAATAGCGTCTAAGTTGTGAGAACCCCAAGTTTAAGGTTTAAATTTAAACGATACCTTTTCGAACCTGAGGTAAGGGTGGACGCGAGTAGCCGTAAAGATACCCTTTTAGGCTGCTCAATTTTCCACACCCTCTCCCCCTTGGAGATCACAAACACACACACAAATATATATATATATATATATGTTTTGGTGGGAGGGGGGTTACTGTTGTATAACCCCACCTCCCCTTGGAGGATTGGGGTGGTTAAAAACAGTGTCTCATTATGTTGTATGCAATTGCACTCCGCCTTTTTGCACACGCACTACTAACCTAACCAGACTAACCTAACCTAACCGAACTTAAACTAACCTGACTAATTTAAACTAAATTTTTAGTATTGACATTATGGATGTCCACACTGTGCAAATCGACTTTTCTCCGCTACTCGGTAAAGAACTTGAAAAATAGGGAAGAGACACGTAGGGATGAACAAGCCTTGGCGGAATCACCGCCATTAGGCATGCTGGAAGGAGCCAAGACCCCATTATCGCATTATTAATAATTGCTCGGAGTATAGGCGGAACTTCAAAAGGGAGAGGGGTGGGGAGTGGAAGTTCAGTAGAGGCGAAAGTATTACGCTTGATATACGAGTGAATATGGACAGACTCTACTTCCGGAGGAAACATGGATTTTGAAAGAAAAATTAAAATGGCAACCATTTAAAGGAAAAAAAATAAAGTGATTTGCAAACGAATCTGAATTTGCTTCAATATTCGGTTGTTGTCGTTTTATGAAAAACGGATGTTAGTTTGCATATAAAACAAAGAATCCAATTTTTGAGGAAAAAAGGCAGCTTAGTAAAATGATACTTTTCCTAAGCTTCGACTATCATCAACCAACTTTTAAATAAAAATGGAAAATATGAATTTGATGTAGGATTTACCGACTTAATTCAAAATAGGTTCAACGAGAGAGATAGAGAGAGAGAGAGAATATATGGTTAGTTGTAAGTTAAACTTATCAGTTCATCAGACCAAAAATGGAAATATTTATTTATATATATGCTAACTGGGCTACCCCACAATAAAGAGGGATCCCAAAAAACCAAAGATAAAAATTTCTAACATTTTTTTTTATAAATTCTTTTTTGCCAAAACTGCCAAAAACGTAGTTACCTCCTAAATGTGACATTGAAACTCGTCTTATTTTAGTTATTTCTTGGTACAAATATTACTGTGACGGTTTTTCTTTACTGTGACAGTTTTTCTTTGCCAAACATGCTTTACTTATGCAAATTTTGATTTATTATTTTAATTGTGAGAAAGAATAAAAAACTTATACCAAATTTATTTACTTTTTTACTGAAGGGCAAAGGGCCCCAAAACTTGCTTTAGCTCATGGGCACCAAAGAGGTTAATCCGTTACTGCATACACAGTGACTGTGTATGCAGTAGCATGTGTGTAATTATTACACACATACATACATTACTTGGAAACACACTTCCCATTCCCCAAAGGGGGGGCACATCGCTTGATTCCGGGGTCCAAAAACCCTACAATCATTTACATCCCTGGGATTATGGGGTTAAGCACTTTTTTTTGTAATGGTTTACTACATATCAAGATGCTTGTATTTTTTCCCGAATACTTCCTTTAAAAACCCCGTCAGGATACCCTAGTGGTATATGGTCTGGTTGTTAATCTGAAGGTCCTGGATTCGAGACTCGAGGCGGATTTCATTTCAGAGATGGAGGTGCTCCTTTGGGTCTCCTTTGGTAGGGTAGAGTGGTTTTGATTCCACGTAAAGTTGTAGGTCCCTTACGTCACATGATCTTTGTCGCTACGAAAGAGTTTAAAAACTTATTATTATTATTATTATTATTATTATTATTATTATCGTCACCTTTTAATTAACTTGAGAGCCCTGTTAAGCCAAAAGTTTTTGAAAGAGCGAAAATAAACACTAATATTTCGAAATTTGTTGCACGTTAAAATTATCCCTGAATTTTACTTCATCACTGTATTTTCCCTCAATAAATAATTCAATAAATTATAATATTTTTATTGTATTTCATTTCATAGTTAAAACAAAGCCATACTAAATCACATTTTCATTTATATATTTATTCATTTACGGAGGGTTACCTTTCAAACGCGTTCAGTAAGTTTCAATATGGTGGGGCCATTTCACTGTTTTACTGTAACGGTTGCTGCATCACTATTTTTTTATCCAGTGACTGTAAAATCGAATTTGAGTAAAGTATAGACTATTAACAATGAATGGAAAGTTATTTTATACTTATAATAATCTATACTATAATAAGAGAGCCGTCCGTCCGTCCGTCCGTCCGTCCGTCCGTCCGTCACACTTTCAGAAATTGTGAGAAAAAATTGTGAAAAAAAAATTCAGAGATTGTATTACGGGCGGCAATGTGAAGCTCAAGATTTTCATGACTGTGTTCTTTTCTGTAGTTTACCCTGTCTGTTTGTCTGTTTGTGAAATTTATCCCGGGCAGTAATGAGGGAAGGGTGGGGGTGGGGGTAATGGGGGAGTGGGTTAGCCCCCAAGTTGCATGAATGGGGGTGAGGAGGTTTTGGGAGATACCAGATTCAGAAATGTTGACACAATGTGAAGCTCAAAATTTTCACGGCTGCGTTCTTTTCTGTAGTTTAGCCTGTCTAACCGTCAGCGAAGCGACGGGAACTGTACTAGTAATAATAATAGAGGATTTACATTTAACTTCCAATATTCTGAATAGTTTTTTATTTTCAGTACTGAGTTTCTTAATAATAATTTTAGATAAGAATTTGCAGTATGCTAAGAATACTGTCTTCATTTTTTCTTTTGCTGACGCGTTTCGTTCATATACAGTACTTTGAACATCTTCAGAGCTTTATACATAATTTTAAAGTAAAATGGGTTATATATATTTATTTTTTTATTGTAAATTTGATACAATTTCAAATTAATTTAGGAATATTCGAAAGTTCATTAAATTTTATATTAATTTTTGTTTTTTTTCATTTTAATGTAAAAGGCTTCGGCAATTTTTAGTTTTTGTACGTTATGTGATGAGTATAAGATTTGAAAGTTTTGTGAGATATTTTTCAAATTTAATATTTTATGATCTACTCTGTGATGTTCGTTAATTTTACTTGGACGATATTTATGTTGGTATGCTCTCTCTTTAATGTGGTTTGTGGTGTAACCAATGTAAGTCGACGTACAGTCAACTCCAGGACATGTAAATTGGTACACCACACGATGTTGCTTATCAGGGTTTTTGTTACGTGTCGAAAAATGGCTTGATAACTTTTTGTTTTTATAGTATATGTTAACATTGATAGTTTTTCTTTATCCATTGGTTTTATGTGTCTCTTTAATATATTGTTTAAACATTTTTCTTCATATTCTAGTCTTGTTGGGTTTCTTGTTTCGAAGTCGCGTTTGAGAAGTTGCGTTTTGAAATTTTCTGTAGACTTTTCTTTGTGAGCTGTTTTGTCGTAAAGTCTTATGTTTAGAAAATTAGGAAACAGCTGATTATTGAGGCAAAATTTTAGAAAGTCGATATCAGCCCATGTCTTTATAGAGGATTTAAATTTAATTTACAATATTCTGAATAGTTTTTTATTTTCAGTACTGAGTTTCTTAAAAAACCGAAAATTAATATAAAATTTAATGAACTTTCGAATATTCCTAAATTAATTTGAAATTGTATCAAATTTACAATAAAAAAAAAAAAAATATATATATATATATATATATATATAACCCATTTTACTTTAAAATTATGTATAAAGCTCTGAAGATGTTCAAAGTGTATGAACGAAACGCGTGAGCAGAAGAAAAAATGAAGACAGTATTCTTAGCATACTGCAAATTCTTATCTAGAATTATTATTAAGAAACTCAGTACTGAAAATAAAAAACTATTCAGAATATTGGAAATTAAATGTAAATCCTCCATAAAGACATAGGCTGATATCGACTTTCTAAATAATAATAATAATAATAAATAATAATAATCATATACCCTAATTCACCACATGTCTATCTGTCCGTCTGTCTGTCTCCTTTTCAGGTCCAAACGGCTGAACCGATTTTCATGAAACTTAGTGACAGCACCCTGTGGGGTCCCTGAAATGTTTTTAGCAACTTTTTTTTTCAGATCGGATGTCCCCCAAAAATTTATCCCAATTTATCCCCCCCAAAAAATTATATGTTAAAACACGAAACACTTAAATTTCAAGATTTTGGCCCATTGGTCTTGGCATGTGAAACTCAAAATTTTGATGGTTGCTTTCCTTCGTGAATTTGTTGATCTTCTGGTTTTTCTGGCGATTAGAAAACGATCAAATTTTATAGAGGCGTCGACTGGTGACCTTCCCTATCATTAAAATCTACAGGTAAACCGAGTTCCAAGCCGCTTCTACAGAGTTTCATACACTTTCGTGAAATGAAGAAAATCTAGTTCGTGAGTAAATTTAGTAAAGAATGTAGACATCAAAATTTTAACCACGTATCGGCGGATGTCATGAAAAAAAAGTGACAATTGTATTTGAATTTATACTGCTTCGTGAGCTTCGAGTAAAATCTGTGAAGCTGCATTTAAAATGTAAGTGATTCGTGAGCTAATTCTAAATGTTAAATTCCAACTAGTTTAAAATTTTCTTAAAATAATTTTCATTACATTTTATTGCTTTCTTCTCCCACGGTCAACTTTACGTTTCCATGAGCCGCGTGGGAAAATCTGAAAATTTAAGGGGTTCGATAAAATCCAGTGTTTCGTTCTCAAGGGATGTGACAGTTTGGCGTGCTTTATGAGCAGGGGCTCCATCTTGTTGGAAAGTATATTTTTCACTCTAACTGATATTCGACGAATTGGTGAAAGATATACTTTCCAACAAGATGGAGCCCCTGCTCACAGAGCACGCCAAACTGTCACATTCCTTGAGAACGAAACACTGGATTTTATCGAACCCAATATGTGGCCGGCGAGTAGCCCCGATCTTTCACCACAAGATTATGGTATGTGGGAAGCCCTGAAGTCCAAAGTTTACATCTCTAGTACCAATATAAGAGACATAGATGAACAACTGCAAAAGAATTCTGCTCGGCTGGGAGAAGGTGTCTCAACGATATGTAAACAGGTGTATTGATCAGTGGCATCCACATTTTGAGTCCTGCGTTAAGCAAGAAAAGGGACACATTGAGCAACTTCTCAATTAAGACGAACAACATGCTAAGGTAAGCATCTATGAAGTTTGGGAGCTCTAGTCCCCTTACTTTTTCTAATATGACAGTTTACCTCTAAGGGGTCACTTTTTTTTTACCCATCCTGTATATATTAGGGTGAGCCACACATATATGGTAAAAATTAAAATGCACAAATAAGAGCTCCTGATGCATTTATTAATTTGGTATCTGGAGAAAGATCTCAGACGGGATTTTGGCTAAATCCATTAATATTTAAGGGTGGCGCAATTTTGAAAAAATTTGCCACCCCAAACTGTATAATGATACTAAGGCTTCGAGTTGCGCCATCTCTAAATATGTACGAATCGATAAATTTTTTTATTTTTAACATCATTTGTGATAGTGGAATATGGACAAATGTCATGAGAAATATATTTCTCATTTTCATTTTTTTAACCACCTTAATATATATACTATATAGGAGGGAGAACGAACAAATGAAAAAATGAGGTAACCACCCGGGAATCGAATCCGGGATCTTCCGGTTGCCGGTCAGATATGATAACCACTACACCATGGGCCTCACTCGATCAGAAGTCGTAATTCTCGTACATACGCGCAGAAACCAATGCCCCGAGGGGGGCACCTCTCGCATGCCGCACATATATACATTTCAACTGCGTGTTCTTTGCAGTTGAACTGTATATATGTGCGGCATGCGGGAGGTGCCCCCCTCGGGGCATTGGTTTCTGCGCGTATGTAGGAGAATTACGACTTCTGATCGAGTGAGGCCCATGGTGTAGTGGTTATCATATCTGACCGGCAATCGGAAGATCCCGGGTTCGATTCCCTGGTGGTTACCTCATTTTTTCATTTGTTCGTTCTCCCTCCTCATCTTGCGCGGAACGTTCTCCTATACAAGCGTCGTTCTTTACGTTAATTATACTGCGTGTTCTTTGCAGTTGAAATGTATATATGTGCGGCATGCGGGAGGTGCCCCCCTCGGGGCATTGGTTTTTGCGCGTATGTAGGAGAATTACGACTTCTGATCGAGTGAGGCCCATGGTGTAGTGGTTATCATATCTGACCGGCAATCGGAAGATCCCGTTTTCGATTCCCGGGTGGTTACCTCATTTTTTCATTTGTTCGTTCTCCCTCTTCATCTTGCGCGGAATGTTCTTCTATACAAGCGTCGTTCTTTACGTTAATTATACTGCGTGTTCTTTGCAATTGAAATATATATATATATATATATATATATATATATATTTCTTACCTTTCTTACCAGGCGCCTGGTAGACCTAAAGCGGTCTGTCAGTTGGGAGCCCTCGGGCGAGACTCCTCCATGCCTCACGATCTCCACACATCAAGTTCGCCCGTTGGAGACTGATTCCACACTTCTCGACAGCACTCTTGATGTTATCCATCCATCGGATCTTGGGTCTTCCAACTGGTCTTCTGTTTTGAGGGGCCCATTCCAGCATTCTTCTTGCTGTCCTTTCCATCGGCATTCGTTGGACATGCCCGTACCATCTCAGTTGGTTCCTCTCAATATTCTCATTAACCGAAGTTACACCCAATCGCCTTCTTATTTCAGTGTTGCTTATTTTATCCAATCTACTTACTCCTTCTATCAATCTCAGGACCCTCATTTCAGCTGCTTGCAGTTTTTCCCTCGTCCTTGTGGTTAGGGCCCAAGTCTCGCTGCCGTATAGTAAGATTGGTTTCAATATTGTTGAGTATATATGCGTCTTTACCTTTTTAGGGATGTTTTGGTCTTTCAAAAGGGGGGTACAGGAAGGAAGCATTTCTGCTATATTTAGCAATTCTTTCATTCACCTTTGCATCCATACACACATCATTTGCTATCACACTACCAAGGTATTTAAATGTGTCCGTCTTTTTCATTTCCCTTCCCCTAACAAAGATTCCATCTTCGTTCGCTCCCCTCGTTACCACCATATATTCAGTTTTATCATAATTCAGTTTCAGTCCATACTCCCTCAATCTCTCATCCCACCTCTGCATAATTCTCGCCAGGGATTGTGCTGTGTTAGTCCAACCAGCCACATCAGCATATCCAAAAATTTCTATTTTTCAATTTCCTCAGTTATGTGTTCCATAACCCTGTTGATGTAGGCAATAAATAAAATGGGTGACAGAACACTCCCTTGTTTAACTCCTGTACTTACATCAAACCACTCCTTCGATCTCACCATCGTGCTCTGGGAGACCCTATAGGTGCTCATTACTGCTCTCAGAAGCTTGGGTGGCACTCTCTCACTCAAAACCACCCACAGTTTCTCCCTGGGCACACTATCAAATGCCTTCTCCAAATCCAAAAAACATATAAAGCGGTCCAAATTGAACTCTCGGCTCTTCTCAAGATATTGTCTTATAGCTGAAATTTGATCTCCACTAACCCAGGTTCCAGTATGTTTCGTATTCTATGTTCCAAAATCCTTTCATATATTTTCTCCACATGACACATCAAAGATATGCCACGGTAGTTTTGACATTCCTGCTCACTTCCCTTCTTTTTATATATAGGACATATAATTGCTCTGCCCCATTCTGCCGGTACAATTCCCTGCGACTACACCACCCGGAAAATGCTTAGCAGTCCACAGCAGGATCACCAGCTGCTTTTAGTGTTTCTGTGACAATTGCATCCGGCCCGGGAGCTTTATTATTCTTCATCCTCTTTAGTGCTTGAATAACCTCCTCTCTAGTGATCTCTCTGTCCCCCTCATGCTCCTCATGATTTACCCGCTCCTCCCGTCTCACCTCATATTGGTTCTCGTTATTCAAAAGCTGTCTAAAGTATTCGTTCCAGCGTGCGACCACCTCGCTTTTATCAGTGAGGACTTCACCATGTGCATTTTTAATCGCCACTGTTTTCTTGCTTTCTCCATTTTTATACTTTTTAGCCATGCTATACAGTAACTTCTTCGAGCCTTGAAAATCCTCTTCTAAGTCTCTACCTATTTTCTCCCACACAGAGCGTTTCGCTCTTCTTTTAACCTTGTTGGTGTGGTTTCTCATTTGGACATATTCTTGCCTTGTTTGTTCGTTTCTATCCTTAAGCCATCTCCTAAAAGCACGCATCTTATTTGTCACTGCCTCCTTTACCTCCTGGGTCCACCATGCCGTCTTTTTCTTTTTTGACCCACCAACTATCCTTTCTCCAATCACCTCTCGCTGTATTCCTTCCATCGTTCTCCTAAACTCAACCCAAACCTCCTCCACTATTTCCCTAGCTACCCTTTGTCCGAAAGCCTCCTCAGTTCTAGTTCTAATCTCTTCCAGTTTTTCTGGTATATTCTCCGTGCACACTCTGCTCCTTCTAGGCTTTTTTATAGTTTGTGGTACTGGAAGCAAAATTTTGGCTTTAACAAGTCTATGATCCGAGTCAAAAGACACAGATAGTACTACTCTTACATCTTTCACCAATGACTTTTTATCCACCACAATAAAGTCTATCTGAGACTTCTTATCATAATTTCCGGTTCTACTATTCCATCCATACCACGTATAGAGATGTGATTCCTGGTGCTTAAAAAATGTGTTCATTATACTAAGAACATTTCTTGCACAAACATTTACCAGCATTTCCCCTTCCAAATTTCTCTCCCCCACACCAAATGCCCCGATCACGTCTTCATTTCCGTTTCGATCTCCACCCACATGGCCATTTAGGTCTCCCATCAAAATTCTTGGTCCATAAGGCAGCCCATCTATCATTCCCTGAAGATCCTCATAAAAGTTTCCTTTTCCTCCTGTGATCTTCCACTCTGCGGTGCATATGCCTGGATTACCGATAGTCTCTCTCCGTTTAGGCTCAGGGTCACTCCCATCAGTCTCTTACTCTTCATTATCACTCCAACAACATGTTCAGAAAATCGGGGGGACAGTATAATTGCCACATCCGATCTGGTATCCTCTTCTCTGCCCTTGTATATGCACTTATAATCATTGTGCAGTACCTTGGTTCATTCACCTCTCCATCTTGTTTCTGCGATTCCCATAATATGTATCGATTTCGATTCCATGAACTCAACTATTTCTTCGCATTTATCTCTAAGTGTTCCGACATTTATTGTAGCAATCCAAAAGAAAATCCGTTTTCGCGCCAAAGTCGTAACCGTGGTCCGTCCGTTCCGAGGCTCTCTGCGTTGTACTTGAGAAAAAGAAAACTACCAGAGGCTTGCTAGGCCTTTTCTGGCTTATTCGAAACTACTAATTAGTACCTTCCGGATGCCTATTGCCCACCGCGAGTTACAGAAATCTCCTTCCAAATTTCCAGGCAGACATTCCAGTCGGTTTAATTAAGCTGCTACACCTCGACAAGGTTACGTAGTTTCTTGTCCTGGTAGGGTAAGGCTCCAGGACCGTAGCAGATATATATATATATATTATATATATACACACACACACACACACACACACACACACACACATATATATATATATATATATATATATATATATATACACAGTACAGTATATAAAAATGAAAATGAAAAGGTTTATTGGCAGACTATAGTCCATATGACAAATATTATTAATACAATGACAGTTCACATATTAAGGATAGAAATATATACAATTGATTAGAAATAATACTGTAATGTCGAAGTTAAGTGGAGCTACAGACAGACGTTTTCGTACCAAAAATTCTATAGCTTAGAGGATAAACGGCAGGACTCATGGCTAGCTTGGATAATCGGGTTGGTTGATTTTTTAATTCTTTGCATTAGACTGTATTGAGCACGTATTGTTACCTCCGGGAAGCTCGGGACATTGCGGGTAGCAAACATTTGCGAAGCTGAGCATCTGGGGGGTAATTTATGTAAGAGTCTAAAGGACATGTTGTACAGTGCTTACAATAAGTCTCGCGCCTCTGTCTCGTCCCAAGCTAGTCTGTTAGGTATAAAATGGGCGGTCCTTATGGCAGCGGAGGTGTGTTCGGATTGGTGCACATAATTGCTCTAACCCCATCAATGACGTTCATTATTACGTCACTTCTGCTACATTTTAGTTGTTTAAAATACAAATGATTAAGAAGCAGAATGACCAAGTTTCGGGATGTTGGGATGATTATGGAGCAATCCTAGTCATCATAATATTGGCTTGGCATTACATTATACCGTCTCACTATATACTGTAGCGGGTAGCCTATAGAGAACGACTAATTCCGCAAATATCCCAAATCATGGCATGATACCTAAGTTATTTTGACGCAGGTCTAAATTATTTGCTCAAATGCAATGATTGATATTAAGTAATTGTTGGGAATTGTTGTCAATATTGTTGTTTGTGATACATATCCTACGTGAAGAATCTAATGACCAAATTCCTCAGTGAACCTCTCACGCGCTCGCATTTCGAGGAAGTCACGGTCGTCTCACTAATAGATAGTTTATCCATTGTTTTAAGTGGTAACCTATTCCATCTTATGAAAGTCATTAGTCTAAAGCAAGACTGGAGGGCCGTGAATCAGAGAAATTTGCATTTGATTTGTTCATCGTAATTATTACGTAATAGAGTATACTGTATATAGTATATAAGAGTTTATTGGTAGCATATCATATGACAATTCCCATAAACATGAGATGGCCTTGATGTTGCCAGTTTTTATTTTTTTCCTGAAACTATTACCTTCTCATAGTTTGTTTCAACAATGCATATATTATCATCTCCACGAGCGTAGACATTGCAAGAAAAAATTCTAACTAAGGATAAGTAAAGTTCTTTCATGGTCACAATATATACTTTTATAGATGTCAAACATAAAAATATAATAAAATTCTATATTAACATACAGTAAATATATATTCGATACACATTTACATCATGGCTTTAACATCAGTATTTCGTATAGCTTCCTCCGGCATCAATAATTTCTTGCAATCGTTGCTGCATAGAAGAGGCCAGATTGTAGGGAATGTTTGGTGTTCGACTTAAGCTCTCCCAACTATTCCTCGTGTGAGCTAAAAGTGCTTCAAATGTTCTTTCATTGCGTTGCTCCCATTCGTTAATCATTATTGCCCAAAGGTTTTCAATCGGATTCATATCAGGAGAACGTGGTGGCAGAATTAGATTAATAATCTCTGGCTCTCTTTCCTCCTCCCTTCGTAATTCCCCACCCAACCTCGTTTCCTTCGACACAGCAACGCTTACCTCCATCCTCATTCCACTTCCTTCATTAAACCTATTATCGCTTTTACTGTCCCTTCCTTCCATCCTTCAATGCCAGCGTTCTTAAACCTAGCACATAAATTATATAATATGGAATCTAACACCTTAGATCTCTACGCATTCATGTTACTTGAAGACGCCTGTGTCTTAGGGGAATCTAAGTACTGAGAGTGGGTTTGAGGGGTAGTCTATAGATTATTACAGATGACCTTGAACGCTCCAACTATTTAAAAATGATTATTTATTACGCACATCATATGGCATAATACACACATGAATTTAAGTATCTTACACTATAGGAATGGAATTGAATCCTACCAGAGTTAAAAAGTCGCAAAATATGATAGATTAGTTTGTATTAATAGGTTACTAAGAGAAAAGGATTTGGGATAGAGGGGAAGGCAGAGTATATTTTCTCGAGTTTCGGTTATTATTAACGTTATATGGATACATTGCCATGCGGTGTGATCAGAGAGAGAGAGAGAGAGAGAGTTACAAGGAGTTACAAGGACAAGAGGAAGCCTCAAAGACCTTTCGGTCCACTCTGGGAGGTTCCTGTTGTTAAACAAGTTTATTTTTCTTTCAACTATCCTAGCAGTAGTAGAAAACTGGATAGAAAAGTAGAAGGCTCTCTCCCCACCCTCCCTGCCAGAGGCAGGTACGGAAAAAGGTTGAAGAAAATACCTTGACCCTGGAAAAGTAGCCAAGGAAATTTTACAGGAAAATGGAGAATATATAAATAGCTCTATATTTAGCTTGCTCACAGAGAGAGAGAGAGAGAGAGGAGAGAGAGTGAGAGAGAGTTACAAGGAGTTACAAGGAAAAGAAGTACCTCAAAAGGCCTTGCGGCCCATACCGAGGAGGTACCAATGGCAACGGGTGCCAGGGAAAATTTTGTGAAAGTTTATTTTTCTTTCAACTATCCTAGCAGTAGTAGAAAACTGGATAGAAAAGGAGAGGAGAGAGAGAGAGAGAGAGAGAGAGAGAGAGAGAGAGCTTTTAAATCACACCTTTTAAATGGTTTGTGGGTAAGGGCTTGACGTATGTTATTTTAGTCCAGGGTAGTTTATGTGGAGGTGTTAACGTAACTTGCACTTGGGACTGTTAATTATAAGACAACTACCATAGCTGGGACTGAGACACGTTATCCCCTGCATACTCTATATATATCTATATACAGTATGTCTCTATATACAAATAGATAAAGTGATCGACACAATGATAATGTGGACGTCATTGATGGGGTTAGAGCAATTATGTGCACCAATCCGAACACACCTCCACTGCCATAAGGACCGCCCATTTTATACCTAACAGACTAGCTTGGGACGAGACAGAGGCGCGAGACTTATTGTAAGCACTGTACATCAAATTTAGGGTTCTGCCAGAACCTTTTTTATAATTCACCCAGAGTTGCTGTCGGTATATATTACTGCAGAAAGTACGAAAGAGTGTAAGTAGCTTCACTTGTAAAGAATCGAAATTTCCTTATGGTCATATTCACTTTAGCACACAGGCTTCGAGATTGTTTTCTTATATCCAAGTCATCACTTAAGGAGCTGGTAATAGTTTGACCCAAATATTTAAACTCTTGAACTTCCTCAATTATTTCACCATTCATTTTAAGCCTTATATCAGCTGGCTGATTACAGCTTTTAGGATGAAATTGCATAACCTTAGATTTTGTAACATTAAAAAGAGTGTTTCTGCGAATACATTTTGTAGACTTTTAGTCGCCAATCCAGACTTTTAACAGAGGAACTTATTAACACCATATCATCGGCATAAACTAAGTTATTTATCTTAGTGTTATCTATACAACATCCCACTGTTGCCTCATTAAGTGAAGCAAATAATCCGTCAATATGCACATTAAACAGCATTGGGGAGAGCAAGGAGCCTTGTCTCACCCCGCAAGAGGAGCCAAAACACTCGGATAGTACATTGCCCGATCTAACGGTGAAAGATTGGTGGGAATACCAAAATTTCAACACATTTATTATGTACATGGGAACCTTCCTGTCTTCTAGTTTTTCAAATAAAATATTGTGGTTCACCCTATCATATGCCTTACTTATATCTAGGAAACAGCTATAAATAGTTGAATTACTGTCAATGTATTTAGATATTGTTTCTTTAAGTACATAGATACACAGGTCAGTTGAGTGGGACCTTTTAAAACCAAACTGATTAGGAGATGTCCACTGGAGCTTTTCTAGTAGTTTCGAGAAGCAGGAAGCGACAGCAATAGGCCTGTAATTATTGCTGAACAGAATGTCTCCGTACTTATTTTTGACCAGGGGCAAGATATGTACCTTCATGAACTCTGCAGGGATATAGTTATGAGCAAGCATGGCTGATAGGAGCAGTGATATATGAAGCCATACTACGTCATTGGCATATTTTAAGTGCTCATTCGATAAGTCATCTACCCCTGACGCAGAACCAATCTTTAACTCTTTAATTAACCTCTTTACTTCAGAAACTGATATCAAAGTATTTTCCCTTGTCTCTCCCACAGTCGTTTCGCTGCAATCTATCTTAAGATTATCCCTACTCACACTGTTAAGAATGTTAGAGTAGTGGTTTTTCCATAGCTTTGCAATTTCATCCTCCCCCCGACACCCCATCGATTGTCGGAGGGAGGACATTTTTACATCCGTTTGATTCTTAACAAATTTCCAAAATTTATTATAATTATTTATGCAAGCTTCACAGGCTTTTGATGCTCGAATAGACCCTTCTTCCTGTTTACATCGCCTTATGGCCGCCTTATACTGACCCCTACTTCTACACATATTCATGTATACTGGTCCTAATCTGGGTCTACCATGAAAACAACACAAATCATAGGCGTCTTTCGATTCCCTCTTCAGGGGGGCAATAAAATCATTCCATCAGGAATAATAGAATAGAATAACCTTTATTAATAATAATAAAATAAATACATTTTTTCAATTTACAATGACATGAGTATTAAGTAATTGTGAAGCTCGACTACTTATTTTATTTAATTTGGCCCTTAAGCTTTAGGCTTTACTGGGCTCTTATTAAAAATAAGCAGCTAGTTGTTATTAATTAATAATAATAAATAAATAAATAAGCAAATAAGTATTATTAATAGTTAAAACATGTATTACAATATTAAACAATATTAGTGGACATTAATCCTAGATTTTGGTTAGTATGTCATTATTAACCGGGATTTCAACTTGATTTTAAACAAATTTACATTCACCATATTTTTATATCGGCATGCAAGTCATTCCATAGTTTCAATCCAATGAAAATGGGTAGTGTTTGAGATGAAGACAATCTAAATTGAGGTATAACAAGGTTTGATCTATTTCTGGTCTGATACGAGTGGATTTCTTGATGAGTTACAAAATATCTATTTACCTATTGCAAATTAATGATTTTGTTCTTACACTTGTAAATAAAAATAAAATGTGCCAGTTTGGTTATATCGTTGAGCTTTAGTAGGTTTAGCTCTTTAAATAATGCACTAGAGTGATCAAGGAAATCAGCAGATAATAACCTCATTGCTCGTTTTTGGATGACAAAGATACCATTTAATGCGTTCTTAGTGGAGTTTCCCCAAACAAGGGTGCAGTATGTTAAATAAGGAAGAACAAGAGTATGATAAAGAGTCAATAAAACTTGTTTAGGGACTACATTTCTAAGTTTAAACATTATAGCAACACTCCTTGAAATCTTTTTCGCGATATAATTTACATGATCATTCCATTGCAAATTCTTATCTAGCATTACACCAAGAAATTTTGTTACAGTACACTCCTTTATGGCGATTTCATTAACATTAGGTTCATCAAGATATACATTTCTTTTATTAGTAAAAATCATGAAATTTGTTTTACTGGTATTTAGGAAGAGTTTATTGGTGGTCAACCATTTCATTACACTGATGAATTCTGAATGAAATGTATTCTTAGCTGTATTAACATGTTTGCAAGAAAAAGAGAGTTGTATCATCTGCAAACATTATGAAGTTCAGTATATCAGATGAACGTGGAAGGTCATTTATATATAATAAAAATAACAGTGGACCCAGAACTGAGCCCTGTGGCACACAATGTTTGACAAGCGCTTTATAGTGGGGCGGTATTTTTTGATACAAGCATGAAATTTGGCACAGAGATAGCTGAATAGATTGTAAAAATATTTGGATATGGAGGCATCACGAAATTTTATTATTTTCAAGATGGCGGCCAAGATGGCGGCCGAAAAATTGAAAAATATCAAAATGCTCGTAGAGTATCGACTTTGGTATCAAATTGAAGCTTACAGTCAGAGGAGTAACATCTACTTTATAAGTGATAGTGGGAATATTGATATTTCAATCTATAAAATAGGTTTATTGAAACAATTGAAAAATATCAAAATGCTCGTAGAGTATCGACTTTGGTTCCAAATTGAATTGATTGATATTTTATTTCCACAAGAACAACAACATATAACTACATGCTACGTATCACTACTGAGAAGAACAATTCCCCTCACACGCACATAAGGCCTTACATGGAAGTTCAGCCTTTCTGCAGGTGCAACGCTTCATACATCCTTTTGTGCACTTGCATGAAACCAGCTCTTGACAGGCTTTTGATGCCTCGGGTACGTTCGTCCAGTGTGGTTCGTACAGGCGGTCACCAGTCTTGGTCCATCCCCAGTTAGTGGGGCAAGTGAGATCTGGATTTGGTAGAAGTGTCTGTCCCCACACATGACCTCCCTGGTAGGTCGCCCTCTTCACATGCTGTTCTAGAGCTGCCCTTGTTGGTGGAATCAACTGCACCGTTGTTGTTCTTTGCAAACATCTTCTGTCGAGCTATATGTATGTCAGAGCTGGTGCTTGTTCGGTCGTACAAGAGGATGACGAACCTTTCGATGGTAGACATGACACATTCTGGCACAGTAATTGGCGCTGAAGAGACCTTCAGCAGCGCAGCTGTTAATGCCGGAAACACATCCCAGATGGCCCAGGCAGTCTTCTTACCATGCCCAGTAAAGCTGGACACGGTGTCGCACCCAGTCAGAGCGTGAAACATCGGCAATGCCTGAGCCTTCTGTTGACCAAGCCCAGCTGCTATTTCGTGTGCTGACAAGTACCGAAATCCCTTTCCAGTTCCGAATGCCAGCCAGAGTTCATCTCCAGGTTGCAGCTCCGGTACCACAGACACGGCCAACACCACAACGTCTGTGTCAACCGTCAGAAGCATGATCTTGCGGTGGCCATGCTGTGCAGCATGTGACACATGCAGCAACATGCGAGTGTCGGCTTCCTCATGGTGGCATGGAGTGAGTGATGCCAGATCATCCAGTGGCGGCTTACTGAGGACTCTCTCTCCATCGGTGATGATTAGCTGTTTGCCCTCCATATTGAACCACCGGAGGGCAGCTTCAGACAGAAACCTAAACAACTCCGTCTTGTTGCAGTCCACACGGAGGAAACTTGGCCAATTTCTTGGTATGGTAGTTGCAGCTACAACACGTCTGCGCACTCCTTGTCCTCGTTTTGTTCTTGCCATGCCTTTCAGCGAATCCTGCTTGTAGGTGTCCCACACTAGATCCAGGCGTGTCACTTGCTGCAGTTTTGTGGACAGGTAGGGAATGAATATCTGACTAGCATACTCATCAAAGTTCTTTGCAGCATCGGGCTTCAACTATACAGGTTGTAACAGGAGCGTCAGCATGGACTTCAGATAGGTTTTCTAGGCATTGAAGTAGGTCACTCTTAGTACCTAAGCGCAGTCTACCATCATCAGAGAGTGCTGGAGGGCATGCTTGGTTCTCATGGCGAAATAACTCCTCTAGGTTCCCGTCCCTGGTCTGGCAACCAATGTACAGCCGCGAAAAGAGTCCGACGTAATTTTTCAGACACACCAGTTGGTGCTTCCCTTTACTTGCTGTCTTCGGCCTGGGGTTGACAAAAAGGTTCAGCTTGTTGCGACGTATGATGTCATCAATGGACTTCGTTCTTTCTACCAGACGCTCTCTGGTGAAGGTTTTGAACTGCTCCTTGCCAATCATCACCTTCTGGACTGCATCGACCGCTGCAGGACCTGCAATTTCCTTGGAGTCGAGAACAATCACGTCCACGCTTTCTTCCTCGAATGGGTTGCCAAGATCTTCTATCGCATTAACAAGGGAGATGACATCTTTGGTAAATGCGGTCTGCACACTGGCTGTCTGATCGTGGTGCCGTGTGTCAATTTTCATTCCCCTGTGCTGGTGCCCATCTTGGAACTCTTGTATTGCCGCGGCGATTTCTGGTCCAGCAATCATCCAACGCCGAAGGGCACTTGGGTTGTCCGTAAGGCCAACAGCTCCACCGTCCCCTTTAATTAGGGCGTTGTTCTGCTCATGTGCTTGGTCAATTGGGATTGAGAACACTTTCTGGGTCTTCTGAACTGTGAAGCTGCCAGCCGTGAATTTTGCTGTCACATCTGGGTGCTTTGTTGAAAGTTCAGCCATGTCTTTCAAGTGAACTGGGATCCACCTAGCGTAGTTGGTGCGATCCAGAGCGTGGAACCAGGGAGCGAGTTCAGTCAGGGCGTCGAGATACATGGTGAATGATGCCTGCCGCAGAGAACGCACGTAGACGAGTATCAGAAGCTCTATTTCCAGCACGGTTGCCCAATACTGAAATTGAGGATATGCATGTGTGGTGCTCGGACTTTTCGTCGCCGGACTTTTCGTCGCCGGACTTTTCGTCGCCGGACGTTTCGTCGAACGGACGTTTCGTCGTCGGACGTTTCGTCGAACGGACGTTTCGTCGAACTGACGTTTCGTTGAACGGACGTTTCGTCGACAGACGTATCGTCAACTGGCTATTTCATATTTCTACCACCCCCATCTCAGATAATGTAATGGTGCAATTAGAGGTTAATCAACCAACCAGGTAATTGCGCACTTAGAGGTTAATAAACCAACCAGCGTCCACAGCCGGGTAAAGTTTACGTTCTCCCTACATTATCCTAGTGTAGTTTACATTCCCCTACATTATCCTACTGTAGTTTGCGTTCTCCAACTTTGTCCGCGTATACCTAATCAAATAAAACGTTAAAACTAACGAAAATATTACGACTTAACCTAACCAATCGTCAATATATATATTATATATATATTATATATATATATATATATATATAATTATATATATATATATATATATACACTGTGTATATATATTGACGATTAATTAGGTTAAGTCGTAATATTTTCGTTAGTTTTAACGTTTTATTTGATGGATTCATTTAAAAAATGTCTCCTAAAGATCCTAGTGTAGTTTACGTTCCCCAACTTTGACCTAGTGTAGTTTTGTCCCCTTTTGTGTCGGGGAAACGTAAACTACACTTGCTCCTAATATATTAATATATTAATATATAAATAATATATAATTACTAAATATATATATAATTACCAAATATATATACCTAAATACCTAAAAGCAATACCTAAAAGCTATTGCACATAATTTGTAAGTTTATAGGGGCACAATTTTAAAATTTCTTTCTTCCGAAATTTAAATAAATATATTTTATTTTTAAATGAAAATACAGTTCTTTCCAAAAAAAAATCCCGTAAAGGAAGATAAACCTCCTTTTAAACAAATTCATTTTATTTTTACATGAAAATGAAGTTCTTTTAAAAAAAATCTTTCGACGAAACGTCCGTCGACGAAACGTCCGGCCACGGCATGTGTTCTGTTATGGCACCAGTCTTCAAAGTTTTCTGTCTCCCCTGCCTCAGCTGGATGTATCTGACAGCTTCTGTCGTATGCTCGTTTTTGTAAGATGTTGTTGTTGTTTAGCCGATCAGGCCACCCTGATCGAGCAAGCCGTCGGCACGTAGGTAACCGATCGCCCTCTCCGGAGTGGACCAGAGGTTCAGCGCACTAGTGATGTTGTGTTGTGTTCGTTGTTGTGCTAGAGCGGTACAGTCTGTCATAATGTGTTCCGTTGTTTGTGGTGTGTCCTGGCACAGGTGGCAGGTGTCGTCTACAGAGTTGTCTAGTCTGTGTTTATATGTTCGTAAGTTGGGGTGATGTCCACATCGGAATCGTACTAAGTTAACTCGATCCGATCTGCTCAAGCTGATCTCTGACCTGTTAATGGGCGGCGGCTTCGCAACTAAGACCGCATTCGGACCGAGTCGTGTCAGTGCTTTGTGGGTTAGGTGTGTGTGTGTTTTCTGTACTGTGTGATGTTTGTGGGGCGTGGTATGGAATGGAGTATTTGGTTATAATGTCTCTCTGGTGTTACCTTAATGGTGCGAGGTGTTGGTGCATGATTGTACATGTAGTGGCAAGGGTGTTGTGTGTTAGTTGTCGCTGCTGCCATGAATTGTGTTCTCCTCATGTCTAAATGTTCCCTAACTTTCAGTATTTTTGTTTCTGTGTGCAGGTGTTCTATTGGTGTTGTTTGAGTGCATCCTGTAATGATACGAAGTGCGTTGTTTTGTATTGTCTGTAAGGTGTTTATGTGTGTGTTTGAGATAATGGGTGCGAATATATTGTTTGTATATATTGTGCGAATATATTGTTTGTATATGAGTGATGTTGTTTCCTGCTGGTGTCCAAAGTTTGTGCCTGTTAGTACCCTAAGCGTGTTAAGTCTTGACGTACATTTGTTTTTAATGTCCTGAATCTGGTTTGCAAAAGATAATGATGTGTTGTATATGACCCCAAGTATTTTGGTCCTGTGAGTGTGTGGAATGTTGATGTTGTTTAGTGTAAGCTGTGGAATTACCTGGTGTTCTTTTGTGTTGCTTGTAAGCAATGTGATGGTTGATTTTGTGGGCGCTACTTTGAGTCTATTGTGTGTGAACCAGTCTTGTATACTGTTTATGTATGATTGTAGGTTATTTGTAGCGGTGTCGATGTTGTTGTGGGTGGATGTTAGAGTGATGTCATCTGCATACGATGATAAGGTAAGCTTGATATCTATGGGTGTTGGAAAGTCATGCATGTATAAGTTGAAGAGTGTTGGTGAGAGAACAGAGCCTTGAGGGACCCAGTTCGGAAAAAGCTTGTTTTTGGATGACTTGCCATTAAATGTGACATGTGAGTATCTTCCTGAAAGATAGTTGCTCAGCCACCTTTTGGTGTTATTGTGCATGTTTGTGTTGAGTATTTTGTTTATGAGAGGGAAGAGTGGGATAGCATCAAATGCTTTACTAATGTCTACAGTATTGTTGCTAATAGTGTACGTTGAGCTGGTCGTGTGGAGTTCATGCCATCCATGATGTGCTGCGTGAGGTTAGTGAGTAATGTCGTGGTTGAGTGGTGAGGTATGAATCCATGTTGAGTAGGCGATATTGGAATGTGTGGGTTGGTGATTTGTAAGATTAGTCTTTGATACTTTGGAAGGTGTGCATAGTAAAGTAATGGATCTATAGGAAGCTGGTTCTGTTGGATTTTTGTTTGGTTTGAGTAGTGTAATAATTTTACCTTGTTTCCGTATGTCAGGAATAATACAGTGTTGGTATGAATATGTGTTGATGTTTGTGAGAGCTAGTATTCCCTGTGGGCCCAAATGTTTAAGGTGTACAGTATGTCAGATATGCTGTCTGGTCCAGTAGCCTTCGAATTCTTAATGTTTTTGATGATCTTGGTGGTCTGGTCTGTATTGAAGGGTGTAATGGTCGTGTCGAGTCTGTAGGTTTTCTTGTGTCTGGCTGTTTGTCTGTCTGCGTGTTTCTGGTTGTTTTCTCTGTTTAAGTGACTTATCTTTGCGTAGTCATTAACTAGAATGTTAGCTTGCTGTGTGTATGTTGGGATATTATTTTGGCTGCGACAGATAGCCGCGTGTGAGGTGTGAATGCCGCTGTTAGAGTGGGTAATGCTGTTTATAGTCTTGTATAGCCTGATGTATCTGTGGAGTGGTTTAGTGTTATGAATTCCCTGAATGTTTCTGTTTGTTTTTCTTTGAGTTTGTTGTTTATTTCTGTGTTGAGCTGTTGTATCTGCTGTTTTATGGCTTCTGTGTGTGGTGTTTGTGTGTTATATTTGAGGTTGTTACGTTGCCTTATGAGGTGGACTATTTATCTAGTGTAATTTGGGTTGTATTTCCTAATGTTGCCTTTGGGTATGTATTTGTTTGCATTATTGATGATCTGATTAAATGTCTTGTGATGAGTGTGCTGTTTAATGTGGTGAATTGTTCCTCAGTCTGTATTTTGAACTTTTCCCAATCAGCTTTCTTGTAATTTCTGTAAGTGTGCCTAAGGCTGTTGGGGCAGAGTGTAGAATGTGTTGTAATGATGATGGGGCAGGTGGTCTGATGACAGTTGTTTTTCTGTTCTCCATTGTGTATGTGTTGCTAGTGAGGGGGAACAGAACGTTATGTCTGGGGAGGAGTTTGAGTATCCTGCTTGATGTGGTATGTGTGTATGTTCTTCTGTATTGTTAAGAATGAAGAGGCTGTTTAGTTGTGTTGCTATGTTGGCGCCTCTGGTGTTGCTTTGGTTGTGCAGGTACCAACTAGTGTTTTTGGCGTTGAAGTTTCCTCCTAAGATGACATTAGTGAGAGAGGCCAGATTGTGTAACTGTGGATTGTAATTGGCTGGCACCTGAGGTGAACTATCTGGTGGGATGTAAATGTTGATTAGTGTGGTGTTGTATTTTGCGCGTGTTTTAATGTTACCCCCAGTACGATCTTGACGGATCGCCGTGAAGTCAGGGATGGTGGGTGTTTTGTGTGTGCGTTTTAGTTTTGTTTCTTGTATAAGTGCTATGTGAATGTTTTGTTTGTGTACGAATTCTCTAAGCTGCATAATTTTGTTTGTGAGGCCATCTACGTTGTACTGTAATATGTTAATATTATACTTCTGTATAATATAGTGCAGATGCGGTTACCTGGTGTGCTCGTCTTGTACGCGTGATGTGGGCTGCGTGCAAGAACGAATCAGCTGTCCCTGGTGATGCGATCTCGGCTTGCACTAATGCATGAACCCAACCACTTCCTTGCAGCCAGTCACCCACCATCTTCAGGGCTGCCAACTCGATGTGGAGACCACCAAACATCACCACTAGTTTGTCTTCCCCTTAGCTCTCTGGCCACTTCCACTGAATCTGCTTGGCCAAGGCAAACAGGGGTTAGTCGATGGTGATTACTGGTGTCTGCCCTGGATTAACATGTTCAACACATTTTCGCACAACGTCCATTGAATGTCGGATCATGGCGGTTGTGTGTGCTCTCTCAAGGAAGAGTGAGAGCAAAGAAGTGGGGCATATAACTTGAGCTCCTGATGGCTGACGGCTGGCGTGAAAGGCAGCCCAAGACGTGTTTTCCTCTACGTCAGACCTTTCAAGGGCCTGTCTGACGTGGTCTAGCCACAGGTATTCAGTCTTTCTCTGTTCTGGGAAGCCTTCTCGGCACAGAGACACCACATCAGCAGGTGGGATAGTTTGATTTGTAATGGTGCTGGTGACAGTTGGAATGTTAGTATAGTTGTACGGCAAGTTTATGACGATCTTCTTATCGCTTGCTTTACCGGACCCTTCTGCGATGACGATACTCCGATTAACCCCTTCGCCAATGAAGGATGGATGCTGGAATAGGAGATAGCAGTACCATGGAAGGACTCCTTAGCTGTTGTTGAACTTGGATTGTGATCTATGTTGTCGACAGCAGCAGTTGTGAACACACTGCCGCGCATCTTTGGAGGGCAAACTACTTGCTCTCGTTGGAACTGCTGGCAGACGTTGTCTCCCATCTGTGCTGAGATTCGGAGAACACAGTCATATGAGATGCTAATCCCATAGTGAAAAAGCCTGTCAACCAATTCCCTGTTGCGTGAGTGAGCATGAACCATCAACCCTAGGTAGGTGGAAAAAGGTGTCTCCTGAGAGGGTATGTGCCGGACATTGACAGAGGCTGTTGTCCCAGGCGTCCGATTATGCTTGACACTATTGAACTTCACCAACTGGGCGATGGTTAGTGCTGCATGCGTCGTGTGTGTCACGTGTTCTGTAATACTGGCACCATCCAGGACCATTCTCACCAAGCAAAGCAGTAGTTGTGGTACAGATTCTTCTTGGCATCCTTCAGCGAAACCAGTGAAGGGCTTGGCTTCTTGAAACATTTGGCGGCGGACCACCTGTGCTGCACGAGCAAGGCACACCGCATCTCTGTCACTGTCTAACTCGCAGGATTTAGCAATCGCAGAACCAACATCGTCATTAAATGCCAGAAGGACATCTCTTCCTTTTTTGTGGGCACTCATGTCTGGGAACTGTGACAGGAGTCGTTCTTTCAGTCGTGTCGTGTTAACTCTGCCATCTACTTTGACTCCTACCTGCTCCAACATAGCCGTGTAGCGGCGAGCAATATTAACCAGTTTGAACACCGGTGCTGTCGCCCCAAGACGTGTTTCTTCGATGTATAGAACCAAATCGGCGAAGACAGTAGTGGCTATTTCCCTCTCGCGAGCAGTTTCTTTAGATTCGGCAGCCTTTGCCTTCCTTGCTCGATTGTACAAACCTACTAAACATATGGCATGGTACTTAGCTTCCAGAGCCACAACGTCTCCCACACTGAGTCTGGCAAGCAGGTGTGTGTCTTCAAGAATCTCAGCACAGGCCCGCACCCGGCTGTCTAGCTGGAAGGTTGATGCTGCGCGGTATCCTTCTGCGCCAGCTGCTTGTCTGCAGAAGAAGCACAATGCTTCTTGGACACCCTTCTCAGAAACTACGAATTCCAACCTCATGTGCTTGTATACACCTGTTTCGTCTCCATCTTGGCAATGACCGTCTGTTTCCAGTTTCCGTTTTTCTGCTCTCTTCAGCATAGTGTTGTTGAATTTGAGCTGGCATTTCTTGTGATACTGTGCATTGTGTGCAACCATGGCGGCTTCAATGCCGCACCCTTCATCCAGTCTCTCTATCTTCAGTGTCTGTGGAAGTTGACCCAGTTCGCTGAATTTCACTAGGTTTTCTGCCAGTGAAGTGTATCCACTCCCAACGTCAGTTCTTTTCGACTGTGAAGGACGTGTTAGCTGCTCTGTCTTGTCCTCTTGGCAGATGATACACAGGTTCCAGTTGATCTCAGTTGGATGCACGGACACCGATGACCACAGACGCTCTGGATCATCGACGTTGAAGCCTTGACTAGACGACATGATGTTCCTTACAGGTGGCCCTGCAAAGAAAAAAGAACAATATTACATTAATATTTCAGCTGTAGCAATTCAACTAGATATCACCCACAAAGAGATGTGAACACAGAACACACACTCAGCGACTAAATTCCGTCAGCCCCAGTGGCACATTAATCGAATGGTACCCCCATCCCTCCTCATTGTTTTCCCCACAACACAATTTCATCACACGCCAGGCGACATCGGAAATGCAGCCCCGATGACGTAGCAAAACGTAATGGTACCCTCATCCCCTCCTTATCGCCCCCACAGCAGTGGCAATCACAAGCACAAATCAGTCGCTATCTGATTAAACGTAATGATTTTCCATCCTCCTGACCCCAAGCACAGTGTGATTTAAACATGCCGCAGCAAAATGAAATTAGTCCTGCTTTATACCAAGTGTTTATTAAATAACGTTACTAACAATCGCAAAAGTTGGTGATAGATATTTATAATTGATCGGTAAAAGATGTGGATACGCTTCATTGTCTAAAAATTAACACAAAATTAATATATAATATATATATAGAGTTACAAGGAGTTACAAGGAAAAGAAGTACCTCAAAATGCCTTGCGGCCCATACCGAGGAGGTACCAATGGCAACAGGTGCCACGGAAAATTTTCTACACACTTAAATAGTGTGCAAGATTCGGTCTAACCTTTTCTTGAACTGATCCACAGAGGAACTGTTCACAACCTCTGAAGGTAATCTGTTCCACGTGTCACAGATTTTATACGTAAAGTAATTCCCACACACACTAGTCCTAAACCGTTTCAAATCCAACTTCCAACCATTGTTGCGAGTTGGGTTATCATTTAAACTAAACATGCTTCTAAAATCGACATCGTTGAACCCGCGTAAGAGCTTGAAAACCTCGATCAGTTGACCGCGCAGCCTCCGAGTTTCCAGCGAAAACAAGTTCAGGGCTAACCGTCGATTGTAGCCCATATGCCTAACGGAAGGGATTAACTTTGTGGCCCTCGCCTGCACTCGCTCCAGCCTCTCAATATCTTTCCTGAGGGTGGGCGACCAGAACTGCACAGCACTCCAGGTGCGGCCGAACCAGGGAATTGTACAGAGAGAGCACAATCTCCTTGTTCCGAAACTGAAATTGCCTCCTGATATAACCCAACAGCTTCTGGGCTTTCTTTTCCACCTCTACGCACTGTTTGGTAAACTTAAGGTCGCTGCTAATTAGCACACCCAAGTCCTTTTCCAAATCAGTCGCCTCGATATTACTCCCCAACATCGAGTAGTCCGACTTGGGATTGGCGTGGCCAATGTGCATCACCTTGCATTTACCCAAGTTAAACGGCATTTGCCACTTTTCGGACCACTCTCCTATCCTACCTAGGTCCGCACGCAGTTGCTCGATCGCCTCCGGCGTCCCAACATTGGCCCCAGGCTTGGTGTCATCAGCGAATTTGGCGATCCGACTGACGATGCCACCATCTATATCATTTATGTAAATGATAAACAACAGCGGCCCCAAAACGGAACCCTGAGGAACCCCGCTAGTGACCGAGGCCCAACCCGAACTAGCCCCTTTAATTACAACCCTCTGCCGCCTATTCTTCAGCCAGTTTTCAATCCACCTACCTACTTCCCCACCGATACCCAGCGCGCGCACTTTCGCCATTAGCCGGCGGTGAGGTACCTTATCAAAGGCTTTCTGAAAGTCGAGATAAAGTATATCAATCGCCCTACTCTTATCATACTCACTCAACATGACGTGGAAAAACTCGAGCAAGTTGGTGAGACACGACCTATGCCGTCTAAACCCATGTTGGGAGTCCCCAAGCAGCTTGTACGAATCCAAATGGTCAACGATCCTATCCGCTATTATCCCCTCTAATAATTTACCTACAACTGAAGTGAGACTAATGGGACGATAGTTCCCTGGACTTCCGTGATCCCCTTTCTTAAAGATAGAGGTCACGTTGGCTTCCCTCCAGTCACCAGGCACCTGGCCCGTCTCCAGCGATTTGTTGAAGATTGTAGCCAGGTGGGGAGCCACCTGGTCGCGCACCTCCCGCAACACTCTGGGGAGAAACTGGTCTGGCCCAGGAGCCTTAAACGCGCTCAGTTTGTCTATTCTATCGGCAACGACTGTCGCGGTACATGGAACACTATCCAGGCCAACACCTTCGTGCCTCACGCCTGGCTCGGGGATGATGCGGGTGTCCTCCCTGGTGAACACTCCCGCAAAGTACTCATTAAGCACATTAACATAACTGAAGAACTCCTTAGGGTTTCCCTTGCAGAGGCTTGCCACCCGTAGTTCTTCGTTACGTTTCGCTAGCCTAACCTTCGCCTTCACTTCCCTACACAGGCGGACATACGCTTCAGTGTTCTCATGGGAACGATTGGCCTTCGCCCTCCTATACACTACTTTCCTATTTCGGATAGCCGAAGCGATGTCACGATTGAACCACTTAGGCTGCGTTGAAGCAGGGGTGACCGGTTTTGAGGGTATGGCAGCAGACTGCAACACCATAAACTCGCCCCGGAATGCACTCCACACTCCCTCAACATCGCCGCCGACCTCTAACCCCATCTCACCTACGCTATCCCGAAGGCTAACAAAGTCCGCCCGCCGTAGATCGAGCTTACTGCCTCTCGAGTTACTACGCTTCACCCATGGGACGCACACACGGAACCTAGTCAGACCGTGATCACTCCCGCCCAACGATTCGTCAACGGTGAGGCCAGTGACGAGGTTGTCTTCGGTCGTGAATACTAAGTCCAGAACGCTTTCGCCTCGTGTAGGCTCATTGACCCACTGAGTGAGGAAGTTCTCATCAGCAAAGTCAACTAGCCTCCTCCCTTCAGCATCAGCAGTCCTGTCTTCTCACTTTATGCCGCGACAGTTGAAGTCTCCTAAAACTACACACACCCTATCCCCTAGCAGGCTATTGAGTTCAGTGTACAGGGCTGTATCCTCCTCGAGGAGGAGATGCGGAGGTCTGTACAGATCGACGCCAAGCAGCTCCCGTTCCGACCGGAACTGGCAGTCAACCGGACTAAACGTGTCCCTGACGTATATTAGTACCCCACCCCCCCTCCCCACGGGTGCGGTCTTTGCGAAACATTCTATACCCGGGAATTTCGAACTCCCCAACGTAGTCCCTACGATCAGTATGAATCCAGGACTCGGTGATAGCAACGATATCCTGGTATTCTGATGCTAAGAGCGCTCGTAGCTCGCAAAACTTGTTCCTAATCGACCTAGCATTAAAAAGCATTGCACGGAGGGAGCCTTCCCTATTCTGACCGCCCCCTAGCACGACCCGTTTCCCGAACAACCAGGGCTGTCGGGAGTTGAAGAGCCCTTCACTGACGAGAGAGAGAGAAGAGAGAGAGAGAGAGAGAGAGAGAGAGAGAGAGAGAGATCAGCTAAATTCACTTATAATAATAAAAAATAAAGCACTAAATTTAGCACTGTCAGATAAAAAAAAAAAACTACTGACTGTAAGCTTCAATTTGAGACCAAAGTTGATACTCTAAGAGCATTTTGATATTTTTCAATTTTTCGGCCGCCATCTTGAAAATAATAAAATTTCGTGATGCCTCCATATCCAAATCTTTTTACAATCTATTAATCTATCTCTGCGCCAATTTTCATGCTTGTATGAAAAAACGAACAATTCCATTGCTATGCCGCTCCACTCTATAAGTTGAGCAAACCTTATTTACTGATACAAAATGATATCTCTTGGACAAATAACTTTTAAACCAATCGCTGATTGCTCCTCTAAAGCCGTAACAATATAATTTATTAAGTAGAATATTATGGTCTGCTACATCAAACGCCTTACTCAAATCCATAAATATTGATATCATTATGTCTTTGTTCTCCTTAGCTATATTTACATATTCCATAAGATTTAAAATAGCCATTTCCGTTGTTTTATTATTACGGAAGCCATATTGATTTGGAGATAATAAATTGTAGGATTCTAAATATCCCTGCATTCTACTTTTTACAATTTTTTCAAAAACTTTGCTGAACACAGATAATGAACACACCGGCCTGTAATTTGTTACTAGTGTAGGATCACCCCCTTTAAAAAGGGGTGTTATACAACCAGTTTTTAGCATTGATGGGAATATTCCTTTGGAAATACTGTACTTTGATTGATAATCTTAGCCAAAGTTACAGATATCTTATCTTTAACCAGTTTCAATACAGGTACAGGAATGTTATGAATGTTATTTTTTGTATTTTTTAATTTACCAATAATATTCTGGACATCAATAGAGGTAGCAGGAACAAAAGAAAATGAATTTAGTGGGCTGGGTGGCATATATTCTAGAGTTGAGTGATCATTATTTATTAATTGTGAACGAAGTTTATCCGCTATTGAAGTAAAATGTGCATTTAAAGAGTTTGCAATAGCAGTATCATCAGTAATTTCTTTATCAACATTTAATTTCTCTATTGAATTTTTCTTAATTTGTTTTCCGAGAAGATTGTTTATGGTTGTCCAAGTGTTTTTGATGTCTCCTTTATGTTTGGAAAATTGGTTGTTATAATAGTTATATTTCGCAATTTTTATTATTTTAGTTAATTTGTTTCTGTATTGAGTATATTGTATTTCAGGAATTTTGCTCTGTAATTGCAATTTGAATAATTTATCTTTGTTCTTTATTGAAATGATAATTCCTGGAGTGATCCATGGATTTGCGACACTTTTGGGCAAAACTGTTTTTCTCCTTAAAGGAAAGCAAATATTAAAAATATGGAATAAGGTGTCATAGAAGAACTGAAACATATGATCTGGGTCATTTAAAGGTTCGTCACAGTCAAGTCGAGTATTTTCTATAGCCCCAATAAATTTTCTTTTGTTAACCTCTGAGAATATTCTGTAATCAATAGTTGTTTTGTTCACAACCTGAACAATGTTATTGAATATAGCGTAAGTAGGAAAATGATCACTGATGTTTGTGGTTAAAATTCCAGAATTTACGAGGGCATTGCTATTTACAAATATATTATCAATCGTAGATTCTGTTATTCGATTGCCATAGCTGCAGACTCGGGTGGGTTTGGTAATAGAATGACTAAGATAGAAAGAATCATGTGTTGAATATCGCTTGCCTCGTTCGAGAGCTGAATTCGCGACACAAAGGGGGTGAGATTCCCCATCGGTAGCCTTGCCGCGAAGACCGGTTGAGGGAACCTCCTGGAAGAGTGCCTGTTAACAGTGACCCACCTGTCTTCCTCCCTCGATCTCCCTGAGGCAGGGTTCGCCTGCCTGGGGGATGGGTGGCACGACCTTGGGGGGATAGGAGGCTCCTCCCCTACTCTGTGGCCTGGTGAGGGTCTGTTAGCAGTGTTTATAACCTGACGGCCGCGCGTGCCCTTCCTTCTTCGGTGGGAGGGGGGGGAACTGCGCACCGAGTGAGGCGTTTGGGTAATCGAACTCTTTCAACGCATCTAACTCTGACCGGAATTGTTCTAGCGAAATCGCATTTTTCTGATTTGACACCACGTGTTGGTGTTTCAGTTCAACTACTGACTTTTGTACCTCATTGTACTGTTTTAGGAGCACCGATAGGGTAATCTCGTTTCTAGAATTACCTCACGAGTTGGAAGGGTAGCGTGTTTAACTGTACCCTCGCATGTTCTATTTCTTCCGAATCATAAAAATCATGACAGACAGATACGAGAAGGTCTGACCTAATATGATCTACTTTGTCAAATATAAAACATAACAAAGGATTTTCTACACGATTTTCAGTAGACGACCCCATTGTATCTGTAACGGCTTGCGGGGGAGCGTAGCTGGTGGGGGGTGGTTGGGGGTGAAGATAGGGGGAACACCGATAGGGGTCTCACTTCTCTTCCCTTTAAATCAAGCTCAGGGTACCACCGGTTCGAGGCTGAGGCATCTTTTCACATTAATTATGTAACTACTACTAACTATGACACAAAAGGTATACACGCGGAGTCACTGTACGATTATACCGTAATGAAACATACATTTCCCGCAGTCACCGTCTAAATTTTTTTACTATTAAACAGAAGATTCGCAGTGTACTGTATATGGTGGGGTGGGGCGGGAGGAGAAGAAGGGGAGGGGGATGCTAGAAGGAGTGCCCATTCCTCGTCCCTTTAAATCACGTAAGCGCGTAAGTTTATAATTTTATCTAAAGTAATAAAAACTATTTATCTATTTGCTTGGTCTTTCATTTAAGATTTCAGAGCCTTTACCTGCTCTTTTGAAAATATTTTGAACAGTTTATGTAGTTAAAATTCACTCGTTCATTCGTTTCGTTCGTTCGTTCATTCATAATTTTAAAGGGCTTGCTCGTTCGTTCGTTCGTATGCCCGTTATTTTAAGGTCACTGTTTACCACCTCATAGGTCCAAGAAGGTAGTACCGGATGTCACTAGAAAATTTTGAAGATATATTATATGTATTATTATTAATTAAGTATTGTGGATCATCTAATAAGATTGTAACTGGGTAATCTTGGCACATTTACAAATTTTATTGTATAGGTAACATACCGGTTCACTGACTTTAAACCCCGTTAATTTGAAGTAAAAAGGAGCACAAAACTGACATATGGAAGGACTGATGAATAGCGTGGCTAAAAAGTATATTATATATATATATATATATATATATATATACAGGTTGTACATAAAGTCAGGATCTATTTTCGTGAAGCACTTGGAAATTATATGGAATTCAATCATAAATGATAAAGTGGTAACATTTATTAAATAATTAAGAGTAGGATTCGACGTGACACCCATCAGTATCCCTGCACAGCTCAAATCGTTCCGCAGCATTTCTAAACACATTCTGGAGCATTTGCGGGGTTATGTTTTCTGCAGCAGTTCGTATACGTGTACGTAAGTTTTCAAGACTCGTAATCTTCGTCTGATAGACGTGCGATTTGCTAAAGCCCCATGCAAAGAAATCTAAAGGGGTTAAATCTGGTGATCTCGCTGGTCAATGTCTGTTGCTTCCGCGTCCGATCCAGCGATTTGGAAAACGTCCATTTAGATAATCCTGAACAATTTTGGCATAGTGACAAGGAGCACCATCATGTTGATAGACGACGGGGATAGGATTGTTAGTACCGTCGTCTATCAACATGATGGTGCTCCTTGTCACTATGCCAAAATTGTTCAGGATTATCTAAATGGACGTTTTCCAAATCGCTGGATCGGACGCGGAAGCAACAGACCTTGGCCAGCGAGATCACCAGATTTAACCCCTTTAGATTTCTTTGCATGGGGCTTTATCAAATCGCACGTCTGTCAGACGAAGATTACGAGTCTTGGAAACTTACGTACACGTATACGAACTGCTGCAGATAACATAACCCCACAAATGCTCCAGAATGTGTTTAGAAATGCTGCGGAACGATTTGAGCTGTGCACTCAGCCTGAATATGCTTTCCTTCTTCAACACAACACTGTTATTGAGTTAATTAAACTTTGCGTCAAAGATTGTAAATTTCAGTTTGAAAATAAGTTTTATGCTATGTTGTTTGGATTGGCGATGGGAAATCCCCTCTCATCTCTATTAGTTAATCTATATGTGGAATTTTTTTAAAGCAGAATTTTGCCAACTATTGTTAATTTTAACCTTGTTTGGTACAGGTATATAGATGATGTTTTATGCCTTTGGCTAATAATTTGGATGTTGACTTATCTCTTGGTAGGCTCAACAATTTAGTCCAAGCTATTAAATTTACTGTTGAAAAAGAAAATGATGGATGCTTATCTTTTCTGGATTTTAAAATTTGGAGAAGCTTGAATCAGTTCAAATTTGTTCAAGTTTTCTGTAGGCCTACTAATAATAATTCTTATGTGCATTTTTATTTTGACCGTCATCCCTCGATAAAATCTATTTTCTCTGCTATGTTTCTTAGAGCATTGAGAATTGTTAGACCCGAATTTTTAGGTTCCGAGCTATGCATAAAGTGACTATATTTTTAGGAGCAAAAAGCGGGACATTTTTCTATTTTTAGAGTTATAAACTAAAATGACTATATTTTCAGGAGCCAAAAGCGGGACACCTCTCTACCTCATATATATATATATATATACATACATACATACATACATATTATATATAAGCAAACAACCACAAGGAAAAGGAAACACAAAGTCCGAGCGCTTTCGTGATATATTCACATTATCAAGGAGGAACAGAAAATATTCTGTTCCTCCTTGATAATGTGAATATATCACGAAAGCGCTCGGACTTTGTGTTTCCTTTTCCTTGTGGTTGTTTGCTTATTAATAAGGTCACGTGTTATTTTGTGATTCTAGTGCATATATATATATATATATATATATATATATATATATATATATATATATATGGAACATAATTATTACTTTACTGCTTGTATTTTTCTCTTGAGTATATAATTATGAAAAAAATTAACTCAACTGAGAATGGCTTATATCTATGACATACCAATGCACAATATTGTCGTACTTGTTTTTCAATTCCCGTACTTTTCAGTAGATGAAATCTTCTGAAGTAACTCCGGAGTTGATTTCAACATAGTGTAGAACTCCATACAGGGTTTGATTGAAGTTTATTTTAGTTAAAAGTAAAGCTTTTAGAGTTGAGACTTTCAGTTGTGCCTTCTCAGATGTCCACGTCTTGTTCATTTGAGAGAAAGCACGTTCAGTCGAAGCATTAGTTCCTGGAAGACAGAGTATGAACTGAACTAATGCTGACATTCGTTGATGATTGACATCTCTGGCCTTGAAATGAGTGAATACTTCCACCCAGCGCTGGTCTGTTGATAATTTAGATGCATTCCACTCTGCTACTTTCTCATCACTAATGTACTTTGCAAAACACGTGAACTCATCAAATAATTCAGTGTCAAATTTGGGGTCAAATAGTTGTTTTTCAGCAGCAAAATCCATTGTTTTCTCAACAACTGACCACTTTGGAATTTGTTTTAATAAAGCCCACTGCATACACTCAACGTTTGGCAAGTGACCCGACCACTGATCCAAGTACTTAACACACGTGTCATAAAACTCAACTAATATTTTTTTTACAGATAAGGAATCATTAGAATCAATCAACCCATCTTGTTCGTTTGTTTTCACGACTCCTGACTGAGAGTGGCACAAACACATTATCTTTCTTTGATTGCAAATTATCCTTCAGATCAGAAATTGCACTCATCACTTCCACAACTGATATATGTTCACCCTCAATCTTTAAAACCACTTGGTTAAAGGTGGCTGCTTCACAGTGCACAAAGTTGAGCCAGATCTCTGATTGTGGGTTTTCAAAAAAGTTTTTCATTATCACTGGACACTTGCTTTGGCTCAGAAAGTATGATCTTAGACCAGGAAACAACTTGAGTATTCTTTCAACTGCAGGCATTAATGCCAACCACCTTGTTTTACTATATCCCAGTAACTGTTTATATTCAATGTCCACAAAATCACAAAACTCTTTCAGCTCTTCTACTCGAACAGTATAGATGTAGAAATATGAATATATTTTTACAACCACTGTTTCCACATCAATTGGCAGACAGTCACTGGCAGACTGAACAGCATTATGTACAATATGTGCAAAACAACCAATCCCAATTAGTTCTCTACCAATGTAGTCATTTAGCTTCCTGAAAATGTTATTCACTCCTTTTCTTGCAGCACCACCAAAATTACAGTTAGTGTTATCACCAGGCTGAGATTTAAAGTCAATAAGCTTCACTTGAGCACCTTCATATGGCTGAAAGAAGCGAATTAAAACAGGAAACAGCTTGATGTTTCCATGGTTGCTTGCATCAGTTAGCAATGTTATGCAATGAGCATCCTTTAATTGTTTTTTAATTCTGTTTCAGCATATTGTGCAAATACATTTGAAACAATCGCTTCGCACTTTGTTCTGACACATGAAAATTTTGGTTCAAAGCATGTTTTCAAAATTTTTGTTGCACAGTCAGTAGAGCTGAAGCTTTGATTTTCCCTTACTGTATGGTAAGCCCACAAACCCTCAGCAGCAGCTACTTCTAAATCCTTATTACTAGGCGCTACACTTTTAAAATAATCACTCACTATCTTACTAGATGAAGCACCGATATCAACCGATTTGTCTTTTTCAGCCAAGATGCTTAGTAATATCATTAATCCCACCATGTCCAATGCTGAAGTCACTTCTACATTTCTCACACCGTACATCACTTTCTGTTGTTGCTTTTGTAATAAATGGATATTTAGACTGCAGATGTGCATTAAATGTACACTTCCTTTTAGTTTTAGACATTTTGTGTTGTCAAATTAGGCCTGCGACCTTACGTACTATACAATTAATAACTTTCCTTATCCTTCAAACGAAAAACTTTAACCTAGCTGTAAAAGTAAAAAAAAATGGATGCAGGGATAAAAATTAATTAAGGTTATTAATTAAGCAAACATAAAAACATAAAAGCGTTACACTACAACACAACTTTACACAGAGGCCGCTAATGAAACACTGAAACGCTAGTCGGGAATCACGGCACTGCCTCACGGCGACATGTATCGTACCAGTTCCGTTTGCAAGTTAGTATTTAGATTTGGAATTCGGAATGTGGCATAATTCTATTAATTTATAAAGGACATCTAATGTCTAATGTAACAGTAATTTGAATAAAGCGGGACATTTATGAAAATTTGCTCCAAATGCGGGACATTTTCGGGACATTTTGAAAAGAGGGACACATGTCATAAATTCGGGACTGTCCCGCCCAAAATCGGGACTCTAGTCACCTTAGCTATGCAATATCATGAATATTGGTACTAAATTATGTTATCCTATTTCATTTCTAGATAATTGCCTAAGGAAAGCTAAGAATAGGTATTATAATAGTGTAACTGTAAAGGAATTTGAGCATTAGAATATCCTTAGCCTACTTTTCCATCTTAATTTTATATCTTCCGAATTTACTTAAAGCAATTGGTATCAACGCAGTCTTTAAGTATAATAATACTGTTAAATCACTCCTAATCAAGAATAGTCTGGATAATGCGGTTGGTTGTGTGTATTCGATTGGATGTACACGATGTAACTCAGTATATATACACAGTAGGTCAAATGATAACGCGGTAAAACAGCATAAATATGCGTGCAGAACAGCAAATAATTCTAATGCATTGTTTAACCATATGTACAGATGTAATCATAGTATGAACTGGGATAGTTCTAAGTATTCTAGAATGTGCATTCATCAATTTTAAAAATAATTTCAGTAACAGTACGGGAATGTATAAAATTGACAATATACTGTTAAAATACCTTTTGCCTTTAATCAACTCTTGTTAATCATGTGACGATCTTTTTATTTCTCTCCTGTTGTACATACGAGGGCCACTCAATATATTTTGCCCCACCTTTTTTTTTTCCTTTTCAACTTTCCTTGTAAGTTTCAGAAATTTTGTACACAAGTAGTTATATACCTTCTTTACAAGTTTTTATTTTTCCACATAGTCTCCATCCTTTTCTACGGCTTTCCTCCACCTCGAAACAAGGGTTTTTTCCTTGCTGGTGAAAGTCCGCTGGGTTCAACTGGAGCCACCTTTTAACCTCCTTAACAACCTCATCGTCACTCTGAAACTTTCTTCCACGAATAGCATCCTTCATTGGCCCAAACAAATGGAAGTCTGAAGGTGTCAGATCCGGGCTGTATGGAGGGTGGGGTAACACAGTCAAGCGCATTTTTGTGATGGCCTCTCTTGTTTGCACTATCGCTCCAAGTTCTCCATTTTATTGCCTTTTCGCTTTGCATTTTATTTTAGTACGGTTATCGCGCTTAAGATGCATTCAAACACGCAAAAGATTTTGGGATGTTCAGTTAGTTTATCAAGAAACAAAACAGTATAAGGTATAGGGTACTTAACTACTCAGGGAACACTGATAAGTACCCTTGCGTTCAACTGAAGTAACTACGGTACGTGGTGCGCAATATCCACATTAAAACAGAGATTCAACCTCGTTTTCATGAAGTTGAAAATGAAAAAAAGTAAATAAACGTCAAACAATATTTGGATATGTTAAATGTACTTTTCTGGACTTTAAAGAAACCTTCCGAATCCATTTTCTAATTACAAGTCGCAAAATGATAAAGCAAGTACAACATGAGAACACCATGTGACATGCCACAACATGACACACTGTACCAACACTTGCTTATTTAGAGGCTCCTTCGGACGCTCATTTCCCAACGATATGATACCAAGTTCCGAACTCGGTAAAATCACTTTAATTTAATTGGGAACCCATTTTAACCATTAATTTCATAGCCTGAGTTAATATACCCTTGATATGATTTAACATGGTTGTGAAAGAATGGTTAAAATGAAGAGATAATAATGTTAGGTAGTGTTTATCTTCTTTAGGCTAATATTAAGTTTCGCGAAAACCAGATTACACTAGGTTAGGTGGTCGTTTAAGATTGGTTAGTTATTTCCCACGTGACCAATTTCGGTCAGTCACGATCTTTGTAACAAATTTCAACTATGTCAAAGAAACTGGTCTCCGTAAAGGTAAAGGTCATATGACGAAAGGAACCTACAGCTTCTCGTAGAATTCGAACCACTACCGTACCATGGAATACCCAGCGAAGCAGCTTAATCGCTCAAATCTGAAGTCCTAGTCAGAACTCGAACTCAGGACTTTCAGATTAACAGCCGGCGCTCTATACCACTAGGCTACCCTATTGTGTTTAAAAGAAAGTATTAAGAATCAACCTACATCCTGAATTGAAGGAAACCATTAATAAAATCCGAGAAACCAAATCGTAGTTATGGTGTCTCATTGCACAAGGCAATAACTCGAAATTTTTAGTTTGAAGATTCACTACCCTTCCATATCTTTGTAAATTATTATAAACATCTCTAAAATTATTATTATTATTATTATTATTATTATTATTATTATTTTATTAAACTATGATTTTTTTTGGTTAAAACAGACAAATAATTATTGAAATTACTGCCTTTCCCTATGGTATGGCACAATAGCAATTCAGAGCTTTCGTCGGTGGCACCGTAACTGTGCCTCGACTAAACCACTTACTTTGATTAAATTTAAGAGTGATATTTCCTTACATTTAAATTACTTTTCAGTCCTAACTAATTAATGTTATCAAGGCTAAATTACAAGTTATATTTCGTGTATATATATGTGTGTGTGTGTGTGTGTGTGTGTGTGTGTGTGTGTGTGTGTGTGTGTTCGATATCATATGTAACTCGTTTTTTTTTTTGAATTATCATAAAAGGAAATAAATGATTCATGACTCAAATTTATTTATTTACTAATAATGGATTTTGCAGTGAAATTTCATTTGAATTAAAAATATTTAGTGAAATTCCTAAATTTTTCGATATATATATTTTATGCAGGAAGGAGGAGCCAAGGGAGAACGCCCGCAAAAACACCCCTCCATATAGAGAGAGAAGAGAACCAGAAACAAAAAAAAGTTACTTTTTAATTTTTTTTTAATTTTGAAAAGATTGTGTAATGTATAAGTTGCATGCATGTGTAGTGAGGAATAGAGGGAGAATTTGGTGTTTGAGAGCATGCTGGACTGCTCACAGGGTAGATGAGACACGGAAAAAGATCAGCTAAAGAGGACAGTGACAGGAGAAACTGGAATTCCAGCACTCCCTGTCTCCTGCCTAACGTCCTCCCCAGGAGTACTTCCCTGGTCGATTGGTATCTACATTCTCCTCCTCTCAAGAATCTCATATGAAGTTGTTCGTCTCCTCTCAAATATCGGGCTGGGGTAGGTGTAAGCGGTTTAGTTTTTAACGAACCAACCAATTTTTGAAGAAGCAATGGAAATAAAATGCTTTATTATTTTCTCTTTGTAACTTTACAGATGGTTGAGTTTTTTCATAATTTTTAATTTGATAATAAAAGTCAATAAATAATAAACAGATTTACAAAATATTTAGAATCTTCTTTTTGTTCCCTTTCCATTATGTAAAGGTGACACACGTTCTTCCATTCTATTGTTGAACTTTGCCATTTGTTATTGTGAGCAATCATCGTGGTGTCTATTTGCTTTTGTGAACACACTGTAAAAAAAAAAAAAAATTAATGTTATAGAGACTTCACAAGTATAATGGACACTAGGCTGAGTCGAAAATGGAAAAATTTTATTTCTTTAAAAGTACACTATGTGAGAAGTTTCATTTTATCATCTTAACAAAATATTAAAACATCAAGCATGTGCTATCATTGCTACCCCTAGCACATACCCCCCCTTTTTTTAGCCTCATATTTGCATATATTTACTTTAACAAAATATTAAAAAATCAAGCATGTTCTACCCTACTACCCCTATCATATGCCACTCCTCCCTTTTTTACCTTCATATTTTCAAATGTTTAATGTTGTTATAAAGGGTGTTTCAAAAGTCTTTACCCTTTTTTTCCCGAAGGACCCTAAGGTGACCATACATTCAACACAAACCTTTATAAAATGTTTATTGATTTTCCGCCAACTTGGTGCATCTTATCCAAACGCGTTCGGAAAGATTTGAGCAGATTGCGGAACAATTGCGTGTCGTTTTGCATCGATTCAAGGACCGCTGACAATACTCGAACAAGTGTCTCACGAGAATTTCGATCTTCGACATCCGGGATCGCATCCAACTGCTCCTCTGCGCGAGCTTTGACAATTGCGCCCAAATTCTCTGCTGGGTTAAGGTCAGGCGAGTTGCCCGGCCACCGTCCGAACCCGGAATAACGAAAGAAATCAAGTTCCTGCTCGTCCAAGAGCGCGTGAGTCGCGTTGGTCTTCATGCAACCAGCCATGTCGTGAAGGAAAGTCACTTGATCGAACCTTCCTTGTCGATTTCGAGAAGTCCGCAGAAATGGAAGCACCTTTTCCTTCAACACATGTTCGCGGAAATAAGCGCCATCCCAGGATTGACCGTGCGGTTTAACGTCCTTGGGGAAAAAAAGGGTAAAGACTTTTGAAACACCCTTTATGATACATGATAAGTTGTTTGTTTAATGTTCGATATTTTTATGTTTCAGATAAATAGAAATAATTTTTCAGATAAATAGAAATAATTTGCATTTGCTTTAATTATAATTTGAATTATCATAAATTATAAATTACATATAATTTGATTTTACTTCTGAATATAAACTATGACTACTAGAAGCAAGTCCTCAAATGCAGCCTTTGGATATCCTACGGAATTCCCAGCAGCCATGACTCCTTCAAACGCAGATGTTGTGAGACACTACCTTTTTGTGCGCCGTCGTGAAGAAGCTAAATCAAAACGATCAGCAACTGCTAATGATTGTTATAGGGTTGTTGTGAACGGTCAACTAAAAGCACAAAAAGAAATGACTGAAGCCACCAATGTTTTACCATCGGAATTTATAGAAAATACCGAAGAAGACATGGCTGTAGATTCAGAGAGTCAGGCTGTAGATTATGAGGCCGATTTAGAATTGACTGAGAATATTCAGAACAAGCACTCCAGTAAAAAGCTAGCATTAAGAGCAGGTCGTTATCGTGTAAGTTGTAGAGCTGCAGCTGCAATAGTCAATGCAGCTTTAAAAGATATGGGGATCCTTAACCACACCAACATGCTTGACAGAAAGAAATTAGAAAAAGAAAGAAATCGCATGGGTGAAACAAATACTTTTAGGTCTAAATCTGAAAATCTGAAAATGGAGTGCTTTGGATTTGATGGAAGGAAAGATCACACATTAACTCAAAGTGGAAAGATAAAAGAAGAACACTGTTATTGTGAAAGAACCTGGAAGCATCTATGTAGACCATGTCACACCAGATAATGGAACTGCTCGCTGCATAGCAGAAGAGTTGATAACTATTATTACAGACTCGAACAGCACAGATACTATCAAAGCTTTACTGTGTGATGGTAACTCCTGTAAATACAGAAAAATTGGTGGAGCTATAAAACTGGTTGAAATTCATCTTAACAAACCAGTGCAGTGGTTGGTGTGCCTCTTGTATTTGAATGAGCCGCCTTTTATGTACGTTTACAAAGCTATTGATGGTAAAACAACAGGTCCAAATACTTTTCTGGGTTCAATTGGGAATAAACTGAAAACAGATTTAACAAAATTGGAGGTAGTCAAGTATTCTCGCGTAAAGGGAAACATCAAAGAAATTCCAGCAAATGTTGTGAAGGAGCTAAGCAGTGATCAAAGATATCTCTGATATGTGTCTGGCAGTGCAAACTGGAGACACTTCTCAAGATCTGTCCACTCGATCCCCAGGTACCCTTCACCATGCTCGCTGGCTAACTCTAGCCACCAGGGTCCTTCGATTATATATCTCAACGCCAAATCCCGATAAAAACCTTCAAGATATAGTCAAGATTATTATGCAGTTCCATGCTCCAGGGTGGTTTTGGGTAAAATCTCATCCTAATGCAACTGATGGTGCATATAAATTTTGGCATTTAATGTGCTTGCTTCGAAATTTAGATGAACAACATAGATCAATCATAGAAACAGTATTAAAGAATAACGCCTATTTTGCCCACACAGAAAATATACTCATATCAATGGTAACTGACAAGAGACTAGAAATTAGGGAGCAAGTTATGCAGAAAATCATCCTTTCAAGAACAGGATTTTCAGGTACCAGAAACTTTCAATTGCCTCGAACCCTCAATTTCCACTCTACTGACTACACCGAGATGATCTATTGGCAAAAGGAGATCATTACTCCTCCACCACTGCAAAACAATTTTGGCGACGATGAGCTACTACATGGTCGATGTAAGCCACTGGAGATAGCTTCTTTTCCATGCGACAGTCAAAGTGGGGAAAGGGCAGTGAACCTAGTAACAAAGGCATGTCAGGAAAGAATAGGATATGACAACCGTCAAAAGTTTATCTTAAACTCATTAGAATCAAGGCGAAAACTGCCCAAGTTTGAATGGAAAGGCCCACTGGAATGAGTAAGAAACATATGAAATAAAATTTCCTAATGATATTGAAAGTTAATTTGAGATTATTACCAATTATGTTAAGTTCAGTTAATACAAATTTTAAAAATTAACTAGTTAAGTCTGTTAAGTTAAGGTGAATTTTGAAAGTTAATCAATTAACTTTCTTTCTTGAAAGTTGTTTGTAGACTCGCATTATATACAGGGTGTCCCATAAGTCCGGCATCATAGGAGAAATTCATATTTTTCTATTTCTACAAACCATAATTCATATTTTTCTCTTTCTACAGGCCATAATGTCTGTGAACAAGGAAGAACGAATCCAGATAATCTCTGGGGCCACTTGAAAGCGCTGGTATACACAGAGAAAATTAGGAGTGTTGAACATTTGGGGCAGCGCATTATTGGGGCATGTAACACCATTACTCCTGACATCATTCACCGTGTGTTTGCTGACTGGGTATCACGTCTGAATTTGTGTATTGAAAACAATGGTGGACATATTGAGCACGTTCTGTAAATAAAAGCTTTTGTTTTGCCTTTTTTTATTATTTTCCTATGATGCCGGACTTATGGGACACCCTGTATAATGAAGGTAATGATAAACCTGGGAGCAAGTGTAGTTTACGTCCCCCTGACGCAAAAGGGGACACAAACTACACTAGGTCAAAGTTGGGGAACGTAAACTACACTAGGATAATGTAGGGGAACGTAAACTACACTAGGCACCACAGGGGGATGTAAACTACACTTGCTCCTAAACCTATAATTATGTGGGATCACCTCGTATGTGTGGTTGTCAATGTCTGATAAATTATATGTATTTTTTGGCATATTATACAGGGTAAAACATAAGGATAATTTCTTCTATAAGCTTTCATTATTTTTCTGTTTCTTATAAATAAATTAAATTTGTTTATGGTCTCAACTCATCTTTTCTTGATAAGTCTCAACTTTTAGGCATTTAATAGTTTTCCATTGTGAAAATGAAGGCAAAATTAATTTAATAATAAATTGTTTTCTAAACTCTACGTTTTATATTGTATCCTATTGACAGTGAACATAATCCAGATTCCTTACCAACAATAGTTAAATTATACACATAAAATATATACTTCACTCACAAATTAAACATGCTTGTTAACTTTACAGAAGATGAGGTTCTCAAACCTTTAATCTCTTAGCCTATTATATTTCACTCAAAAAGATAAAAACAACATTTTTGTAGGAAAATTAATTGAAGTTAATCAATTAATTTGGAGATATTTCAATTAAGTTAAGTTCAACTTTTTTAAAATTTTACTAGTTAAGTTAAATGAATTAACTTAATCGGTTAATCGGCAAAAAAGTTGTTAATTAACTTAATTGACCCAACCTGATATACAGGGTGGCTCAAAAGTCAGGAGCCATAGGCACATTTTATTAAATTATAATAAATGTTCGAATTGGTGGCCTTCCACTTAGATATACTTTCTGACGTGTTGAATGCATGATGTTTGAACATTCCTTAACACATTGGTACTGATTTTGGCACACTCAGATGTGATTTTATCCTTTAGAGAACGTATGGTTCTGAGTCGATCAGCATAGACTACCGACTTGAGATGGCCCCACAAGAAAAAGTCAAGAGGTGTGAGGTCTGGAGACCTAGGTAGCCGTTCGACAGGTCCTCGCCGTCCGATCCACTTGCTTGGGAATGTTTTATCTAAAAAACTCCGGACAGTGGTTGCGAAATGTGGTGGTGCACCAGCCTAATGAAACCACATCTCCGCCCGTTCTGTCAATGGAATGTCGTCCAGTATTGGCATTAGAAATGTTTGCAGCATATACAGATATGTTTCACCTGTTACATTGCTGTCGAAAAAGTACGGACCAATTAACCGATTCCTCCAGAGCGCAGCCCACATCATAATTCGTGGATCGAATTGCACATGTCCTTCCTCCAGCCAGTGAGGGTTCTCATTGGCCCAATAGCGTGCATTATGCCTATTGACACGACCGCTGAGGTGAAATATCGCTTCGTCGCTGAACATGATCTTTCGTTGAAGCTGTCGATGTTGTAGAAACCACTGGCAGAACTCTACACGACGGTCTTTGTCGTCACCGTGCAGTTCCTGAACGAGTTGGACTTTGTAGGGGTGGAAGCGTTTTGTTGTAAGAATTCGTTGAATGGATCTTCTGAAGACACCCGTTTCCTGAGAACTTTCTTAAGGACTTACGTGGGCTGTTTTCGAAGTGATTGAGTACCGTTAGTGATGTTGCTGCATCGGTTGAACTTTTTGGCCGATCATGAACACTTCCCGTTTCTTTGAAGCGAGTGAACAGTTTTCCAACTGATGCCTGAACAACTGGCGGTCTCTCAGGGTGTTTGTCATTAAAAGCAGTAGCAACTGATCGGTGTGTGTTACACGCCTTGCATACATTAAAACTATTTCCACCCGTTCATTCAATCATTTTTCTGTGCCATAAATTCAACAACAAATCTGAAAAGAACAAAACACATATTAAAACAAATTATTAAAATGTGCCTATGATTCCTGACTTTTGTGCCACCCTGTATGTATATATATTATTAACTAAGGTGAAAGTATGAATATGTAAAAACGTGACGAATATTTTTGTTTGTGTAGAAGAAAAAACTAATTTTATCTTTTTCGTTCATACTCGTATTTGCTTATTACATATTTCAATATAATTTTGTTTTCAAAATATGAGGATTTAAAAGTTCCATTTTCATATTTATATTTCGTCTCGCGTCTGCAAAATTATTCAACAGCTCTCTCTCTCTCTCTCTCTCTCTCTCTCTCTCTCTGTTATTTCATTCCGTTCAGTAAAGTGAATTTTATTTTTTTAATAAAGAGATTATTTATTTTTAAATTCTTTAGAGTGTTTTAAAGAGTGTTTGCTTAGTTTCACTTCACCGTCACTGGGTGGAAGAGAGTGTAGGGAAGCCATTTTGCTACAAAACTCCAGGACTGGATCTCGCTGTTGTTGGTATTTAAACGAGTCCAATTCAATGTGTGACACTGTATCAAATTTTTTTGACTTTACATCGAGTCAGTTAAAGTGAAGTGGAGAATTGGGGAGATTGGTACTGTTCGATGGTTCCCAAGCAAACTGTGGTCTTAGGACTCAAACCGGGGGAGGCTGCAACTTTGTTAGGAATATGGTACAGTATGGTACAGTTCCGGAAAAAAAGTACAAATTCTAAAACGCATAAAAAAATTTACTAATTAGGAATGACTTGGTTTTGTTTTTTGACATTTTATTTGTCACCAAAAATAAAAATATCCAAAAAAAAAACCCAGAATATTATCAATTAGTAATTTTTGGTACTTTTTAGAAATTTTACGTTTCTAGGCAAACTTTTTTTCGTAACTGTACATTAAGTACATTATTTTCTAACAAGTGTTCTTCGAGGCCTAAAAATTAACTCAGGTGGTTCGAAATGAGAAATGGTTTGAAACCGCTGGTTTACCACTGGTTTACCACAGGTGCAGGGGGATAATAATAATGATTATAATAATAATAATAATAAACTCAAAATTCGCTAATTTGAAATATACTGTAGATACGATTCCTTTCAAGGATGCAGGCATACTTCCCAACATTTTGAAAAGCAAAAGCGGTAGGATTTGTAATCAATGTCAGGGGATCCCGGAGCATGCCCTTATCCCCGGGAAATTTTTTAAAATCTAGCTTTAAATGATGCACTTTAGTGTTGGGATCGTAAAATTGGGATTTAATAATGAATATAAAATAACAGTTCATAATGTATAAATGTAAGTTAGGTTTAATAGATAGGCCTATTTACCACCTTTTACACTCTATCCTGAATTTGGACGAGAATAAGATCAGGCAAAGGTTTGTTATCACGTGATATCCTCCTCTAGTCCTGCTCAATCGTGTTCCTGAAGCTAGGTTAGTTTTTGGATAGTATCAGAATTATGTAAATAAAGCAATATAATATCAGAAAATAAGCCAAAAAAGTTAGTTAACTAATACAGAATAATTAGGGAGTTATAAAAATTATGAACATCATGTATTAATTATTGTCTTTTAAGTTTTAGGTTTGAAGATAATTGAAAAAAAAGATCACATGCCAGAGTCGTTGGAAGCAGTTCGTTCATCTTAAGAACGTTTTGCTCTCTCGTGTTAATGTTTTTCCTTTCAGTTTCTCTATTGAAGCCCGTGGGAAGTAGGGCCTATATTAAGATGAGTTAATAACAGTAAATCAACTTCATTTTTGACTGGAGCCGGCGACGGGAATCTCTTGTCCGCAGCCCTAGGCTTTTATTCATGTCTCATGCGAGGCTACATCGTTTTTGAAGGCCTATTTTATTTTCGGTCAAGGCTTAACCTTGTATCTTGAATTATATAACGTAAGTGTAAAGTTAAAGTAACCTGTGAACACAAGACTAAAAGTATAAAAATATTGGTGTTTCCTAAAAAAAATTTATATTAATTAATAGTAAAATAAAAATTGAATTAATGAGTTTAACAATAATACAGTTCGATAAACAATCTTAATTTACTTAGTTGTGGTTCAGCAGTGAAAAAACAAAGTTAAACTAAGAATAGGCTGACCATATTTCCTTGAGACAAAAACGGGACATTGGGATGGCAAAAAAGGGACGGGGTTATGTAATATTCTGTATTCATGAAAAAGTAAGTACATAAACATATTGAGCTTACAATTATTCTTCAGTGACAGAACCCATACAAAAATTTAGGTAGACGTAGAGGGGGACTGTATTTCACCACGATCGTACCATGAATATTTCTCCGATGAAGTAATCTTACGCAGCAAATTTCGGTCTTTCAACACCTTATCATAAAACTTCTCACACTCCATGACACAATTTTGTCTTACAACTAACATAGCCCTCATTGTCTCAACACTTAATCTAGATTTCTCCTTTGACCACATACTGTTCATAACAGAAAATATTCTCTCAACAGGTGCTGTACTTCCTGGAAGACAAAGAATAAACTCTACAATATTACAAAAGTCTTATAGGTTATGAATAATAATTAATTTATGATTGACCAATATTAAAGTATATTTATAGTTTTTATTCAAAACGGGACAAAATTGACATTTTTATTAAAACGACGGGACGGCCAGGAAATATAAAACAAACGGTACTGTCCCGTTCAAAACGGTACGTATGGTCAGCCTAACTAAGAACAAAAGCTCATTGGTCACGTAACCTCAAAATCTTGAGTGTGTGTGTAGACACACTCCAATCCACAGACGAATCGATGAACGGTTTACCGGAACAGCAACATCCGGAAACCCCCGAACCCTTATTAATGCATTCTGAGCATAAAAGGTTTGATATTATTTGCATGTTGTTCGTGTTGATAGTGAAAATCGGTAGCCTACCGCCTAAAGCGGTAGGGTTGGCAAGTATGGATGCGAGGTTTTACAGGGTGGTCCCTGGTGACCCGATTGTGGTTGGTTGGGAAAGTTACCTGTCGAACGAGAAAAGGATATTATACAAACATAGAATGCCACCACAGTAAGTTCACAAACATATAATTAATACGAGATGGTATCGTTGACAGTTTCGTACATGATGTTACAACTTTGCTCATTTATCTTTGTATAATTCTCACCAAGGAGATAAAATTTATCTTCTGTTTACCTTCGTATTGTATGTCACTTACAGATCAGTTTATTACTCATTGGCACTCTCACTATATATGTTAACATAAATATAACCACAACTGATGAAATTAAGAACGAAAACGCGTTAAGTTTTAATCTTATGTTCACACGTTAAAAATAAACTTTACGTTGCGTTATATAATTTGCCGAAAAAGGGAAAGGCCTAGCTAGGGACGGAGAAATTTACCTCGAATGGGACATCATTAAGCGGATTTTAGAAACTGGATTTCATGCTTAATATAGACTCACTTATCCCAGGCCATTATTAAGATAAAATTATTTACGCAAAAATGAAAAGAAGCGCCGAAACATCTTTCGTCTCATCTCCCTTCCTGGTCTCTCTCTCTCTCTCTCTCTCTCTCTCTCTCTCTCTCTCTCTCTCTTTTATAGCGCCTCTCAGGATCGTAGATTTCCAGTTTTCATTGTGCATCCAAAGTTTCTTTAATTCTTTGTTTCACACGTTCTTAGAACTTAAAGGCATTTTAAATGCGTCACACTAGAGCAGGGGTGGGCAACCTTTTTAAGTGAGCGTGCCAAAATCGTCAAATCTTTGATGCAAAATTTTCTCACGTGCCAACCGAAATTTTGGGGAACATATTATTATTTGGTGCCTTTTAAGTATTGGGAGAACCTTTTCAAATAATCAAAAATTACACTGGAGCGGTAAAATCAAAGAATATTGTAAGAGTGATTATTGTAAGTCATGTAAGATTGAATAAATGTAAAATTTAGTGACGGAATTTTTACTTGAAGGTCGTTCTACCCTGTTGATAGCGTGGATATTTTTTATTAGCCTTCAAGTGTAATTATAGCTGCCATATACAGCCACACAATTTAAAAACGCAATTTTTAACATCAGCAAAAGAGTAAACAATAATTCTGATTTTTTTTTGTTTTTTATATATCGGATCAATCAGCCATAAGTTTTTTCAAGTTTTCCCAATACATTACAGTGCCCAATCTCATAATCGTTTTACGTGACTAAAGCACAATGAAAGAAAATAAAAGTAAAGATATTTTTTTATTGATTCTTAATCCCTTATGAATAATACATAAAAATTACAGAGAAAATAAAATGTTATTTTACCTACATAATATATTAAACATAAGTTAATCTTTACCATTTTTTAGCAGAAAACATTAAGTTAAAATATAAAACTCAGCGAAGAATTTGGATATTTATTATTTAATTTTTTTTAAGGTGAGCCCGGGAAATCGCGTGCCGGAAAAAAGTCGTTGGCGTCCCACGTTTGGCACGCGTGCCAAGGGTTCCCCACCCCTGCACTAGAGGTTTTAATGAATCCTAAATGCTTTATACGAGTATTATTTAAGTACCTAAATGAACCTTTTATTATATTACGGCCAATTTATAATTAAAATTATTATAATTTATGAAATTGAATTCCAAACAATTGTGGCGCAAGGGTGTTCACAAGTGCGCAAATTAAAGGCGCGTTCTGACGTTAATAACAATAAAGACCATTGGTTGAAAAACCTGGTGTGATCTGACGACAACCGTAACAATGAATGCAGCTGATTGTAGCACTACTACTTAATTTCCAAAATGGCTGCTGAGCATGCAGTTCATCCCAGATTCCAGATGTTATGCGAAGTCGCATACATTAATTGACCTGTGCGAGACCACATTGATATTCGTCATAACAAATGATGACCTATCTTTTATCTTGCGTTATTCAGTATTATTTATACTAGCAAAAATACCGCCCTACGGGCGTTTTTTGCTATTTCCTGCGGAAGGCTTGGAGCCCTCGGCCAATTACTTCATCTGGGAAATGAATTTTCTTACCTCAAGGTATTATTTCCTGATAAAATATAAAAAGAACACTTCATCATAAACTTATCTTTATTTCATTACTGAAGAATCTCCTTGTAGACATAATTGTCAACAAATACTCCTTTTTCATTTCTTTCTGTCAGGACTTTCAGCAAAAGATCGGCGCTACGCCCGATTTCGCTAGATCTGCGGTACTTGGGCATTCGGCCCAAACCGAATCGAATTATGGGCCTACGGCGTATTTTATTTTGAACATCATTCCTATCCGTCTCACCTTGGGCCTCAGTAATTGGGGTGCCTGCGGCGCCCCAATTACTGTCGGTTCAATTATTTGGTCAATAAAACTATAGTCATGAAAATCTAAAGCTTCACAAATCTTGATACAATGAGCTCAAATGTGAAGCTTAAGATTTTCATGATTGCGTTCTTTTCTATAGTTTTATTAATCAAATAATTAAACTGACAGTAACTGGGGAGCCTGCGGCCCCCCAATTACATGGCTGCCTTCTTTTCTATAGTTTTATCGCGGTGCTGGGGCTTTTGGGCTTAGTAATTGGTGGGGGGAAGGGTGGGGGTTGGTCACACATGTATTTTCGTTCATTACTCATCACCCCGATCCACCATACGAAGTTTGATCAAAATCGGTTCAGAAACGTAATTTTTTTCTGCGGACACACACACACAACACACACACACACATTTTCGGTAAATCTATATTATAATGGAGGTAAGTGCGATATATATTTTAGCTTCAAATTTTCATTTTTGTACAGTTATAGCAATATAATGTTCAATAGGATTTACTTTAACGTTATACAAAAGAGCAGCAGCGAAAATGCATTTTAAAGTTTATAAATTTTTTTTGGTTACATATATATATCGCACTTAGCTCCATTATAATATAGATAAAAAATTTACAATATTTTGTCTAGTTTAATCGTTAATAATTATCATAGTTTACAAAAATTTTCTCTCCCAACACCTTCCCACTTAATACTACGTACTTCAATCGTCATTTGTACCTCGAAAGCGAGAATACTGGACGTGAGAATTTTAGATTTAGCCTAACCTATCTTAACCTAACCTAACGTCAACCTAACTTAAGCCAACCTATAACACAACCAAATATAACCTAACCCAGGACCGAAGTGGAAAATGAGAAAGGGAAAGGGAGTAGTATGAAGTGGAAAAAGTTCTCAATTAATAAACAGTAATACAGTATTTGAAAAAATTATCCAGTAACGCACGCTCTAAACCAGGGATTACCACTAGGAAAACTTAGGTCCGGATCCGGACTCCTGACGCATTTTATACGGACAACCAGAAATATAGAACCATTTGGATTAAATGTCAGCCATATTTCGAAAACACCGAAAAATAAAGAAGTGTGGGTAGCGGCCGTTGGTATAGGTATAGAAACACCAATGCGGGCCGCAGAGAAAAATTAATTGGTAGCCCTCGTTCTAAACCGAATCCTACAGAGTTCATTATTCATCTTGTGTCCCATTTTAATTCAACTTTAAATGAAAAATTTAGCACTTACTCTTCAGGAGTTTGGTCATACGTTTCAGCTGAAATGTCTAATTCATGCACCTACATTAGTAGTTTCGTTATATGTTTCAACTGAAACGTATAATTCATGTATATTCATTAGCAACATGATTGTACTTTTCAACCGAAAATTATAATTTATGAACTTTAGTACTATTGCCGCAAAAATGTAGAGTGCATTGCAACTGCATGCAACATTGCGACATTGCATGCAACATGATTAGAGTGTTGTTTAACCCTTGCTCCCCTTCACGCCCCTTTTAGGCCTCCCCAGTTTATATATATTATATATATATATATATATATATATATATGATACACACAGACCGTGCATGGAACAAGGAACTCTTCTGGATAATTAAATCCACTATAGTCCGAATAAGTAATGGTAAATGACAAATACCATAGTTTTTTCTTTTTCATGATGCCAGCCCGACGTGGGCAACGGGTCACTCGCAAAGCGGTCACATAAATATAGCTTCCCTCACCAGCTATCTGCAAAGCAGACAGGATCCAGCTTAAACCCTAGATCCATGTCCCAAAGCTGGATCCTGTCTGCTTTGCAGATAGCTGGTGAGAGAAGCTATATTCATGTGACCGCTTTGCGAGTGACCCGTTGCCCACGTCGGGCTAGCATCATGAAAAAGAAAAACTATGGTATTTGTCATTTACCATTACTTATTCGGACTATAGTGGATTTAATTATCCCAGAAGAGTTCCTTGTTCCATGCACGGTCTGTGTGTATCATATATACACAAACACACACACACACACACATATTATATATATATATATATATATATATATATATATATATATATATACATACCGGGTGTTTCAAAGTCCCTCACTAATTTGATTTTCAATTTTCTTTGCAGCTAATCGACCAACGACGTTCATCTTGTGGTAAACTCTTACTCAGTAGTTGAGAATGTTTTGAGTCTACATTTGAAGTTTTGCTCCGTTTTCTTCTGCTACCATGCTGACTCTAGAGCAGAGGTGTAAAATCGCTGCATGGCAGAGGTTTTTCAATCTGTGGTCGAAGTGCAGCGACGATTCCGGGCAGTCTACGGACAGCATTATGCACCGGATAGGAACACCATCGTCGCCACCCACCGGAAGTTTATGGAGACGGATCCGTAAACGACAATCCACGATCAGGAAGACCTCGAAGTGGGCGGAGTGAGGAGAATGTCGAAACTGTCCGTGAGGCGTTTACTCAGAGTCAAGGAAAGTCCATTCGGCGAGCTGCTGTGGAACTGAACATCAGCGCGACAGCTATCCAACGGATTTTGCGGCGTGGTCTCAAGCTGTATCCGTACAAGATCCAGGTGGTTCAGAAGCTGGAACCTCAAGACTACGATTGCCGGGTGGAGATGTGTGAGACACTGCTGCATCACTACGAAAGAGACCCATCGATCCTGGAGCACATGCGGTTCAGCGACGAAGCTCTCTTCCACCTTTCTGGTCGCGTCAATCGGCACAACACCCGCATCTGGGGAACTCACAATCCTGCGGAGATCCGTGAACATGAAAGGGACACGCCGAAATTGGTCGTCTGGTGTGCCATCTCCTCAGCTGGGCTGATTGGTCCGTTCTTCTTCCGGATCAAGATGGAAATTCCGTGAACGTCACGGAGACAATTACCTTCGTATGCTTCAGGAGTTCTGCATCCCCCAACTGTCAGCTGTAGCTGACATGCAAGAAGTCATTTTCCAGCAAGACGGTGCCCCTGCTCATTACTCGCGTGAGGTTCGCTCATTTCTAAATAAGCAGTTCCCGGATCGGTGGATTGGTCGCCGTGGTCCCATCGAATGGGCTGCTGCTCGCTCGCCTGATCTTACCCCATGCGACTTCTTTTTGTGGGCTACATTAAGCAAAGTGTACGCCACCAAGCCGCGAGTCCTCCCCACACTAGAAGAACGGATCAGGAATGCGTGTGCTTCTGTTACTCCCGAATGTTGTCCCAATGTCGGCCAAGAATGCGTAAAACGGTGGCTCGCTTGTTTCGAAAAAGACGGTGCCCACGTTGAGGTGTACCAGTGACTTTCCAGTAGACTTATGAAGCCAAGTTTGATGCCACCAAAATTCTCATGAATCGTAGACTCAGCAACCAAATTGTCATTTGGTTCCTCTTGTAATTGCTATTTTAATAAAATTTTAAAAATAATGAGGGACTTTTGAAACACCCTGTATATATATATTAGGGGCACTCAGTATATTTTGCCCCACCTTTTTCTTAGCTAAATAATAGGCCATGGGGCTGAAATGTCTTTTGAGCCGTAAGTTTGAACTTTCTGCACTTCACATAACCGGATTTTTCCAGTTTGAACCTCCCCTCCTTGTATAAAACCGCTTTTAAACGCCCTTGTATAAAACCGATGGTTAACGCAGTTTCGAAAGTGGCGTCTGACAGTGATGTGCGACGTAAACAGAGCTGTTATCGAGTTCTTAACAGCAGAGAAGGAAACAGTTGGAAATATTCACAAACGTCTACAAAACATTTACGGAGATGCTGCTGTTGATCGAAGCACAGTTGAACGCTGGTCTAAACGTGAGAGATCATCGGAGAGAGAGGGAGAGCCAGCCTCGATGATGAGCCACGCAGTGGTCGCCCGGCATCGGCTGACATCTCACACTGTGTAACGTGCTAACAAGCATCATTCGATCAAATCGGCGCGTCACATACAAGGAGCTATCACTAGAGCTAGGAATTAGTGAAGGAAGTGTGAATACGATAATTCATCAACTGGGATACTCAAAAGCGTGTTCATAATTTGTTCCTCGCGAACTGACTGAAGATCAGATCACAAAGCCCAAAGAAAAGAAATTGCTTCTGAGTTGTTGGTTCGATACGAGACAGAAGGGGATGACTTCCTTTCACGAATTGAGACTTGGGTACACCACTTTGAACCTGAACCAAACCGCCAATCCATGGAGTGGCATCACGCAGACTCCCCACGCATGAAAAAGTTAAAAATGACTCCCTCTGCAGGAAAGGTTATGACCACCATCTTGTGGGACATGAAAGGGGTGATTCTGGTGAACATTATGAAGAAAGGACAAACAGTCAACTCAGAGGCATATATTTCTACCCTACAGAGATTCCAGAGACGTATAAAAGCGAGTTCGACCTGAGAGAAAACTGCAAGACGTCCTTCTTTTGCACGATAACGCAAAACCACACAACAGTTTGCAAACAAGAGAGGCCATCACAAAAATGTGTTTGACTGTGTTACCCCACCCTCCATACAGCCCGGATCTGGCACCTTCAGACTTCCATTTGTTTGGGCCAATAAAGGATGCTATTCGTGGAAGAAAGTTTCAGTGACGATGAGGTTGTTGAAGAGGTTAAGAGGTGGCTCCAGCGGAACCCAGCGGACTTTTACCAGCAAGGATTAAAGGCCCTTGTTTCGAGGTGGAGGAAAGCCGTAGAAAAGGATGGAGACTATGTGGAAAAATAAAAACTTGTAAAAAAGGTATGTAATCACTTGTGTACAAAATTTCTGGAACTTGAAGGAAACTTGGAAAGAAAAAAAAGGTGGGGCAAAATACTGTACATTGAGTGGCCCTCGTATATGTATGTGGGTGTGTATGCGTGTCTAGCAAAGCCTCTTATATATATATATGTGTGTGTGTGTGTGTGTATATGTATTATATATATATATATATGTGTGTGTGTGTGTGTGTGTGTGTATATATATATTATTATATGTGTGTGTGGGTGTGTAAATGTGGGTAGCCTAAAATAAAACGCCAGAAGGAGGAGAGAGTTCCTTTCACTGCGACGTCTCGATGCATTTTGAATTCCTCAGCATCACGGCCATCTGAGTTAGAAGGCAGCCAGTCGTATTTGGCGTACACAGTTATTTACATACATATAAAGGTGAATTACCATCGTTATGCCTCAAAACACACACATACACACACACGCACGCACATCGTATATGACGTACACACATAAGTAGAATCTAACACAGTTCTATCATAACAAAATACAAGCCTTCCTTAAAATATCTCACGATTCCCAATATATATATATATATATATATATATATATGTAGAGTGACGTTCATAAGTCTGCGTCCACCTTATAATTACCCAATTTATTTTAAATTGTACAAATATATATGATAATTACAACAAAATTTGATTTTTTATAGTTACATTATTTGCTTCTAAATGTAATTATTATAAATTGGTAAAGAAATTAACAATATAATGGCATAATCTTATTAATAATCGATATGACCTCCTTTTGCTTTAATGACAGCTTCCACTCTGTGAGGCATAGATTCGACAAGTTTCTGGATAACATCTTGTGTTATGCCGTTCCAGCATTCTTCTACATTCTCCCTGAGAGAATCAAGTTAAATTCTTTTTAGCTTTTAGACTCTTCAAATGGTCCCAAAGATGATCTATTGGATTGAGATCAGGACTTTGTGGAGGAAACTTCATACTTTGTAGAACACCTTCATCTTTTTTCTTGTTGAGATAGGTCATGCAAAGGTTAGAAGTGTGCTTTGGGTCGTTATCCTGCTGGAAAATGAATTCTTGACCACAAAACCTCAATCCTGATGGTATTGCATGTCTCACTAGTATGGAGTGCTACTTCTCTTTTGTGAGAATGTAAGTGATTCTGTGAAGATCTCCAACTTCAGAATAACTGAAACAACCCCAAACTTGAATGTTGCCTCCACCATGTTTTACTGAATGTTTTATGCAGGGATTTATCAGTTTTTTGTTGGGTCTACGTCTAACATAAACTCTTGTATGAGACCCAAAAAGTTCCACTTTTGATTCATCAGTAAAAAGAACTTTTTTCCAGTCGTCTACAGTAAAATTTCGATATTCTCTTGCCCGCTCCAATCTTTTAGCCTTATTTTGTTTCCTCAGTAGTGGTTTGGACACACCAACTCTGCCATGGAGACCAGCTTTAAGTGTTCTTTTTATAGTACTTGTACTTATTGGAGAGTTCTGTTGTTCATTCATCTGTGCCTGAATCTGGGGAGCTGTGGTTTTTCTGTCACGCAGTGATGTAACCTTGATGTAATGATCCTCAGAATCAGTAGTCACTTTAGGTCTGCCAGATCTTGTTTTTGAAGAACACGATCCAGATTCTTTATATCTGCTTATAGTTCTTTAGACGGCCCCTTTTGAAACGTTAATATTTGCCGATATCTGGCGTTGGGACATTCCCTCTCTTGAAAGGGTAATTATTTGCCCTCTCTGGGATAAACTTAATTCCTTAGATATTTCAATTAAGGCCTGTAAAGAGAGAATAGAGAAAATGATTAATTATTGTTTAATCAAATTGCTACAGTGTCATTGACTAATTGGTTTTATCAGTTATAATAGACCAGTTGTTAAAGTTACTGTATGAATACACTATTTTTAGGATTAATAACATTTGGCTACGATCTGTCACCAATACCTGGGTTAAAATCGGTGTTATTATACTGCAAAGAAAAAACGTTACAGGACCAAAAAGGACAATTTTCATTAATGGGTCTTTTCTTATGAATGCAGTAGAATATATGAAATACCATTTCTTGTAAAAGAAAATACCTTACTATAGTGGACATACTTTCTCAGAGTTGTATTATTTCCTAGAAATTGTCTAAAACTGAGGTGGACGTAGACTTTTGAACGTCACTGTATATATATATAACAATAAATAAAAATTTTAGAAAGTCGATATCAGCGTATGTCTTTATAAAGGATTTACATTTGATTTCCAATATTCTGAATAGTTTTTTATTTTCACTACTGAGTTTCTTAATAATAATTAATTCTAGATAAGAATTTGCAGTATGCTAAGAATACTGTTTTTCATTTTTTCTTCTGCTGACGCGTTTCGTTCATATACTTTGAACATCTTCAGAGCTTTATACATAATTTTAAAGTAAAATGGGTTATATATATTTTTTTTATTGTAAATTTGATACAATTTCAAATTAATTTAAGAATATTCGAAAGTTCATTAAATTTTATATTAATTTTCGGTTTTTTCATTTTAATGTAAAAGGCTTCGGCAATTTTTAGTTTTTGTACGTTATGTGATGAGTATAAGATTTAAAAGTTTTGTGAGATATCTTTTAAACTTAATATTTTATGATCTATTCTGTAATGTTCGTTAATTTTACTTGGACGATATTTATGTTGGTATGCTCGCTCTTTAATGTGGTTTGTGGTGTAACCAATGTAAGTCGACGTACAGTCAACTACAGGACACGTAAATTGGTACACCACATGATGTTGCTTATCAGGGTTTTTGTTGCGTGTCGAAAAATGGCTTGATAACTTTTTGGTTTTATAGTATATGTTAACAGTGATAGTTTTTTCTTTATCCATTGGTTTTATGTGCCTCTTTAATATATTGTTTAGACATTTTTCTTCATGTTTTAGTCTTGTTGGGTTTCTTGTTTCGAATTAAAATTTTATACCTGTATTTTTATTTTTATTTTCATCATCTTCCTTATTTTTGTTATATAAATTTGTTAGAGTTCGGTTTATGATATTATCGATTAAAAATAGCGGAAAATCACTGTTTATTAGATTTTGCTTTATTCTCTCAATTTCTTGATTAAATAGTTGCCAACTTGAGCATATATTGAAAGCTCTGTGCACGAGTGTTTTAATTATTGATAGTTTATATTTTTCTGGTGAGTATGAATTATAATTTAAATACGTTCCTTTATCTGTTGGTTTAACATGTACACCAGTCGTTAAACATCTATTTTGACCAATGAATATATTAATGTCGAGAAAAGAGAGTGTATTACACTAGGCAACAAAGATTTTGTTACAGAAGACCAAATAGGTGCTCCTAGCTAATTTCGGTATGCTGATTTCAAATCTATAATTAGATTTTTTCTATCACGTCTAGATTTTGTGTAAAATGCAAATCACTTTTAGTAAAATTTTCTACCACGTCCAGATTTTGGTTTTAATCGGCTTAATGCCAGTAATATGAAACTTGCTTTTCAAGGTTAAAGCAATTTTTTTGCGAACTATATACAAATTCGAACAATTTTGATAAATAAAATTTATCCCGAGTTGGCAACACTGAGTCAAGAGCATAGTAACGGGCAACGGCCCAACGGTCAGTCGCTACGTGACAGTCAAGCAGAACGGTTGTTGAAGCTCTCTGCTGATGAGCAAGTGACAGGTTGTGGTGACTTGTGTGTTTTTATAGCATTTGTTTTGTACTATGGTGTGTATTTCTTTTTATTTTGCACATCGTAATAATTACTTTCTACGTTTTTTCAGATATTGTGTGGTAATTCAAATGGCATCAAATAGACGTGCTTGTGTAAATCACCCAGACAACTTCTGCTTTGTCTGTGGACAATATACACCTAAGCCACAACGTAGAAACATAACAACAAAGATTAAACTTGCCTACAAGTGTTATTTTGACTGTAAGTTAGGAGACCAACAGAGGGACTGGGCACCACATATTTGCTGTGCACAGTGCAATGCAATGTTAATAGCTTGGATGAATGGTAAAAGAAAAGCTATGCCGTTCTCAGTCCCGATGGTTTGGCGTGAGCCGAAAAATCACTTCAATGATTGTTATTTTTGTTTGACAAAGATTGCTGGTTTCACAAAGAAAAACAAATCAAAGATCACGTACCCAAACTGCGAATCAGCAATGAACCAGTACCACATGATGAAACAAATCCACCACCAGTTCCACCAGCAACGATAACAGACAGCAGTTCATCTGAAGATTCTGCTAGTGATATAGAAATAGGGAAAGATGGCATATATGTTCCAAATGCAAATATTTCCCCACATTTGTTAAGTCAAGCGGAGTTAAATGACTTAGTGCGCGATTTGGAATTACCAAAAGAAAAGGCAGAGTTGCTTGGTTCAAGACTTCAAGAATTTAATCTTCTCCAACCAAACACCAAAGTTTCCCATTTCCGCCATCGCCATTTGCAGTTTTCATCATTTTACTTACAGGAAGAAAACGTTTGTTTCTGCCACGATATCAGTGGTCTGATGCAAGGGTTGGCTGTCGCTATGATACAAAAGAATGGAGACTGTTCATTGACTCTAGTAAAGCTAGCCTTAAAGCTGTATTACTGCACAACGGCAATGAAAATCCTTCAATACCTGTAGCACATGCCACTGGCCTTAATGAGACTTATGAATCGATGAAACTGCTGCTAAGACTCATCAAATATAAGGACCACACATGGAATATTTGTGGCGACCTTAAAGTTGTATCATTACTTCTTGGGTTACAGTTGGGCTACACAAAGCATATGTGCTTTTTGTGTCTATGGAACAGCAGAGATGACAAGAACCACTACAAAAAACATGATTGGCCATCTAGAACTGAACATGTTGTTGGTAAATACAATGTGAAACACCCAGCACTTATTGACCCTCAGAAAGTACATCTTCCACCACTTCACATTAAACTTGGCCTTATGAAAAATTTCGTGAAGGGTATGGATCATCAAGGTAGTGGTTTCCAATATTTAAAGGATAAATTCAAAGGAATATTGACAGATGCTAAGCTAGAAGCTGGAGTTTTCACTGGACCACAGATCCGCAGTGTCATCCACGACTCATCGTTTCCATCTAACCTAAATGAGAATGAACTAGGAGCATGGACATCTTTCGTTGAAGTTGTCAAAAATTTTCTTGGAAACCACAAAGCTGAAAACCACCGTAAACTCGTAGAAAACATGCTTAAATCTTATGAAATAATGGGATGCAGAATGTCTTTGAAAATTCATTTTTTACATTCTCATCTTGACTTCTTCCCGGCCAACCTTGGGGCTGTAAGTGACGAGCATGGTGAGCGCTTCCACCAACAGATCTCAGTTATGGAAAACAGATACCAAGGTAATTTCAACCCAAATATGATGGGAGATTATTGTTGGTTCCTGCAGAAGGAGAGCTCGTCATCCTACAAGCGACAAAGGAAGAGGACACACCAAAATTTCACTAAGAACAGGAATTTGCCTTTCAGTAGTAACAACAAAATACTAACGCGCTTTGGGTGGATGGTTGGGCGCAGGGGTGGTAACTCCGCCAGCGGAATTCCGCTGTCTGTCTTAAGCCAGAATAAAGGAGGAAAGACATCCTGTTCACTAATTATTTAAGTATGCTTAACATAAAACGTGGCACGGAAAAGTAGCTTAGACGGCTTTCGTAATAGAAGCCGGTGAGAAAAAAAATGAAAAATAGGGGTTTTCGGTTACACAAAATCTGGACGTGATAGAGAAATTTTGATATCAGATCTGAAATCAGCATCAGCGCTTTAGTAGGAATCAGTAGTTCACGTGTCTGTAACAAAAAAAAAAGTTGAAATTTGTTGCCTAGTGTTATTCAAGGAAGGTTCAAATGTGAATTTTAATTTACTTAGTTCATGAAGTCTTCGAATAAATAAAGGAATGTGGTTATTGTTTTTAAATAGTATCAAGGTATCGTCGACATATGTCATATACAGTTTTGGGTTGTAGAAGTTGTTTTCTTTCATTATTTTATTTTCTAAGTTTCACATATAAAAGTCTGCGAGGGTAGGTCCTAATGGTGTGCCCATAGCAACACCATCTATCTGTAATTCTGTATGTAGGTTTCATCACAGAATCTAAACGGAGTTTTTGTACAACACAAAATAAGTAATTGTTTCATATCTTTCATATCATAGAAATAATTTTGGACAATGTTTACAATAATCAAAATTTAATTGCACCAACCTTAATAAACAGTGATTTTCCGCTATTTTTAATCGATAATATCATAAACCGAACTCTAACAAATTTATATAACAAAAATAAGGAAGATGATGAAAATAAAAATAAAAATACAGGTATAAAATTTTAATTCGAAACAAGAAACCCAACAAGACTAAAACATGAAGAAAAATGTCTAAACAATATATTAAAGAGGCACATAAAACCAATGGATAAAGCAAAAACTATCAATGTTAACATATACTATAAAAACAAAAAGTTATCAAGCCATTTTTCGACACGCAACAAAAACCCTGATAAGCAACATCATGTGGTGTACCAATTTACGTGTCCTGTAGTTGACTGTACGTCGACTTACATTGGTTACACCACAAACCACATTAAAGAGCGAGCATACCAACATAAATATCGTCCAAGTAAAATTAACGAACATTACAGAATAGATCATAAAATATTAAGTTTAAAAGATATCTCACAAAACTTTCAAATCTTATACTCATCACATAACGTACAAAAACTAAAAATTGCCGAAGCCTTTTACATTAAAATGAAAAAACCGAAAATTAATATAAAATTTAATGAACTTTCGAATATTCTTAAATTAATTTGAAATTGTATCAAATTTACAATAAAAAAAATATATATATAACCCATTTTACTTTAAAATTATGTATAAAGCTCTGAAGATGTTCAAAGTATATGAACGAAACGCGTCAGCAGAAGAAAAAATGAAGACAGTATTCTTAGCATACTGCATATTCTTATCTAGAATTATCATTAAGAAACTCAGTACTGAAAATAAAAAACTATTCAGAATATTGGAAATTAAATGTAAATCCTTAATAAATAAAAATGCGACAAAGATATCAGGCGAGTAATACGTGTAGGTCTATCGCATCATATCACTGATCAGAAAATATTCACTTTGTACTTAGAAATTTCTCCAGAGGTCACGACAATCGAATACAAACTATAGTATTTATTTCGAAAAATACCAATTTGTAGAATCTGATGTTTGCTTCGTATAAACACAGCTTGAACCAAATTTTCACTCATATAAACAAAGCAAGGGTCAGACTTTTGAGAGAAAATTTACCATTCTTAGATGAAATAATTGTATTGTGTTTGGTCAGGTCAGATTCGCCCGCAGAGCGGCACCAAAATATTAATTTGTATGTCACGCCTTACAGGAGCCAATTCAACAATATATCTCTTTTCTATCAACAAAAATAATGTACTAGCAAACAGATGTCCTCAAACGTATGTTTTCCCAGAGCTTCTTATTCATATAAGCCAAATAAATTTCTCTTAAAACGCATATCTATAACTTGAACGCCAAATATTCATTTTCAAAATAAATTTCTTATAATTTTTCAGAATTGATAAGAGGCTCTAAATCTAATTTTTACGTTTGTGGCCTTAATATCAGCTTATATATATATATATATATATATATATATATATACATATACACTGAAGACAATATAAGATATATATGGACGGTAAACAACAATATGGAGTTTAACAGAAATTTCAGCTGTTAAGGTACGGAAAAAGAGAAGACCTAAAATCTATGGAATATTATATCCCAAATGGACAGGAAATTCAGGGAAATTATAGAGCAAAAGATTTAGGTGTTGTAATGATTGATGATGCGAAATTTGAAACACAAAATAAGATAGCAGTAAATAGAGCAAAGAGAATAACTGGGCAGATACTGAGAACCTTTAAACGAAGGGATAGGAATATAATGATTCCTCTACTGAAAACACTGATCATACCCAAATTGGAATACTGCTCAGTAGTATAGCCGCAAAAGGGGAGAGTGCAAGAATGTTGCAGGTTATTATGTAATGTTGCAAAGGGGGGTGGGGGTTGTTGCAAAGGAGGGTGGGGGGAAAACTTGGAGGCGGCGTTATCCCCCAAGAGAGAGAGGAGGAGAGAAAGGAGGAGAGGTGTTCACCTGGCAGGAGCCAAGTGCACATTAAGACTTCAGCCGAGTTGGCGTTGTTTTATAGGCTCCTAATCAGCCAGTTGGCATAAATGGCTTGAGTTGCCAGATACCGCGATACCATTGTATACATTATTATAGACTCCTAATCAGCCAGTTGGCTGTAAATGGTTGTCAGATACCTCTTTTTAGCAGTATTATTGTATACATTATTATTATATACGCCTAATCAGCCAGTTGGCTGTAAATGAGTTGCCAGATAGCGCCATGTATTCATTTAATCGAAGACAGAGTTGCCAGATACCATTGTATACACTATTATAGACTCCTAATCAGCCAGTTGGCTTAGAAGGCTTAAATATTGCCAGATACCTCTTTTTAGCAGTATTATTGTATACATTACACTGGGCAACATGTATTTTATTGAATGATATCTGACACTTGATTCTAGGTAATTTGGGTGCGCTGAATACGAATTTCAACTCGGTTTGGCTCTATCAGGTCCTGATTCTTGTCGACAGCCTATGTGCCATTTTCCAGATTTTTCAAATTAGGACTAAAAAATTAAGTCATGTGTTAAATTTTTTTTTCAAGTTTCATGAATACAAGCAGTTCAAACTACAGTAAAATTACATTATAACGATAGAAATGACTTAAAATTAAAAAAAACAGATATGAAGCTTTCACTGTGGCAAAAATTTTCTTTTGTAAGACTTTCTAGCGTATTTGCTTGTTGATGGCAGGTCTCTTTTCAAGCACCAGCAGTAATCAGCCATCATGTGGGAATCCCAGCGGCCTTGGTACCGTTCCTCCATAATTTTTATATCTTGGTGGAATCTCTCCCCTTGTTCGTCACTTACATCACCTAAATTACTTGGAAATTGGTCAAGATGGCTATTCAAAAAATGCATTTTTATGCTCATATTGCAACCTAACTCTTTGTAGTCCCTTAAAAGTTTTTTTACGATTTCTTCGTAGTTATCTGCCCTATAATTGCCTAAAAAGTTTTCTATCAAGTCCACGAATGAGAACCAGCCATTTTTTTCGCGTTCATTCATGACATTAGGAAATTGCTGTCTTTAATCATTGTTCTTATTTGTGGACCGTCGAAAATTCTCGCCTTGATTTTTTCATAACTTAAACTTGGAAATTTTGAAGTTATGTATTTGAAACACTCGCCGTTCGTATCTAAAGCTTTTACATATTGTTTAATGAGGCCTAGTTTTATATGCAGAGGAGGAAATATGATTTTATCTCTGCTCACTAAGGTGGATTAATTACATTTTTTTCTCCGACAGTAAGTGATGTTCGTGCTGGCCAGATTTGTTTGAAATAATGTTCTTCCTTGGCTCTGCTGTCCCATAAGCAAAGGAAGCAGGGATATTTAGTATACCCTCCTTGTTGTCCTAGCAGAAAATTAACCATTTTTAAGTCAACACATATGATCCACTCGTGCTCCCTATATTTGATAAGATTTAAAACCTTTTCTATATGTTCATACTTTTCTTTTAATTTTGTTGAGTGCCCAATCGGTATCGAGCGTATAGATTGCCATTATGCAACAACACACACTTAAGACTTCTTTTCGAACTGTCTAAAAACAAGCGCCAATCATTTGCATCGTAAGACTCAACCCCCATCTTCTTTAACAAACCAACTATGTCGCAGCAATATACTAACTATCCTCTGTTCTAAAATATTTAACAAGTTCTTCTTCTCTTTTTCTGTAAATGAAATGTATGTGTTTGAAGTAAGCAAGTTTTTTCTCTAAGTCTTGAAGCTAAATTTCCGCGCCTTTTTGGCAAATTAGATCCCTTACAAGATCATTCAACTCGGCCTGGTTAAACTTTTGCGGATCGTTTTGACTTTCAAATACGCTGGGGTCAAAATCGGTGTCTGACTCCTCAAAGTGCATAACATATTTTCAGGAACATCTTCAACTAATTCTTGAGTTAGCAGACCCTTAAATTTTGGAATGGGGATCTCATTTGAATGTAGCACAGGTCGTATCGCGGTGTCGAAATTTGGGTACTCGATACAATGTTTATTTTTCTTAGTGAAGCCCGAAGTCTTGACAAAGCAAAGGTAGCAATCGGTCTCGTGGTTAGTAGGCTCTCGCCACACCTGATATGGAAAAAAAATTGTAAACGTTAACAAAACGACGAGAGACTTTGTTTTTATGAATTTTATCAAAAGTTATCACCCAAACATTTAACATTTCTATGTGTTTCAACCTTATGCAATATTTGAGATTCTTATAAACATTTTCTGTAAATTTTTTTTTATGTACCTAAGTTCAATTACATTTAGGTAAGTTACAGTATACTAGTGATTAAATTACGTAGTTTTATGAAATCTAAACTTACCATCGGAACTACAAAGGTATTTTTGAATCCGAACCCTTCGTCCAATGTCGCAGTCTTTCAATGCATATAGTTCAGGCTTTATGTGGAGCCCACGATTTATCTTGGTCCCCCAGTTTTATGCCAAAATAAGCTAAGTAACTCTTTTTTACGAAGTCAGTTATATTTGCTCGTTGATGTGGAAGTGTAAAATTTCCACATATATAACAGAAGGAATCAGGTTGTTTTTGCATTTGAACTTTCTAGTGCTTGATGACATATTGCTTGATTGTTCTGCCAATTTGTAAAGGTATTTAAAGCCCTTATTCATATAAATTTAAGAAAATCTGAATATAAACACAAAAATTAGTTTAAATAGGTACTTATTATGAAATAGGTACTTACAATCTATGAAATTAAACTAGAAACACGGATGAGTAGGTACAATATAAATTACGTCTAATTAAATCAACTATATTAAATCACGATGACAAAATTACTCACTAAATCATATGCCAATTCAAATTATGTTAATGCCCAAACTTAATTAACTAACTCAACTGACTGACTGACTGACTGACTGATTGAATTGACTGATTAACTCTGGAAACGAGTCGCTTTTATATATTTTAGTTGTCCCTCTAGAATACTCTACAGAGAACAGGAACGCTCGAGAAATTTTAGAATTCTATGATATTTTTAGCTTAATTTACTAATATTAAAATGGGTTAAAAATTACAAAATTAAAAATATTTTTAGGGTGTTTACATATAAAAATATACATAATACAACAATACCATAACAATAGGTACAAATACCTAGATAAAAACTAGTTGCATAATGTGTAACTGCAAAAAGACTTAGCGAGTATTGAGAAAAAAAACTTTTTATGAATACGACGAGAGAGGGGTTGTGAGCACAATCAGGACCTGATAGAGCAAAACCGAGTAAACATTCGTGCTCAGCGCACCCAAATTACCTAGAACTAACTGTCAAATCTAATTCAATAGACAAAAGTTGAAATTTGTTCCCCAGTGTTATTATTATATACGCCTAATCAGCCAGTTGGCTGTAAACGGCTTGAGTTGCCAGATACCACTTTTACCCATTTTATGGGCGAGTTGTCTCCAATTAAAAGATTTTCGTTCCATCAAATACCATTGTATGCATTATTATATTTCGAATACCGGTAGTAGAAGGCATAACAATTAAAAACAACATTGCATCATTCTGTTTATTATAAATATATAGAAAATAAATATACATTTGAGGAATATGCATATAACAGAAATATATACACACAATTATGGATATATATAAAATAAAATATACATTTCAAATAAATATACACTTCAATAGAAATATGTACATAACAGTACAGGAGAAATATACACACACACACACACACACACACACACACACACACAATTATGGAGATATATTTATAAAATAAATATACTTTTCAAATAGAAATAAATATACATTTCAATAGAAATATGCGTATAATCAGTACAGGAGAAATGTCAAGCAAAATATAAATACAATTCACTTTTTTTTCAAAATACTAAACTCGGTCTTAATCGAGTTTACAATTACATCATTATTGCTCTGCATTACGCAGTATATGCGGCTTAATAATATTTCACCGCTTAAAGTATAGGGAAACCTGTATTCGATATGAAGGGCTTTCATATCGTTCAGTACTATTTTTGTTCCCACTTTACAACCGGTTGGTAAGTCATCTTTAAATACGTCTAGAATACAATCAAAAGCACGCACAAAGAGTTCATCGTTAGCTACATTATTAAACACAAGTTTATAAGAACGCTTTTCCAATCGAGGGTTTATTTCTACCGACTCGAGCTTTTCAATCGTGAACTCACTCAACATAGCGGCAATTGAAATAATCTTCTAAATCGTTACGACAACTGCGCGTTATATAAAGAAATAGTTCTTCAGGGTGAACGGTGTAGGTGAGCTCAGCCTTGTACCGATCAATTGCTTTGTACCAAAGTTCATGGTATTTCAAAGAGTCTAAACTTTTTAAATAAACATCCAGCACTAGACCATTCTCACCAGCCCTACACTCGGTAAACCCATCGAGCAGAGCGGTGTATGCGTATTCAAGTACTGTATCAAAATAAAACATATCCGTAACACGCGCGTCTAATATAGGTTTCAGTTTACGGAATCCGACGATTTCAAACATTCTGTCGAGGATGAAACGGTTTCGCGTAGGAATAAGAGCGTTATTATCAGAAGCATTCTTCCACATCAACCGTATATCAATGCACGGCCGATCGTTATTTATACACAACGTACATACAACGGCGTATGAGGGTGCGTCACTAATCTGCTCTCTTCTTGTACCTACGTTAGCAGGTATTTTATAACGATCTTCACTCCACTTCTCAACTATCACAAAGATTCTATTCATCTCCTCGATACTTAAATAAACCCGTTTGTTTGTCGGTCTACATTCCGTTTCCAGTACATAGCTAATGGTACCGGAATTACGCCTGAACACGCGCAACGATTTCGTCACGGACACATCGTACGAGGCGTTGAGAATGCTGCTCAAAGGAAGTTCCATCGTATTCGAGGAGCGCACGTCCACTCGGCTCAAGCTCTGAGATAACTATGAGCCGTGTGAGGCACGCAGGTAGGCAGGAATGGTTCGACGGGCGGCTGACTCGATGATACGTGAATGGGCTTGTTCCGCGAGTCGAATTGTTGTACCGGTACAAGAATATCACTACCAGCCTACGCACCAGACATTTTGGATAAGAACTAGGAACATTTTATGTTTTACTAAATATCTCCACACTCCGGCGCACTATTTGAGAGGAACATATGTTCATATTTTTCCTTTCTGCCCATCAAACGATACTCGTCTCTAAACTCTGTTAAAAATTCACGCAGGGCACTAGCCACAACCTCACTACGAACCTCATCATGATATACGTTAATATAGTGATAAAAATACTTAAGATTGTCCATGATCACGAGATTCACATTTCCAGTCGTAGGGTATGAGTAATCGACATGGTGTAGCATGACGTAATACCGCTTGTCACACCACCCATCAGCAAGACTCATTATCCATACCTGCTGCTTCTCTTCTGCACGCGTTGTTTCTTTTACTTCACGGTGTATGTGAGACTTTATAAAGTTTAGCTCTGCAGTATACTTCAGCACATCGTCTGTGCAACGAAAGCCTTCAACGGTCTCACCAGAACATCCGTAGAGTATTTGTACATCTTGGAACTTCGCACAATCCAATGTGTTTTTAAAAGAGGCATAGGAGGGATGAATAGGAAGTTTTTCGGTATCCACCACATCCTGGCACTTTACTGAATACCATTTCGTAAACGTTGTACAAGCAATATTAAAGGTACCATTTGAATACACGTCTGATCTGAATACACGTCTGATCTCTCGGGCTTACTGCGGTCGACTGACCACGCAGGATTCCCAGATAGTAGCATGGACTCACGGTCTTACAGTGGGCGGAGCTTAGAACTTTCACGCACACCGCACACACACACACACACCCACACACACACACACACAAAGGAGAAAGTGAAACGCTATTTGAAACATGATTTATTTAATAAACGAGATATTCAAGTTATATATATTTACAATATTATAAACGAGATCAAGTTATATATATTTACAATACGATTTAATAAACGAGATATTCAAGTTATATATATATATATATATATATATATATATATATATATATATATATATATATATTTACAAATAGATACGATTATATACAAGACGTGTGAGTTAGAAGCATCATTGGTATCCAAAGGGTACGGTATCATAGGTACCAGGTAACTGGTAACGTTTCCTATAGGTGTTACGGCACACCATCGTACCCCTAAGTTCCTTCACGCCCCCCAGCTTCTGCGCCCGAAAATTGTGGGTGCCTACAATTAGTTGGGGAGGTTGTTCATCCAAACATACTAGATCCTTCAACGACTCAAAGTTAACAACCTCCCGATTCGCATGGTTGAGCGTAATACCCTTTGCCTTCACGATATATTTCATTTCCTCCCCCACCCTGACCCGTACCCCATAAGTCTTAGGTCCTGTTGAGGCAAAAGAGTCGGCGTATGCGTTGTCCCCATACTCATCCTTGATCTCATCAGTGAGCTCGCCGAGGAACTCCCCAATAGTGGGCATGTATTCACCCTCCCTCTCTGTGAATATCACGCTATCTGTATCGGCATACAATACTCTCCGCCCAAGAGAATGCAATAGACCCCAAAGTTTTATACGGGCGTAGGCTGTTGTGAAGCTGGCCACAGGTATGTTTGTAACCCTTGAGGTATCTGTGGCAAATTCAGTGTTGTTGTACTTTATTACGTAAGTATTACCTACATTTACGATCTCCATGACCTCTTTATCGGGGGCATTGGCATAATCCCAGACATCGCTATAACTTTGTGCCAAATGAATGCTCCCTCTGCCGGTATTCTGCGCAAATTTTCCCCATAGACTGTTTAGACACAACTTTGCACTAAAGCGCTTGCCAGGATTCTTTACAATTTGGACACGATCAAGTTGTATACCTTCGCGGTCGCGGTAACGTTGAATATAGGCAGACTTTTCATCTTCGGTATCAACTCCTCGCGGATACCCTGATGCCTCAACCTTATCCTTCAAAAAGGTGTTTATATATGGTGTGAAAAGGTTGGGTAGCTTCTGAAACCTCCACACCTCATGTATCTTCAGTATTCTATAACCATGGCGCACGGCTAGGGCCAACTCAGGACTTGTATATACGCCTCTGATCTTACGCTGGTGGGGTATATGGTTACATTCGCCGTTATCCTCTTCCGCGCACTTCACGCACAGGGGAAACATGAGCTTGTCGTCGATAACGACAGGTAAGATCGGCATCCATAAATTGCGTGGGGGGAGTACGTCTACGAAAGAGATCCCAAAGTAACGATCATTCAAATTTTTTGAAAATTCATTGATGGATGGTAGGCTAGGTCCCACCAGTTTCTCAGGAGCGCCCACGGGGTACGGATGGCTCTTCATCACGTATGGGTATAAAGAACAGAAATCGTAGTAATGGAGCTTCACGCCCTCCGTAGGTGGGAAGTATAGTCTGAAAGGATTTGTACGTCCTCCAAACAAGCTATCACCACATTTGAGAGGATCCAGCACCATTGAACGCTTGATCGCTTTTATTTCCTCACGGTACACCTCGTCTGTCTCCATCCGTGCATCATATTCATGCTCCCACAAGACTTTGTGAGTGAACTGTGATCCTATAAGTTGATCGCGGGTGCGGGTCGATGCAAGACAGTCGGCAGGAGACCTACCGTGGATATCTCCGGTGACTCCGCACTCAGGACGGGGGCATCCATGCCACCAGCAACCGTTAAAGGAGTACACAGTCTTCACACCAGTGACACGGTTTTCACTTAACCCATCAACCCAAAAAACACGTCCATTAATCTTAATGGGTACTTCACCCGTGTTGCGGGCGTGCTTTATGTATACACCTGTCTGTTGCTGTAGGTGTATGAGCCAGTAAATAGCCTTGTGCCCGTAACTGCGGGGATTGTTTCGGTGAATAATGGCTAAGGTGTCTTTCGGCATGAAGTTATTCTTGAACACCGTAAAACATAATGATGCGATGGTGGTTGCGACTTGCAGTGGATCGCATTTGAAACGGGCTATGTACATCCTTCTAAAGGCCTGGAAACATACTCTAAGCACGCGCACATCATTCACGCAATAACGCTCACATTCATCAGCTATATTATAAGGGTTACTTTCATTAAAACTGTCGTAGTATCGATCAAAGTCTTCACGTTCATCCATACAGTCAAAATAATGTTTGGGGGGTGGTGGGCCTACGTAGTTTAAAGTCTCGCTGGTGAGGAAAGTGTATGGGAAGTATCCTTTGGAAACTTCAGCTGCTACTCCCATCACCTTGGGTAGCTTTGCTAATTTACAAGGTGTGAATAATAAAGTATCTTTAAATTGTACATTGCCTCTTATCTGCATCTGTATTAATTTGTTGCCTCTTTTCAATGGATCACCTGTAAATATCTCAGAGGATTCGTGTTCAAGCAACTCCTTATAAAGGAACTGCGTGTCAAACTTTGCCCCGTTATGGGCGAGAATATACACAGTCATTTTTTTGAACTTGTCGGCTAACTTGACAATATAGGACACAAATAGTTTCACAGGACTATCGCTGACATTCGTTTTAAAAACGTTTGTCCGTTTACCACATTTGGGGCACTCGTCACATTCGATATCCATACACTCATCACAGATAGTCTGGCTCACAAGTAAATGTGGAATTACCTCTTTGGTTTCAGCGTTCGTATATGTTTCTATATCGTAGTATACAGTTATACAAGGGTTATTTTTAGGCTTAGCATCTTTCATATAACATACATGCTTTACTCCATCCGCCTTATATTCCTCCTGGCATGTAGGACAGTGAATTACGTCACACTTGTGCTTAAATTTTCCCCAATTATCCATTGTGTGAAACATACCACATTCACAGATTCTCATTTTCCTGCACGTGCCAATTGATTTATGGAAATCAAAACAGCTATTATTGAAAAATGTGCGTCTACACACATCACAGTCTCTCTTCTCAGCTTCAACTACACGGCTTTCACATTTGGTGCTTTTACACTGCTCACATACCATGTGACATTCTTTACAATGTCTCACTATATCATCCGCAAACTCGAGGCACCCCTTACACAAATCATGATGTCTCCCATATTTTCGACTTTTGTCATAACTCGCGTAAAGCCACCTTATATTACGGATGGGGAGATACGTTGTCCCTGACAATCCTAAAATAAGTAGGGGCCTTGTACGATCTCTCACACAGCTTTTAAAAACATACACAGTCCTACGACGATCATCCAACCCAAACACAACTATGCGGACATTCATTTCCTGTTCTACCCTTCTCAGCTCTTCAGGACCCATATTACAGTCAAATTCAAGTTCACAGTCTACAGCTAGTTTACGGGCACGCTCCACGACTGTAGGCAACCAAATTTTTTGAGTTCGTGTATTTTGTACAGTAAACATACGTGCTAAGAGTACTGCTATAAAGCCGCAACCACGATCGACGTTTATATGCCGTCTATAAATAGCTTGAGAATTGAAGTTAAGAGTATACGGTATGGCACTATGACCCGCAACACGGTATACATGGTCAATATTTACCGTGAAGTTGTCCATATTGAAGGCTATACTACTTTGGGCGGCTTGCATTATACGCCCTAATATATATTCTACATCTTCAGCCGCCAAACGTCTAAATGGCACTATCACCCAATAATCGTCTACATCACCGTCATCTGACCCGAATCCAAAGGACAGACTCGTCCTGACTTCACGCTCGTCACGATTCTGAAGAGCAAACTCTATAATATGCTCTACAACCCGGCGTAGTCCGCGCTCAATTCCACTGCTATACATGACTCTAGGGTCGACCCTGACTCTATACCGATTTCTAGTCAAGGCTGGGGTGGGGGCTGCGGATCGCACCAATTCCAGCGTTATACCATCCTCAACAGAACGGGGGGCGGAATTAGTGGATATATTAGCGTGCTGCTGATGGGGGCCCTGTTGCGTAGGAGGTTGATGGTTGGGGCTCTATTATTGTAGACTTAACAGAACGGGGGGCGGCGGATGAATAAGGGGATATATTAGGTGCTGCTGGGGTGTTGTTGCGTAAGAGGTTGAGGGTTGGGGATCTATTACCGCTGCAACAGACGCGTATTTCGGTCGCTTTATACCTGACGTGGGTATCTCATACCTCCGCTTTGGACGTGTTACCGGTATCGCTGGTGAGGGTTCAGGGGAGGAGATCACAACTACACTGTCGTCGAGGTCATCCGTAATGATGGGCTGCTCTACCTCATCGTCATTCACGGTTCTGTGGGAGAAGAAATATAAGGATCAGCACTCAAAATTTGTAATATTTTGTAAATGACTCACTTAGGAGTGTGACGTGTTAGAAATGGACTCTGTAGAAAAATTCAGATTCACGAGCCCATCCACATGTATTATATCTGGACCTACAGGATGTGGTAAAACTGTGTTTATGCTTAAAATCATTAAAGAAAAGGGGGAGATGTTCTCGAAATTTGTGCATAAAGTTATATGGTGCTATTCGACGTATCAATCAGTGTTCAACGAGTACCAAGATGATATTTTGTTCCACAAAGGCGTATATGACGTTAATTCGTTAAAGGGAAATGAACATACAATCATTGTAATTGACGATCTCATGTTGGAGATGGATAAAACGTTTGCCGAGACATTTACAGTATTCTCCCACCATCTTAACATAAGCGTGTTCTTCATCAATCAGAATCTATTTTTCAAAAATAGATACATGCGCGATGTGTCGTTAAATACGCAATATCTAGTCTTATTCGCGCAACGTAGAGATGTATCACAAATTGGGGTATTAGCCAATCAAATGTTCCCGAATCAGCGTAAGGAGTTTTTGGAAGTTTATAAAGAAGCTACAAGCACGCGTTACGGATATTTGCTTTGCGACCTTCATCCGCGAAACACGTTTAGAGTGCTTCTGCGAACGAATATATTTCCAAACGAGCCTGAAACGGTGTATATTCCAGAATGACAAAGAGACTAAAGAAATACCGTGAATTAATAAAAATCTATCATCGACTGCCCGGGCAATGCAGCAGATGTTTATTAAAAATATCGATGCCGACTTTTTAAAATGCATCTGTGAAATCTGTCTTAACGTTATAAATTGCAATGTATCAATGAAAACCCATCAGAAGGCTCGCCTACGCCGCTACAAGAACATAATACGTGCACTCGCTCGTAAAAGCCAAACTGTAGCGAAGAAAAAACGAATTATTGTACAAACAGGAGGGTCATTTCTCCCCATCTTATTTTCAGTTTTGGGTCCTTTACTGACTAGATTAATATAATGAAGAAAGTGGTAGTGATTCCCCACGAGGTGTACGCCTCACTGCAAAGAGACACGTATCTAGATCCCCGTAAAAGCAGACTTAAAAGAATGGAAAGCGAATTGTTAGCCCTATTAAACAGTGAAAAAACACCTGATGAGAAAAGAATCTTATACCAAGAAGCTCTGCAGAAATTTCTTCACGAGTACGAAAATTATAAGAGCCCTACAGAGATTCCTGTGGTTATTAGGCACAGCACGGGGGACGATGGCGACATAGGATCTGTACCCGACGACACAGCTGACCAACCAAAAAGATTAGCCACACAACATATCGAACATGTATTAAAAAATACCCTCCCACTTACATTGAGGAGTAAAGGCTTAAGTCTTTATAATCTATTGAATGAGGATCCCGCCATACAATGGACCGATACAGGGGAGATCATTGTGGAAGGATCAAAGGTACAGGGATCGAATATCGTAGACATTGTCCATGATCTGGTGAGAAAGTGGGATAGGCCATCACCATCAGGATGGAAGCATATTAAAGCAAGACTACAACAAATAAATGTCCCTAAAACGTTGATAGGAAATCTGAACAGGTTAAAAGACTTGGAACATGCAACGCCTGTGACACAATTGAAGGCGCCGTCACCCCCGGCGGTAACACCTTTGAAGAGGAGCAAGAAGAGGTTAAACCAACCCTACCCACGTGCCTCTAAAATACGCAAATGGCTAACGTATTAACTAAACGCTATTATGACATTTCTACCCCATCCTCTTACGGCGGCGTAGATAGACTGTACAGAAGTGTTTACGGAGTAGGAAAAAAAGATGTTGAAAGATTTTTGAGGGAGCAGGACGCTTATACGCTTCATAAGCCTGTGAGAAAAAGGTTTAAAACAGCCAAGACAACGGCTTCCTCGATTGATTCTATTTGGCAAGCAGATTTAACAGACATGCAAAGATATTCTGTGTATAACGATGGTTACCGCTACATTCTATTCATAATAGACGTATTCTCTAGATATCTGTGGCTAGTTCCTCTGAAAAATAAATCACCTGAAACAGTTGCTAAAGCCACCAAAACGCTAATGTTAAAAGAAAACAGGGTTCCTGGCTATTTTTGTACGGATATGGGGAAGGAGTTTATAGGCCGTGCTTTTCAGAATATGTTGACAGAGTTTAATATCAGCTATTACACAACCAATTCTATACATAAGGCTTCTTTAGCTGAAAGAGTTCAGCGCACCATAAAGGAACGCATGCACCGTTATTTTACACATAAAAACACATACAGATTTCTAGACATTCTGGAATCATTGGCATCATCCTACAACCGCTCACACCATCGCACGATTGGGGCAACACCTAACGAAGTTTTAGAAAGAGGTACGCTCCCGAGAAGAGATGGATCACCACCACCACCACACTCTGCGCGCTTCAAAATCAATGATTATGTAAGGCTGTCGCGTTCGGGGAATAAATTCGCAAAGGGTTTTGAGCAAGGATGGACACGCGAGATTTTTAAAGTTAGGGCTGTGAGACCTAAAGGTGAGATAATGATGTATTACATTGAAGATTTGAATGGGGAAGAAATCTCAGGAGGCTTTTACCGCGAGGAATTGCAGAAAGTTGCGTTTAATTTAGAAAAAAATGTGTTTAAAATTGAGAAAATTTTAGGAAGCAAAGGTTCAGGAAGGAGAAAAATGTACCTGGTGAAATGGCTAGGGTACCCAGAAAGCTTCAACACCTATATAAAAGCTGATGCAATAATGAAGCTTAAATAGTATGCAACATGGCTCCTAACCATTTCTACGTCACACTCCCGTCCTCCTCGTCCCTGTCTGTACACCCTAACAACACGCTAGCCAACTTTGTAACAGAACTCCATGGGCACATTGAATTGGGTCGTGATTCGTATGAGGTGGGGATATGCGAAATTCAGCTGGACACCGTCTTTTTAAATATTGAACATAAAGAAACCGTTTTTACGATTCTTAGAGACATTGACGAGTGTGAAAAAGCTGGGGTAGCTATGGATGAAACTATGCGCATCGCTCGGACTAAGATTGCACGGTATTACAGTACAGAAGTAAGACTAGGGCCGGGTCAATATGGTTCGGCCGAGGATGTTGTGAGAGGCTTAAACGTAAGTTTAAGAAACTCAAACCTTACGAATGATTTAGTATATGAAATCGTAAACAACCCTGCACATACACTAATCCTAAAATCAAAGACTAACAGACGTCTTAAAGAACATAGAAAGTTCAAAATTCTAACCAACGGCCGATATAGCGCAGCCTTCCAAAGAGACACATTTCACGAGACACAGTATAACTTGTCCAGATTAATGTATCAATTGAAGATGGAGAAATTGGCTGAAAGGTCCCCAGACATGTGCTATATTTACAGTAATATAGTGGAGCACCAGTTTGTTGGGGATACCCAGGCACGCCTGCTGCGCATTGCTCACATCCCCAACCATAGAGGAAGGAGTTTGAGTATTACATATGACAGACCCCATTATGTGAATGTCGCAACTAATTTAATAACCAATATCACAATATATATAAGAACGATTGAGGGCGAAAACTTCCCATTCGGTAACGGGAGCTTAACAGTGAAGCTACACTTTCGACGCACTGAGTTATAATGGATAGAAAGCCTTTCACCGTCTATCGAGGGATGCGATACCAGCGCGGTAGTGGACTTGGATCCATTTTTTCATCCATACTACGTACGGCTGTTCCTTTGCTGAAGAGGGGTGCCAGATACCTTGGAAGGAAAGCGCTACAATCAGGCCTTAACACTGCAGAAGACATATTGGCCGGGGCTAAACCTAAAGAAGCTCTAAAAAAACATTTAAAGCGTACACGGAACGAAATCATCAAAGATGCAAAGAGAAAAATGCGTGGTGGCGGGAAGAAGAAGAGGGCTCCCCGGAAGAAGAAGGGGTCACGTGGTATTAAACGTAAAAGGCTATCAAAAAAGAAATGCTGTAAGCGAATGAAACCTATGGTTGACCACTTTTTTGACTGATATAAGCTAAGGATATTGATCTCATGAATCATAGTTTGTTTACCACTTGTCGAGAGAGGAGTCACTATTTCGCCATGGCACGCTTCATCCACCCATGTAGTTCACAATGCTGTAAATCGGAGCTGTCCTTTTTTGAGCTCCCGCCAACCCAAGTTTCTATTGAGCACAGTGACTTTATTACAATTAACCCTTTAAACACAATTAGTTCCCGAGTGCACCTATAGAATTCGTGATACCCAGCTCAGGTCCTTACTTTTTTGATCCAAGCTGTGTGCACATGTACGCTAAGCTACGTATAGCCCATTCTGATGGAACGGTCTGCGATGACAAATATGCTGTATACCCTGAAACAAACTTTCTGCACGCCATATTCAACCAGTGTGACGTATATTTAAATCAGACCAACATATCGGCAGGCACGGGGTACTATCATCTACGAGCCTATTTGGAAAATGTCCTCAACTTTTCCAAAGAAGCGAAGGCTACCTTTTTAAGTGCGGAGGGATATTATCAAACTAAAGATGAAAATAGTATAAAGGACAAATTTAAAAATTCTAAAAAGAAAATATACGAGTGTTTTGGACGGTTGCACACAGATTTCACTTTCCAGGAGAAGTTGCTTGTGAACGGGGTGGATATGAAAATAAAGCTCACCCGCACGAGTCCTGAGATCTGCTTAAATCTGGATGCGAATCAAGAAGAGGGTGCAAAGCCCGTTGTGGTTCACATTATGGACACATACCTCCGCGTAAGGCGAGTGAAATTAAGTTCACCAAAACAACTAGAAATTGAGAAAAATTTACTAAACGCTACAGTGAAATATCCTATTAACAGAGTGCAAATCAAACTATATACGGTTCCTGCAGGGTTGGCATCGAAGCAGATAGAAAACATTGCCCTGGGAAATCTTCCTAAAAGGATATTAATCGGCATGCAGGACCATGCTTCGGTGAATGGAAAATATAAAAAGAGTGCCTTTAAATTCGAGAATTTCGGACTTAAAAATATAACTCTATACGTTAATGGCACTGCTTTGGGTGGAACAATGGGTACGGACTATTCATCAGACGCTGTGTTACCTCTTTGTGCCAGAGCCTATAGTAATCTGACCCATATTGCAGGTGATTGTGATGAGCTTGGTAATGGGGTAACGCAGGAAGAATTCATTATCAATTTAACCTTTACCGTTTGACATTACACCTGACTTATCTGCTAGCGTAAATACCCATTTAACCCCACAGCAGAGCGGAAACATCTCAGTGCGGCTGGAATTCGCCAAGTCTATAGACGCGCCTGTTAGTGTACTAGTATATCTCGAATCGCAAGCCCTAATAGAAGTAGATAGATTTAGAGCGTTATCACTGACTTTTAAAATGGATGCTAATACACTTCAGAAAGTAATGGAGCGAGTCACACGTTCCAAATTTATCGGCGTGTTTGCGAAGAATGAAACATTGAGTTTGCCAAGTACGCGAGAATGCGGTAGTCGTGAACACAGACATCATCGGTAATGAAGGGATTCACTGGATCGCTGTCTATTTTAAAAATAGACAGCGCCTGTACTATTTTGATTCACTCGGTACTCAACCCTGGAGTGACCCTATTATTGTAAAATTTCTCGCTCAGTTACATATTCCCGAAGTTGTGTGGTCCCCATTTCGCATGCAAGGATATTTTACTAATGTTTGCGGAATGTACTGTGTCTCATTTCTCATGCATATGTCAAATGATAAAGAATTTATAAATTTTTTAAATTTATTTGACCCGTGTCACACTCGCCGAAACGATGAAATGGTATGCAGACAGATAAAAAACCGTTTTCCAATTGTACGTACTCGTTGTATATTATAATGTTTTTGTTCGTATATTTGTAACGATATATTCGTTTATTGTACTGATTTCTTTCATTTAATAAATTTATGAAAATATATTGTGTCTTCTTATCCCAAAAAGATCGAAAAACACTTACATTATTTCGGTGTGACATTGTTGACTGATCAGTATACCCTCTGTATTCCGAGGTTCTTCAAAAGATTGTATAACACGTGTCAAATCCTCATCGGACCTTAAAGGAATAATGCTTTTAAAACATATACAGAGTATACAGACAGTCAGATCCCCATTATGTGAAGATATCTTTGGTTCGATTACCAATTTCGATTTTAGCATAATGGGGAAATAACATTGAATGACATTTTTGGCGAGTATCTATTTGACGAGATACTACAACTCTCCATATATATATAAAATTCTAATTATAGACACTTACATTTCTATGGTAGTCCCTTGCGTCGGATTGTAAGGAGCGTCACTGCAAATATCTTCTACGGTTTGCGTTGAAAATAATTCGCCACGATCAATCGCATTGAAAAGACTAATTGCGGTTAATGCTGCAGTATCACGTTCTTCATACAAGTCTGGGGAGACGTACAGGTCCATGGTGGAGGATGTGTGACACTGCTGACTGATCAGTATATCATCCATATTCCGAGGTTCTTCAAAAGATTGTATAACACGTGTCAAATCCTCATCGGACCTTAAAGGAATAATGCTTTTAAAACATATACAGAGTATACAGACAGATCCCCATTATGTGAAGATATCTTTGGTTCGATTACCAATTTCGATTTTAGCATGATGGGGAAATAACATTGATTGACATTTTTGACTAGTATCTATTTGACGAAATACTACAACTCTCCATATATATATAAAATCGAATTATGGACACTTACATTTCTATGGTAGTCCCTTGCGTCGGATTGTAAGGAGCATCACTGCAAATATCTTCTACGGTTTGCGTTGTAAAAAGTCGTCACGATCAATCGCTCTAAAAAGACTAAGTGCAGTTAATGCTGCAGTATCACTCTCTTCATACAAGTCTGGGGAGACGTACAGGTCCATGGCGGAGGGAATGATTATTCACTGACGCGAAAATAGCTACTGTTACTCCCAACTGAAAAATATCCCCTTTTATATGCACAATCGTCAAGCTCCGCCCCAAAAGACCAGATGTTCGTCGTGATTGGCTGCCGATGTAGCTGGGTGGAGCTATGACGTGTACCATTCCGCTATAACGGGTACGGACGAGTAATTGCATCTTTATATTTTCACTAATAGAATTAATGCTCTTATTCTCCTTTGAAAATTATTTGGTGATTCGTATAGAACTTTGATATTGATTCCAAATATGGCTTCAGAAGTTTTCTATCACCCATAGTTTTCGAGAAAATAATATTTCCATTTACTCAGTTTCCCGCATCATTAGTCACTAATGTAATCGAGAGGGTATAAAGAAATATATCATAATTATATTTTTAAAATAACATTCGGTTTCAACGTTAAACTGTGGGTCTAAGGTCCGCCCGAATTGTTCATTCTGACGAAGGTCAAGCTTTCCACTCCACCTTAGACCTACAGTTTAACTCCGAACCATCAACAGCCCAGCGTCTTAACCACTAGGACACGTAGGGTACCCATTTATCTGCCAACCACTTTCTTTGTTGACCACCTTAGACCTACAGTTTAACTCCGAACCATCAACAGCCCAGCGTCTTAACCACTAGGACACGTAGGGTACCCATTTATCTGCCAACCACTTTCTTTTGTGTTCCACCTTAGACCTACAGTTTAACTCCGAACCATCAACAGCCCCAGCGTCTTAACCACTAGGACACGTAGGGTACCCATTTATCTGCCAACCACTTTCTTTTATTATGTGTAATGACCACCTTAGACCTACAGTTTAACGTGGAACCATCAACAGCCCAGCGTCTTAACCACTAGGACACGTAGGGTACCCATTTATCTGCCAACCACTTTCTTTTATTATGTGGAATGACCACCTTAGACCTACAGTTTAACGTGGAACCATCAACAGCCCAGCGTCTTAACCACTAGGACACGTAGGGTACCCATTTATCTGCCAACCACTTTCTTTTATTATGTGGAATGACCACCTTAGACCTACAGTTTAACGTGGAACCATCAACAGCCCCAGCGTCTTAACCACTAGGACACGTAGGGTACCCGTTTATCTGCCAACCACTTTCTTTTATTATGTGGAATGATGAACAGCTGGGCTTTGCTGATCTCTTACATATAAAACCCATTCACTAAGAACATTGGCTTTCCTTTCTCACTAGAAACAAACTCTGCCATAAGTAGAATTTAATTGGATTCATCTACACTATATATATATATATATATATATATATATATCATTATATTTCTATATGACACCATACAAATTACGCGTAAATATTTTCATTGTAGAAGTAATAACAATGACAATATTAATATCTGAAGTCAGTGGTGATTTCTGCTCGAATAGCTTGTAGAAGGATAATCCCTCGACCCGAAAAAGGTCTCTAGGGACACGATTCGAACTGATTTAGCTTCTGCCTTTCATCGTGTGTGTGTGTGTGTGTGTGTGTGTGTGTGTGTGTGCATGAGTTGTTACTCGTTTATTATATATATATATATATATATATATATATATATTGGGGGGAAGATCTCTCACCCGTTCTTCGACCCGACCCCGTTTCATTGTAGAAATAATAATAATAATAATAATAATAATGATAATAAGAATTGATGTGCAAGGTGTTTGCAGTTAAGATGTAGTTTGTGTGTAAAAAGTTATTTATTAATAAGTAGAATTTAATTGGCTTCATCTACACTATATATATATATATATATATATATATATATATATATATATATATATATATATATATATGTATCATAAGCTGTTTAAAAGAATGTATAATTATAGTAAACGAAATAAGCTAGTTAACCGTAAAATTAATTATTTTCTATTATGGCGTTTTCGAAGGTAAACTATGTTATTTGTTTCTTTAAGTTCAATGAAGTTAATGTTAAATTTGCTTCTAAACTAAAATTAAATGTTATAAATAAATAATAATATATATATATATATATATATATATTTACCTAACATAAGAAAAGAATGTATATATATATATATAGCATAATAATATATATCTAGCAATCCGATCATTGCAAAAAAAAAACTGGAAAGGTATGCAATTAATAAAGGTGTATTTAAACAGAATTTAATTGGAATAACTATCGTCATATTGTGTTGCACAATGGATGATTAATGGGACACATGGCGCTATCTGGCAACTGAACACATTGCGCTATCTGGCAACTCAGCCAGAATAGAGGCTTATAAAAGATCGAGAAGCTGGTGAAGACTCATTCCCAGCTCGGCTCCAGCCGAGCAAGGACCTCTGGTCCTTCTCTTTTTGGCCCTTTGGTAAACCCCTTAGTGGCCTCTTAGGTTAGGAAAACGAAAATAATATGCCTTAAAGGCAACTACTCTCTCTCTCTCTCCTTCAGGCGTCTCTCTCTCTCTCCTACAGGCGTCTCTCTCCCTCCTTCAGCTCTCTCTCTCTCTCCTACAGGCGTCTCTCTCCCTCCTTCAGCTCTCTCTCTCTCTCCTACAGGCGTCTCTCTCCCTCCTTCAGCTCTCTCTCTCTCTCTCCTGCATGTGTAACTACTGCATGTGTACCTCCTGCATGTGTGCGTATGTGTGTGTACCTCCTGCATGTGTACCTCCTGCATGTGTACCTCTCCTCTCTCCTTCAGGCGTCTCTCCCTCCTACAGGCGTCTCTCTCTTCTTCAGGTCTCTCTCTCCTTCAGCTGTCTCTCTCTCTCCTTCAGGCGTCTCTCTCACCTTGGCTCAGCCAACTGGCTGATTCTGGCTGATTAGGAGCCTATAAAACAACGCCAACTCGGCTGAAGTCTTAGTGTGTACTTGGCTCCTGCCAGGTGAACACCTCTCCTCCTTTCTCTCCTCCTCTCTCTCCTTTCTCTTGGGGGATAACGCCGCCTCCAAGTTTCATGACCCCCCTTGTTGCACCTGCAGCATACCCCCTTTGGGGTAATTTTTTCTTTTTTTTCTTTTTTCTTCTTTTTTATTTTTTTTTTTTTGCAACCCCCCTCCCCCTTTGCAACATTACATAATAACCTGCAACATTCTTGCACTCTCCCCTTTTGCGGCTATACTACTGAAGCCATATGTTACCATTCTGTCTATGAGCTTTTTAGGGTATCTGTATTTATTACATTTTAAGATATCAGAATTGTCATTCGTAATGTACGTTGGCCTAAACTTTATAATTACTTGTTGCAGTGGCGAAACTACCGAGAGTGCAGGCGGTGCAATGCACCGGGGCCCACAGCCTTGGGGGCCCCATCATAGATTTGTTTAATATAGAAAAATTGTACTTATAAAGCAAATCCAAATCTAAAGATTAGCTAATAAAAATAACTATAAAAAGTAAATATCATTGTTGCCATGTTAAAAATAGAGAAATAGTTTCAAGTGAAACTAAAATTTTAAGAGAATTAAATTTAGTGGAAATGGCGACCACTTTTGCTGAAATGAAAACCAGAAAAGTTGACTTTAAATAAACGGTGAGTAGATATATTGTGTCTAAAGTTTTGTAAATATTTATCAACACGCATTGTGACGTGGTTTTTTTTTTTTTAGGGGGACCCATGTGAATATTTTGCACCAGGCCCACAACAAACTAGTTTCGCCTCTGACTTGTTACTTTATAATTATTTACACACTATATAAAACAGCTTTCCATGTTATCTTTAGTAACGATTCAGAATATTATGTTGTCATGTTAAGGTGTTGGTTTGAGTTAAGCGGATTATGAGCATATATATATATATATATATATATATATATATATATATATATATATATATATATATATATATATATTAGTACATCGAAATAAAAATTCAAATGAATAATTAAAATTGTTCATGCATACGCATAGAAAATTTGAAAATTTATAAGATAACTAAAATAAACTTTTAAAAATAAAAAAATTTAAATGCAAGGCAAAATAAAAGTTAACGAACGGACGGAAATAAAATTATTGCCTGAAAAAATATTTGCAAATATATATATACGGGGTGGTGCAAAAATCAGGAGTCAAAGGAAACAGAGAGAATGGACCTTTTCCATTCTATGGTCACCACTATTTTTAAATAAAAATTACTTTTTTATTTCAGAAATTTATAATTTATAATTTATTAGTTAAAATATTTATAATTTATGCAGTGATGACCCTTTCACTCCTGACTTTTGCGCCACCCTTAGACTTATGAAGAAATTAGTAGTTTAGCTACAGCAGAATGTGGAGAAAAGTAAATATTTTTTAAACGCCAAAACCATCCTAAAGTTCTAGCCTCATTGGTACATTTTAATAATAATAATAATAATAATAATAATAATTAATTATTATTATTATTATTATTATTATTATTATTATTATTATTATCATCATTTTTATTCAAAAACAACACATTCCATAAGATCCATATTACATTCATATAAGTTTACACAATGTTGACATTAACGTTTAACTTTGCATTTTTTAGTGACAAGTAATTTAATTACAGTATTCATATCTGAATATGCCGTTGGGAAGCATGACAGCTTTACAGGCAAAAATTTTTGACATTCATTTCTATTTTCACCAAGGGAACTAAGAAATATAAATAGAATTTGTGGAAAATAAAATAGTTACATTTAGTTAACTCTGTCATTGCAAATGAAAAATGAAATATTTTTTGAAATAATAGAAAAGGAAGAGATAAATAACACGATATGATAATAGAAATAATAGAAAAAAATGGTAAACAATATTAGGTGATTTTAATTTTTTGGTAATATTATAAGTTGCAATACATATGCATATGTACACATATACATTAATAGGAGTTAATAAAGTGTTTCTTCAGTGAGTTGCGAAACGAAATTAACGGTGGTGCTTGTATGATATTTATAGGTACAGCATTCCAGATATCTACCCCTTTGTTGGAGATAGCATTTCATGCAATTTGCATAGAATAACTTAGTTTATGTATGAAATCGGTGGGAAGCCTTGTATTATGATTATGGTTGGTCTGATGTGGGGTAATCGCCCTGTGAATGGGCGAAGTATAGTTTCTATTATTACCAACTTTGTACATACTGATACCGACAGTAAGTTTTTACAGGTCATTTAGTTTTAGAATATTTAAATATCTGAACATTGAAAAAGTGTGAGATCGTCTATCATCATTGTTTGAGAGAGTTCGTAATCGCTTTTTATGGATTACTTCTAACGAATATCATATATAATTCTTTGTACTACCCAATGCCGTGATTCCATATTGTAAGTGTGGATAAATAAATGAGCAATACAGTGTGAGGAGGGCATTTTGGAGAATTGTTTTATTGAGTTTAAATATTATGTAGAGAAATCTGGATATTTTTTATTTGATATGTTGTGTGTGGCTTTTGAAATTCAATTTTTCATCTAACTTGATGCCAAGAACTTTAACTTCATTTACTTTTGCAAGAGGAGTGTTTCCAGTTATTAATAGTGTGTGCACGATTGCATTTTTTTTTAAGTTTCAATCATATATGATGTTTTTGTCAAGTTTAGTAAAAGCTTATTTGCACACATCCATTTATAGACATGATCTAATTGCCTGTTCACTTCGTTCATTAGGTAGTTGATATCGTGGTGTGAAGAAGTGAGTGTTGGATCATCTGCATACTGAATACATCCGAATGTTATTGATCGATAAAAATCATTTACATGCATTAAGAAGAGTAAGGGTCCAATGATAGATCCTTGTGGAACTTCACTTTCCAATACAGCATATTCTGATGAAATGTCATTTACTTTAACATACTAGTGACGATTAGATATGACTTGAACTAATTTAGCATCTTTCCCCTTATACGTACAGTATAATATCTTGTAAGATATCGTATGAGAGCGTATCTATCAAAAGTCTTCGATGGGTCAAATAAAACTAAGATTGTGTTTTTTGTAGTTTAAGTTTTTATAGATATTTTCTAGTAGCATTATAGCATCTGGATTTAAACTTAGTAATGAGATGATACATTCAGTAACGTAAGATAAGGCCTTTAATTAATATAAACTGAAAATCAAAGTAATTCGTTAATTATGAAACTAAATATAAAGCTTTAAAAACGCGCACAATTCGACATTTCGTCTACTCGCTTTGCTCTCCCGCAGTTGTTGTTGTTGATGTTGTTGTTTAGTCGATCAGCCCACCCTGATCGAGCAAGCCGGCGGCACGCAGGTAACCGATCGCCCTCTCTGGAGTGGACCAGAGGTTCAGCGTACTAGTGATGTTGTGTTGTGTTCGTTGTTGTGCTAGAGCGGTACAGTATGTCATAATGTGTTCAATTGTTTGTGGTGTATCCTGACACAGGTGGCAGGTGTCGTCTGTGGAGTTGTCTAGTCTGTGTTTATATGTCCGTAAGTTGAGGTGATGTCCACATCGGAATCGTGCCAAGTTAACTCGATCCGATCTGCTCAGGCTGATCTCTGACCTGTTAATGGGTGGCGGCTTCGCACCTAGGACCGCATTCGGCCCGAGTCGTGCCAGTGTTTTGTGGGTTAGGCGTGTGTGTATGTGTTTTCTGTACTGTGTGATGTCTGTGGGGCGTGGTATGGAATGGAGTATTTGGTTATAATGTCTCTCTGGTGTTACCTTAATGGTGCGAGGTGTCGGTGCATGATTGTACATGTAGTGGCAAGGGTGTTGTGGGTTAGTTGTCGCTGCTGCCATGAATTGTGTTCCCTCATGTCTAAATGTTCCTAACTTTCAATATTTTTGTTTCTGTGTGCAGGTGTTCTGTTGGTGTTGTTTGAGTGCACCCTGTAATGATACGAAGTGCGTCGTTTTGTATTGTCTGTAAGGTGTTTATATGTGTGTTTGAGATAATGGGTGCCCAGCATGGGCTAGCATAGTCCATAACTGAGCGAATATATTGTTTGTATATGAGTGATGTTGTTTCCTGCTGGTGTCCAAAGTTTGTGCCTGTTAGTACCCTAAGCGTGTTAAGTCTTGACGTACATTTGGTTTTAATGTCCTGAATGTGGTTTGCAAAAGATAATGATGTGTTGTATGTGACTCCAAGTATTTTGGTCCTGTGAGTGTGGGGAATGTTGGTGTTATTTAGTGTAAGCTATGGAGTTATCTGGTGTTATTTTGTGTTGCTTGTTAGCAAGATGATGGTTGATTTTGTGGGCGCTACTTTGAGTCTATTGTGTGTGAGCCAGTCTTCTACAGATCTACAGAAGCTAAGGCTAACAAAGACCCTAAGATCCACTCTAAGGTTAGCCCGAGAGAAAGAAAGAGTAGGGGGTTAAGAGAAGAGAAGAGAATAAGGGGTTAAGTAAGGAGCAACACCTATCACTCGTGGGTTAACATTCACTCAGAAAAGAGGAAAAAAGTCTCACCATCATCATCCGCCGGCCACTGCCGACAAGTCAGAAAAATAGTTGGAGAGAATAGGAGAGGGATGAAAGATGAAAAGAAGTGAAATAAGAACGCTTACAAACCATGCAAACACAGTCTTAACTCACAGTCATACCACGCAAACTACAAACATGCAAGAAAAGAGAGTTACAGACATGCAAAGTAAAAAAGTAGGTAAAGTTAAACAAAAAGTGGGTTAGTTTACGCTACGAGCTACATCTACGTTCGTGTTAGTCTAATTTTTTTTTTTTTAAATAATTTTATTGCTGGCATCACACGCTGGCATATCACAAGCTGGCATTCATCGTCAACAGACTCATCCTCGAGCACCACCACCAGAGCTCCTGTTGCTAACTTTGTTTTTTTATATTAAACAACGTCAATACTCTTAAAATGTCTGTCAAGACGGTTCTTAAACATATTAACGCTGGTAGAATGAACGACTGACGCGGGAAGATTATTCCATTTATCAATTACTTTAAACGGAAAGAAGTTTTTAGCGATATTAGTAATGGAACGTCTGCCACGCAACTTAAATCCGTTATTGCGAGTATTACTATTATCGAAAGTGAACAATTTGTCAAAATTTACGTTATCGATGTTATTAACGATTTTGAAAACTTCAATAAGCTCCCCCCTTAATCTTCTAGTTTCGAGTGAATACAGGTCTAACTCTTTAATCCTATCTTCATAAGGCTTATTGCGCAATGACGGAATCAGTTTCGTGGCACGACGCTGAACCCTTTCTAACCTATCAATATCCTCACGCAAGTACGGGCACCAAAACTGAACGGCATATTCTAAATGAGGCCTGACTAGGGACTTGTAAAGGGGCAATATAATATCCTTCGATTTAAATTCGAAATTACGCGCTATGAAGCCTAACATCCTATTAGCTTTTGCGCAAGACTCCAGGCACTGGTTCCTAACCTTTAAATCCTTAGATACGCGTACGCCTAAATCTACTTCCTCGTCAACGCTCGCTAACTCCCTATCATCCATCGTGTACGTGTAATTATTGTTGCGAGAACCTATATGCAAAACTTTACATTTGTCTACATTAAATTGCATCTGCCACTTATCTGTCCACTCCATAATCCTATTTACATCGTCTTGGATCCTATTTCTATCGTCATCGTTAACAACCTTACCGCCTATTTTAGTATCGTCCGCGAATTTTGACACGTTACTGGTCAATCCTACATCTATGTCGTTAATGTAAATTACGAATAGCAATGGGCCTAACACTGAACCCTGTGGGACACCGCTACCTACATCTAACCACCCGGATTCACTACCATTGTAGGTTATTTTGTAGCGGTGTCGATGTTGTTGTGGGTGGATGTTAGAGTGATGTCATCTGCATATGATGATAAGGTAAGGAATGTCATGCCTGCATAAGTTGAACAGTGTTGGTGAGAGAAGAGAGCCTTGAGGGACCCCGTTCGGAAAAAGCTTGTTTTTGGATGACTTGCATTAAATGTGACATGTGAGTATCTTCCTGAAAGATAGTTGCTCAGCCATCTTTTAGTGTTATTGTGCATGTTTGTGTTGAGTATTTTGTTTATGAGAGGGAAGCGTGGGATAGCATCAAATGCTTTACTAATGTCTATTGTTGCTAATAGTGTACGTTGAGCTGGTCGTCTGGAGTTGATGCCATCCATGATGTGCTGCGTGAGGTTAGTGAGTAATGTCGTGGTTGAGTGGTAAGGTCTGAATCCATGTTGAGTAGGCGATAGTGGTATGTGTGGGTTGGTGATTTGTAAGATTAGTCTTTCTGTTACTTTGGAAGGTGTGCATAGTAAAGTAATGGGTCTATAGGAAGCTGGTTCTGTTGGAATTTTGTTTGGTTTGAGTAGTGTAATAATTTTACCTTGTTTCCATATGTCAGGAATAATACAGTGTTGGTATGAATATGTGCTGATATTTGCGAGAGCTAGTATTCCCTGTGCCCAAGTGTTTAAGGTGTATGTTAGATATGTTGTCTGGTCCAGTAGCCTTCGAATTCTTAATGTTTTTGATGATCTTGGTGGTCTGGTCTGTATTGAAGGGTGTAATGGTCGTGTCGAGTCTGTAGGTTTTCTTGTGTCTGGCTGTTTGTCTGTCTGCGTGTTTCTGGTTGTTGTCTCTGTTTAAGTGACTTATCTTTGCGTAGTGATTAACTAGAATGTTAGCTTGTTGTGTGTATGTTGGAATATTATTTTGGCTGCGACAGATAGCCGCGTGTGAGGTGTGAATGCCGCTGTTAGAGTGGGTAATGCTGTTTATAGTCTTTTATAGCCTGGATATATCTGTGGAGTGGTTTAGTGTTGTTATGAATTGCTTAAATGTTTGTGTTTGTTTTTCTTTGAGTTTGTTGTTTATTTCTGTGTTGAGCTGTGGTATCTGCTGTTTTATGGCTTCTGTGTGTGGTGTTTGTGTTTTATGTTTGAGGTTGTTGCGTTGCCTTATGAGGTGGGCTATTTTTCTAGTGTAATTATTTTGGTTGTATTTCCTAATGTTGCCCTCGGGTATGTATTTGTTTGCATTATTGCTGATTTACAGATCTACAAAAGCAAAGGCTAACAAATACCCTAAGATCCACTCTAAGGTTAGCCCGAGAGAAAGGAAAGAGGAAGGGGTTAAGAGAAGAGAATAAGGGGTTAAGTAAGTAGCAACACCTATCACTCGTGGGTTAACATTCATTCAGAAAAATAGAAAAAAAACTTACCATCATCATCCGCCGGCCACTGACGACAAGTCAGAAAAATAGTCGGAGAGAATAGGAAAGATTGCAAAACTTGTCCTCTACTCCATAGGGAGGTAGAGCCCACTCTGCCGGAAAGGGGTGAAAGATGAAAAGAAGTAAAATAAGAACGCTTACAAGCCATGCAATACATTCTTAACTCAAGAACACATTCTTCCAGCTGTTGCAGACCGATCCTTCACTCTATAGGGAGTGAAGGAACGCATTACAAACCATGCAACATATTCTTAACTCAAACACTATCATACCATGCAAACTACAGACATGCAATAAAGAGAGTTACAGACATACAAATAAGGAGAGAAGATGCAAAAACTTCACTTTTCTACGTGAAGATCAAAATATGATAATAAAAACCCACTCTAATAGACAGAGTTTATATCCACAACAATTTCGATGCCCACTGGCATCCTCTTCGGGTGGAAGAGGATGCAGTGGGCATCAAAACTGTTGTGGAAATAAACTCTGTCTATTAGAGTGGGTTTTTATTATCATAAGGAGAAAAGAAAAAAGTATAAAGAATAACAAAGTGGGTTAATTTACTCAACAAGCTACAACTAAGTTCGTGTTAGTCTAATTCTTTTTTTCCTGGCATATTACACGCTGGCATGTCAAGCTGGCATTAGACGTCAACAGACTCATCCCCGATTACCACCCCCAGAGCTCCTGTTGCCAATTGTTTTTTATTTTAAACAACGTTAATATTTTTAAAATGCCTATCTAGACGGTTTATAAACACGTTAACGCTGGTAGAGTTCACGACAGGCGGGGGAAGATTATTCCATTTATCAATTACTTTAAACGTAAAGAAGTTTTTAGCGATATTAGTAATGAAACGTCTGCCACGCAACTTAAATCGGTTATTACAAGTATTGCTATTATCGAAAGTGAACAGTTTGTCAAAATCTACGTTATCGATGTTATTAACGATTTTGAAAACTTCAATAAGCTCCCCCCTTAATCTCCTAGTTTCGAGTGAATGCAAGTCTAACTCTTTAATCCTATCTTCATAAGGCTTGTTGCGCAATGACGGAATCAGTTTCGCGGCACGACGCTGAACCCTTTCTAACCTATCAATATCCTCACGCAAATACGGGCACCAAAACTGAACGGCATATTCTAAATGAGGCCTGACTAGGGACTTGTAAAAGGGCAATATAATATCTTTCGATTTAAATTCTAAATTACGCGCTATGAAGCCTAACATCCTATTAGCTTTTGCGCAAGACTCCAGGCTCTGGTTTCTAAGTTTAAATCCTTAGATACGCGTACGCCTAAATCTACTTCCTCGTTAACGCTCGCTAACTCTCTATCATCCATCGTGTACGTGTAATTATTGTTACAAGAACCTATATGCAAAACTTTACATTTGTCTACGTTAAATTGCATCTGCCACTTAGCCGTCCACTCCATAATCCTCTTTACATCGTATTGGGGCCTATTTCTATTGTCCTCGTTAACAACCTTACCGCCTATTTCAGTATCATCCGCGAATTTTGACACGTTACTGGTCAATCCTACATCTATGTCGTTAATGTAAATTACGAATAGCAATGGGCCTAACACTGAACCCTGTGGGACACCGCTACCTACATCCAACCACCCTGATTCACTCCCATTAGCAACGACCCTCTGTCTCCTAGCACGAAGCCATTCCTCTAACCAGTTAGCTACCTGACCGCGTATACCATGCGCTTTAACCTTCGCAATTAATCTTCTATGCGGAACTGTATCGAACGCCTTTTTAAAATCTAAATAAATAACGTCAGCCGCTCTATGCCTATCGTATTCGCGCGCTATTTTGTTATAAAATTCTAACAAATTAGTTAATCAAGATCTATGGCGTCGAAACCCATGCTGACTACTATTAATCAAAGCTCGACTTTCTAAGTGATCGATGATACGATTCCTAACTACGGATTCCAATAGTTTAGCGACAAATGACGTTAGCTAATTTAAAGTCTTCAGGAATAATCCCCGTTTCGAGTGACTGATTAAAAATCTTCGTTAAGGGGCCAACAATAACGCCTTTCAAATCTTTCAAATGTCTAGGATAAAAAGCGTCAGGGCCTGGAGCCTTGCTAACTTTTAGCCTATTGATATAATGCGCAATCTCACCCTCATAAACAGTTATTTCATCCAAAACAGTCTCGCTACTAAATGGAACGATATCGTCCACTTCGGGGACATTATTTACGTCTTCTACGGTAAAAACTGTCGCAAAAAAGTTATTGAAAATACCCGCCATCGCCTAAGCGTCAGAAGCCAAAGCGCCGTTAACATCCACTAAAGGGCCTATTTTATCTTTTATCGGCTTACGATTATTGACGTATTCAAAAAACTTTTTTGGATTATGTTTACTATCCGCAGCTATAAGTATCTCTAAATTACGCTTAGCATTCCTAACTGATCTTTTAACCTGACGTCTAAGCTCGATATATCTATTAAAGTTAGCTGCCGTGCCATTGCGCTTATTAAGTCTATACGCTCTGTTACGCTCTTTTATGAACTCGCCTATTTTCCTAGTCCACCACTTGCTTGGGCCTACCATGATTTCTAGCGCGCTTGGGCCTACGAGGAATAAACTCCCTTTCAATATTCATAAAACTTTCTTTAAACGCCTCCCAATGCAAATTTGTGTCATTACCCATAAATAAGTTATCCCAGTCCACTATTCTCATCCTATCCGCAAAACTATAAAAATTGGCCCTACGAAAATCAGGGACTTCTATTACGTTACTATCCTTAGTGTTTTCTATCAATAACTTAAACCTAAGAATTTGATGATCACTACATCCTAAACTCTCGCCTACTTCTAAACCTTCGACTATATTTTCGCCGTTCGTCATCACCAAATCTAAAATATTGTCACCGCGCGTTGGTTTGGTAACCATCTGTCTTAAAAAATTATCTTCTATGAACTCAATCTCAAACCCTCCTCATTACCAGTAAAAGTCTCGTAATTAACATTAGGGCAGTTAAAGTCACCGACAATTATACTATTCCGATTGTCAATAAAGTTACCAAAGAGTGAGTAAAATCTAGTATCGGTATCGAGGGGTTGAACGGGAGGTCTATAAACAACAACAAAATTAAAACTAATACTAACTTCAACGCATATCGCATTAATTGCTGCCGGAAAATCTATCTTAACCTCGATAGCCCTAAGGGAATTACGAATGTACAGCAAAACGCCGTCACCAATCCTATGTAACCTATCATTAGTAAAGAATTTAAAACCCGGTATATCAAATTCCACCACCAAGTCCCGAGTCACGGTATTTAACCACGTTTCAGTGATAGCAACTATATCGTAGTTACAGGAATAAATTATCGCCTTAAATTCGTTTAATTTATTTCTAATACTACGCGCGTTACAATAAAAGAAGTTTAAATTATTTTTTACCACGGGCCGGCGTTTTAAACTATTTTTCAAGTCGGGCCCGCGTTCCCCGGACCCACAACGTTTAAAGAAGGCTTCGACCTATACAGCTTTCGTACGTTTTTGTCAATTAACCTACCTAGCCTAGCATTACCTATTTCTTTAAAATGCACCCCCATCTTTTATGAAAAGGCTAGGATCACTGAATTCTGACCACAGCTTTACGAAGGGTACATTTTCCTCAGCACAAATCTCTTCTAATTTAGTATTAAAAAATATCGTTTTAGACGTAATCCTAAGACCCAAACCGTGCCTAGGGGTAATACCTAGAACTAAAGACCTATCTGACCTCGCCTTTAGGGACCTAATTAACCCCTATATCTCTCCAAAAGGTCAGGCACTCTCGTATCGGGCCTATACGAGTCGTTGCCCCCTACCATCGTCCAACATCGAGTGACGGGAGGCAACATCAATCCTATCCACTTCGTCTCTAACTCTGTGAACCCTGGCCCCTGGTAGACAGACCCTCCTCCTCATGGTTGGATGCCGTTCAACGAAATCTGTGTCCATATGGCGCACTAAAGAGTCCCCAATTAAAATAGTTTCCTCCTCATTCACGTCCCTTTCCAAATGGGCGAAAGGGTTCGAAACCTCGATAGGGGGGGATTCCTATCACCTAACGTACGCGGCCTAGCTCCACCCTTAACTTCTCTAAATCCCTCCCCATCTACTAATCTCGGACCAACCTTAACCCTTCCTCAACTCAATCCAACCTTCCCGATAAGCTACCTAAACTAGAAACTACGTAGGTTGCGCACCTCACCCTTCAAATTACTAACGTCTTCAACGTTAGTATTGGTTCGGGTTTCGTCAACCGTAGCCCTACCCCTGCCCTCATCAAGCGTTGCAAGTCTTTCCGTTACCTCACGTACACTGCGTTTTATGTCAACTATTTCCTCCCTTAAATCGCAAAAGAAACAAACTGATCTCTCGGTAATCGCCATAGGACCCCCGTTATAATCTTTAAAATACGAATACCACCGGTTTACCCCACACCTAACACACGACGCTTTCTGCGACGGCATCGCACAGTTAAAATTAGTTTATAACCGTCACAAGTTTAAGTTAAATTAAGCCGGCACGTATGAAAACTTCTAAATCGCTAAAAACCACTAATATTCAATTACTTAACTATAACAATGTGAATATAAATACAAGTATATAAAATTCAAAACTTTCCAAAAGTAAAATTATTAGCAATATGCAAAAGTAGAAGTAATATCAGAGAGCTCAGGAAATGCTTCCGTTCAGTACAGAGTCTGGCCGACGAATGTTTTGAGTGTTGTATTGATGTTTATGATGGGTGTGCTGTCTAGTGTGGTGAATTGTTCCTCAGCTGTCCCGCAGTTGATATTGATGACGTTTGATAACTGACTAATATTTCGTTAGCCCTCATCTGGTTGGCCCTCCCTGTGCATTAAATTAATCAAATTCATACATTTAACAAGGATGTTTTCCAACTCTGTTCATAAATTTCTCATAACTGTTCAGTACTGGACAGCATTTTTTCCTTTTATTGCTCTGTCCACATCTTCCCAAAGATATTCTATGGGTTTTAAGTCCTGCGTTAGCCCTCATCTGGTTGGCCCTCCCTGTGCATTAAATTAATCAAATTCATACATTTAACAAGGATGTTTTCCAACTCTGTTCATAAATTTCTCATAACTGTTCAGTACTGGACAGCATTTTTTCCTTTTATTGCTCTGTCCACATCTTCCCAAAGATATTCTATGGGTTTTAAGTCCTGCGTTAGAGGTGGCCAGGGAAGGAGTTTTGGCATATTTTCTTGTACCCAGGACTTTGTGTCTGGAGATGTGTTTCAGGTTGTTGGGCTGTGGAAATATTCAATGACATGAAGAAGCTGCGGAACAGCAGACAATAAGGTTTTTCTATGATGGAGATACATTATATGTAGTTCATAATGCCTATAATACGATGAATTGGCCCTGGTTTTGCACCAGAGAAGAGAGCACAAACTGTGACTAAGCCTCCTCTTCCTTTCGCAGTCTTCACTGTATAGTCAGGATAGTACTATTCTCCAAAGTGACGACGAACGAACAGCTGACCATCATTTCCCATTCGATTTAATTTGGATTTCTCCGATGCAAAAAATTTGGATAACTGTTCAAATGTCCAATTTTACCTTGCTTTGCCCATACAAAACGATCACGACGATTTGCCTTCTTTCAAAATGGCTGGTTTGTGTGTTGTAATTCGGCCACGAAGGTTTTATTTCACCAACGGTCTACGCAGAGACAGAAATTCCGGTTTTTTTAATTCTGCTCAGATTTGATTGGACGATTGTTGTCGATCTCTAAGTGAAATTCTTTTCGCAACTCCCTTTTCTATTTCAGTCAACTTTTTGGACCTCCATATCTTGGTCGACTTCGGAAATGCTCTAGTTCGGAAGCTCAACCAATGATGTTCTGCACTGGCGTTCTAGAAACCTTCAGATGTCCGGATATGGCACGCTGGAAGTCTGGAACATCTCTTCCTTGGAAAGAACAAGAATTTGGCAGCGGAGGGTCTTGGTCAAATTCACATTTTCTCAGATTGCAAGCATTTTGAAGTTTACCTGGGCTCAAATATTTAAAATAATATTAGTTCCTGTTTAAAATATATACTGTAATTACGTAAACTGGCTATGAGAAAAGTCGCTGTAAAATGAACAATATCCTTAAAAAGCGTGAAAAAAATTATACAAAATGATACACGAGAGAAGCAGTAATTAATTCTATTTTGTGTCATTTTATTATATTGCCAAAGATTTGTGAATACCATATTCCTTTAACTACAATTCAAACCATATAATTAATTACATTTACGAGGAAAGCTCGAGTGACTTCAGGAAATCCTTCTTCAAAGCGAATGTCTTTGTAAGCGAACTGCGAATTTAATAGGAATCAAAGTAAATTTGGTTTTAGTGAATTTTAATCCTTAATGACATCAACAAACGAATGTTTAGAGAATATAATTTTAAATCATATAAATGAGAAAAGTAGTTCGATACTTTTTTCCATGACTTTTCTATATCTAAGTGAATAAAGACTCCAGGTACAAAATGCTTTGACCATATAGGCAGACCGATTCCATTCCAGAAAGGAGGTTAACACTGTTTTACAGCACACTGCAGCAAGAGGGAGGCCTCCGGTCGTTATGGTTCTTCCATGCCATTGGATTCTCGTCTCCTTCTTGTCAAGCTCGTGTGGTTGCCGTTGGCGCACCGGTTTCCCCACGTTAAAAGAAACCACGCGCAGGCTTCTGCCGAAGGTCCCATCATTTACCAAGTCCTGCGGCAATAGACAAGTGACAACAGGGACAAGACTGTAGCGGCGAACACAAGAAATGGTCGTCTCGCACTTGGGTACAGAGACAGGAGTGCGATTCAGCAGCTGCGTCCGCGACTGAGCAGTATCAAACTTCCCATTATTTTATTCATTTCCATTATTTGAATCAATATCCAAAGACAACTTTCTGATTTTAAATGGGGTAACTGAAATTATAATGACCGCACATGACCCTACTAACAATGAATGAAACCGACGCAGCATCTCAGCCAAAGCTATACTAATCCGATCACATTCTCCAGAACCTACTCGACACTGAAAAAACTTATATGGGCTACTATTTTAATTCAAAGTCATGTTTACAGAAAAAAATATTTTTTTCAGCGTAGTAAAGCGATCGAAATTAACACCAATGTAAACAAACCCATTCACAGATAAATTTTGGAGTAATCATTTTTTATTTAAGTTTATTTGCTTTAAAATAACAATGTTTTAGTTATACTTACTAAATACAATTTCGGAATAAATTAATAATCTACTTAGTTTTTTAATACAAATATAAATTTCTTCATCCTAAATATCCATCCATCCATCCATCGTGTTCTGCCTATCAGGCAGGTCCAACTCATGTGTCCCCTCAAAGTGTTCTATCCTGAGCTATCATTTTCATCTCATGGTAGCTCCTGCCTGCCTTAAATCATCCAGCATTGCTTTCCTTTTCCTTCCCCTTGGCCTTCTACCTTCATATCTACCCCCTATCACCTCCTTCAACAATCCTTCTCCTCTCAACACATGTCCGATCCATTTCTTCTGTCTTTCTCTTATCACCTTAATGAGTCTTCTTTCCTCCCTCACCTGTTGCAGTACTTCCTCATTACTTTGGTGTTCCCTCCAGCTTATCTTTAGCATTCTTCTCCAAATCCATATTCCAACACTTTCCAGGAGTTTCTTTTCAGTTGTTTTCAGTGTCCATGTTTCTGCTCCATACAGTACCACACTCCATATCAAGCTTTTTACTAACCTTTTCTCCAGCTTCAAGTTGAGTTTACCTGTAAGTAGTCTTTTCTGTTTCTCAAAAGCTACTTATCCATACGAATTCTAGATCTTACTTCCTTATTGCAATCTCCATTGTTGGTTAATAAACTTCCCAGATATTGAAACTGATCAGCTTCTAAGGTCCGATTTTCTATCGTTAGGATCACTTGTGCTCCTTTCCTTCTTGCAATTTTCATTACCTTTGTCTTGTTCTCATTAATTCTCATTCCGAATTCTTCCGCCGTTGTTGTCAAGCTATTGACCATTCTTTGCAGTCCTTCCTCAGGTACTACAAACAAATGCCTTGTCATCTGCAAACCTTACAGATTTGACCAATTTACCTCCCACTCTGATTGCCTCTTCTAGATCTGAGAGTGCTTCTATTATCATTGCTTCCGCATAGATGTTAAATAACATGGGGAACAGGGAGCATCCTTGCCTGACCCCTCTCCCAACCAATCCAGGCTCCGATTCTCCTCCTAAATATAACGTATTATTTTTTTAAACAAAAATTGCACATTATTTTAACAGGAAAGCTGTTTCTATGAATAATATTTTTTAAGAAAGCTTTTTTCTCTTTAATTCAACTTCTATGCAAAGGTTTCAAACAATCATTCGTAATTGAATCCCCCAAAAATATTCCGTCCGCAGACGGTGAATACAAAGCTTACCTGTTTCTCGCATTTTAAACATGTAATTAATTTCATAGAAACAATTTTTAAGAGAAATGTTTACGCTAGCGAGAGCATACTTTCGAGTTGCAGTTTTATTTTCTTCTAAATACAGTTTTTAAATGCAAATATAAAATTTTTCATCTAAAAATTATCAAAATGTAATGTCGAGAAAAACTATAAGTCCCAAATTTGTCAAACATATCCATATTTTCGAGTGGCGAACCAGGAGTGATACTCTGTACAATATAATGCAATTGCCTTTCGCCATCTGAAGTTTAATATATTCCTTCGAATTTTACGCATATGTGAGCTTGTCGCTGATTGGCTAGCGCGCGATTCATTTAGCCAATAACAAAATAAATATTTTAATTCCCTAATTGAGAATATATATATATATATATATATATATATATATATATGTATGTGTGTGTGTGTGTGTGTGTGTGTGTGTGTGTGTGTATGTGTGTATAACTGAAGTGGTTGCCCTCATGATTATGTATACAGTATAATAATATAGCCGGGTAGTTAAGAAGCTGGGCTGCTGATCGGGAGGTCGTGAGATTGAGTTCGGGTGAAGACTTTGTAATTTCTGACCACTCGTGGTGAGTCGTGGTTCGGATTCGAGGTTGAGCTGTAGGTCTAAGGTGGAGCAACAAACTTGACCTTCGTCAGAATGAAAAAATTCGAGCGGAAGCATAACCATGGTGTGTGTGTATATATATATATATATATATATATATATATATATATATTATCCCGATCTCCGAGCAGAGCAGACGTATTCCTCTCACATCCCGCCACATAGCGCCCCTATAGCATAGGCTCCTGATCATACACCCCGATCAAAACTGAGTTAAGAGCCCGGCAGAGACTGGTGAGTGACTACATTCCGATTAACATCCCAATCACCATATCCCCTGTTTTGAATCCCCGACAGAAAGTCACTCTCCATCATGCCACATAGAAGAAGAAATGCAAGAAATTCATCATCTACTGAGGCTATCAACGAATAAAACATTAGTCACCCAAAAATGAATAACCTGCAAGCCTCTCCTGGCCCTCAACAGAGGAAAAACACTCCCCAGAAGAAACAACAAAACTAGTGACACCTGAGACAGCAGTGTTGTCCCCACAATATCGTCGAGAAGCAATACAAATAGTTTCCGTTTTGCTGACGAATAGCAAGAACTCTTCAACTCCCTGAGCACGGACGGAAAGACAATCGTCAAACTCCTAACGGTAATCCTAAGTAATGGTTCATTTAACGATGCCCTCAAAAGAAAGGAAGAAGAGATTGCCGAACTTGAATAAGAGATCATCGAATTAAAGCAAGCGGTCTGGAACATCTCCAATAAGTTGGTTATTAGTAGTCCCCCTCTCCTTGCGGAAATCCAGGGTGAAGAATGCAAGGGGATAGAAACTGGGACTCTCCAGACCCACCTCAACTACTCTGTCAACCAAGCTATGATTATAATAATTGAAGCATCCAGATTAGGGAGGCCAAGTCAAACCTCAAGAACGCCGATTAAGTTCAGCAAAAAAGAGTGCCGTAAAGAAGGAATTTGTGTCACAGTGTATACAAAACGCCAAGTGTTTACGTGGATTATAAAATTTAAGCAAATCTGTTGAAAAGAGTTCTAAGATAAAAAAAAAATATTACCCAAATTCTTCCTCTCATGTCACGTGCGCAATGGTGTTATTTATATGAAACCTCGTACACGCAAAAAACAGCAGTTAATAATGAAACAGATCTAAATAACTATTTCCGCGAAGTACACGGTCAGTAGGGTGGAGTGTAAAAAAACTTTTTTTCAGAATTCATTTTTGTGGGGGCACCCAAAAGTTAGTCTGTGGTACCAATAAGAAATCTGTAAAATATTAGCTACCTGCGACATGAACTTCACCGGCCCCAAGGAGGTCAAAGATTTTGCCTTTCAGGTCCCCCACAAAATTAAGGAAAAATTCAGATTTAAGCGTATCTTCCGTTATGATTATGCTAGGAAGATTATTTTTGTTTCATTTGATTTATCTATTTATGTTCTTTAACTTTATTCTTAACACTTTTTTCCCATTCCTCAGAAATTTGAAAAATTTGGTATTTCAAGAAAAATACTAACAAAAAATAGGAGTTTTTATTGCTTTCGTTGATTGGTTGATGAGATTGTTTTATCTCTCGATCAAGTGAATTCCAAAGGTTTGGACCAGCTGAGGATAAGGATCTACAGTAGTCGCACAATCTACAGTGTAATTCGGTTTTCTGATGTACTGTCTGATTGTCTTGAGTTGGGAAGTAGTAATTTATTTTGGATGATTTCTGAATCATATTATGAACGATTTGATACTTATCATATATGAGGCAATATTTAGTTTGTAGATTCTCCTAGTTTCAGAATTTTTAACTCGTGGAATATTTGATCTGTACTTTCACTTCGTTTGTTTGATTTATAGGTTTTTCTAATTAATCCTTTTTGCATTATACTACCAATGGTTGTAGCGAAAATTGATGTGTGCTTCCGTAAGTACTAATGCAGTATTGTAGGTGTGGGTACACCATGGTGAAGTGTATGGATCGAAGAACCTGTTTTGGGAGTTGCACCTACTTTCATAATTATAAATGAGACCTTGGCTAATTTGTTGCACATATCTTCAGTGTGCTCTTTGAATGAAAGGTTTGAAATGATGGTAATTCCCAGAAGTTTGACCGATTGCACTCGCTGAACAGGGATTGAATTTATGTGTAGGTTTAAAGAGGGCAACGATTTCCTTTTTGTGATGACTATGTAAGCTGGGTTTTTTTTATATTTAAGGATAGTTTGTTGGCATAAAGCCATACATAAACATTTTGGGATTGTGTCTAGCGTACAACTTTTATTTTTAATTGTTTTATGGCTGTCATTAGATCGTGTGTCGTAGTCGGGGATAGGAAGAAAGAGTGTGGTAACGGAGGGCCGAGGTCCGTATCGAAAAACCGCACCGAGAGTGTTATTTTAGAAGTAAGGTTGGCTCCCACTTCGGCGAAATAATCGTTGAAAGTATGTAAAATATTTGTTTTGTCCGTTATGGACTCATTATTTACTAATAGCTTCTCCGGGGCAGAGGGCTTTGTTAGTGTTTTATTAATCGCTTTGTTTGGGATTGTTTGGGATCACCTTTGTATTCTTCGAATTTGTTTTTAGTAATTGGCTTTAGCTTTGTGCATTAATGAATTAAGTCTGTGTCTATAGTGAGTGCAGACATCCTTTGGAATGAGACTTTCCTTCACATTTTTACATAGTTTGTGTTTTTGTTTAAAGACCATGATTAGACCTCGGGTCAACCATGGATTGTTGATTTCAGCCGTACGAATATTTTTTTCAATAATGGGGCAGGATTCATCAAAAGCAATCCAAAGGGATTCCCGAAACTTTTCAAACTTGGTGTTTATATCTGTATGTGGATTGTCAATGAAGTAGAAATCTGTTTCGCCTGAATTCGTTTTGAATCTATCAAGCTGATTATGCCCTGCTTTCCTGAATTTAATATTTGTGTACTTTAGGGCGTTTGCCGTTATTTTGATTGTGACGTAATTTGGGAGGTGGTCAGTTATGCCTGCAAGGAGCATCCCTGTGTTCTGTATGTATTGTGGGTCTACATCTGACCATATGTGGTCGATAAGAGAAGATTTGGTAAGGTTAGTGTGGGGGCGTGTTGGCCTTGTTAGTTGGTATTATATTATTGGCTAATCATTGTGTTCCATAATGATTTGGCAGTGCATTCAAATACACCTTCTGTTTTCATTAAATCTATATTAAAGTTCAAGAGCATGAAAGAGTGTGAGCTCTTTAGGGATTGATGTCTGATTTGAACCTGTTAAGGTATTAATGTAGTTATTAGCGCTACCGTTAGGTGGTGTGTATATTGCCAGTATGTTGAGAAATTTTTGTCAACGGTAAAATATACCGCACATGTTTCAGTGTGGGGTTCTACTGTACAGAGTGGGTGAATTTTTGTGCATTTTATGGTATTTTTTATGTTAATACGAATGTCTCCGCCTTTTCTTTCTGTGCGGAAAGTGTCAAAAAATGTATATCCCTCTAAAGCTAAAGGAAAACGATGTTTATACGGGTTCTGTATGAAAGTTTCCGTGAGTGTAATTACGTGGAAATCTTTTTCAATTAAAGATGATGTATCTTTGAGGTCTTCATGATGTTTAGCTAGGCTTCTGATATTGAGGTTCAAAACTGATAAGTGATCATCATTCGGTTTTGTGTTGAGGTCGTTAATAGATAGGTAGTTTGAATCTTTATCAATGAAATTGGTACCTATAAAATCGGCCGACCCAAGGGGATGGGCACTAGGGTGGCCCACTTTTCAATTTTTTTTTGAAAAGTATAGGTGATCGTGGTTTTTCCCATTAGTTAGCACTATACTAGCACATTGGTACCATTTTTACAAAAATTGATCAATATTTAGGGGTCTCGCATCGACCTTGAAATTACTAGTTTTTTTTTTAAAATGCGTACTTTTTAACTTTTTACTGAATCAAGATAAATCATTAAGTAAGGATGTTTTCTGAATCCTCTTAATGAGAGAAGTCGTTTGGTGTGCCTGCCAATGTCATACGACTAACGGTTTAAAGGTTGTGCCTGTATACAGGTAATACCAATGTGCTAGTATAGTGCCAAATAATGGGAAAAACCACGATCACCTATACTTTAAAAAAAATGAGTCACCATACCCGGGCGGAATGTATAATGTATATAGGTAATTAGAAAATGCACTATGCCTGTGCCAGGTACCTAACCTATTTCTTTTTTTGCAGATCATAACATTTTGAAATTCTGTCTGAGTTCCTCATCCTTTGTTATGGACAAATCGATGGCAACCATAACTGGAAGAACTCTTGAAGCTACAAATAGAGAGTCATCAAAAGGAAAGGCGAAAATAACATCGCTACCTTCTCTAAGATCGGCCTCGGAAATTTTTTTAGTTGGCCAATCGTCGTCCTCCATCGGTGGTAGCAAATTGCCAACAACACGGCAGGTTTTGCAATACTTCTTCAGTGTTATCCAGTACACTGCTAACAGGAAAGACGCATTCAAAGAAACCGTAAACAACGTCTTAAAGTTTTGGAACATGGCCCGCATTAAAACAATCACAAAGCTCAACTGCGAACGGAAGCTAGAGGCATTGTGGAAAGAGTGGCACTTACTCCAAAAGAGCAGAAAACGAGAAACTGACGCCGGAGGAAAACGGCAGAAGTTTTCGGACAGTGTGGACAAGCTGTGGGATATCGGAGCATCTGACGCTGTCGAAATATAAAGAAGAATCGACTGCTGTCCGACAAGGACAAGAAAGAAGACATTGACTTCTACCTCGATCGACGTGGTCCTCGGGTGGCAACGATGAGCGGGAACGATAAAGTTTTCGCTGTAAAAAGAAAGCTACAGGAAGGAAGAAAACGTCCTCGCCAGGAGCCGCAAACCTCAAAGTATGCATACGAAACCGGAGATGAGGCCATGGAGAATGATGATACTGGCATGTCAGGAGAGTTGGAGACAGAACTAGCGTTCCCCCTGCCGAAAGAGCCAAGTGTGTCTGTCAATCTTCCTCGCCGCATCCTTAATGCACCTGCTGTCATGGAAGTGGCTGATCGTTTCCGCATGTCCAATAATCAGGTGCGTTTTGTGTATAGTATTCATCGATAGCGTCAGTTTTAAAGTGTCTCGTAACCCACATGTATTCTTGACAGTTTCCTTTCCACTTTCCATTCTCTACATAGGTAGTAAGCATTGTGACTGCTATCACACGTTCGGCGGATCCACCAGCAGACCTCAATCAGTTCAGCATCTCGAAAGAAACGGCTCGCCGGGGAAGAGTGTCACATCGCCGTGAAGTGGCGACGGCTGTGAAGGACTCCTTCACGCCACCGAGGCACATTGTTCTCCATTGGGATGGCAAAATGGTCAAGGTCAGTTGATTAAGTTTTCATAGCTATCAATTTAGTAATGAGATTCATGAAGCATAATGTCAATTAAAAAGAGAACTGAATGTGAACAAAAATAGGTTACTTTACAACCATGAAATTGAAATATATGGCATGTGTTTCAGAACTTCCTTGGAACGGCGGAGCACCGCCAAGCAATTCTCATCTCCGGGGCTCCTCATTGCACAGAAGGAAAGTTGCTGTCAGTCCCAGCTGTTGCTGACGGCACCAGACTGTCGCAGGCGCGGGCAACCATACATGCTCTCGAAGATTGGGGATGTGAGGAGAGCGTCATCGGACTCTGCTTCGACACCACTTCCACCAACACGGGGAGGGTGCAGGGTGCAGTTGTCCGGCTGGAAAACATGCTCGGGCGACCGCTACTCCAGCTGGGATGCCGTCATCACGTCCTAGAGTTTATCGTGGGAGCAGTAGCCGTCACCCTGCTCGGAAGGACTACGGCACCAACTGATCCTTTGTTTCAGCAGTTGAAGAGTAGGTTAGTTCATTTTTTGTGCAAGGTAAAGTTAGGACACACATGATATTCCACTAGTTTATAAAACAGCAAGCCAAACCGGAACTTCAGAGTTTTCTCACACAATTTTCTTGTTTATTATTTTTGAAGATGGGACGAGCTCGATCTCTCGACCTACTGCAAGCTGCAGGTCGAGAATCTGGCGGAGAGTACGTGGCTAATAGAACTCCGGGACGCGGCGGTCAGCTTCCTGAGCACAGCTTCTGGTTTCGTCAGAGACGATTACCGGGAAGTGGCAGAGATCACGCTCCTGGTACTCGGGACACAACCACGCCATGGCCTTCACCTCATGCGCCCAGGAGCCTACCACCACGCAAGATGGATGGCTAAAGTTAGTATTTTCAAACAAAAATAATCTAGAGATAAGTTTAAATGTTATTCAAAGATAAACATTTCATTATAACGCAAAGTAATTGGTAACAATAAACCTGTCTTACTTACAATGGTGCCTATTCTGTTTCAGGTCATCTACTACACAAAACTGCTGATGTTCAGTAGGCAGCTGGAGCTCGACTCCGAGCTGGTCGACAAACTGCACAGGATCGTGGTGTTCATCGCTCTTCTGTACGTACCAGCTTGGTTGGCGGCCCCTGTAGCAGCTGATGCGCCGTTGAATTACCTGGTACTATACCAGCGTTTTCTGAGGTATAGGGCAGTGGACCGCGAGGTGGCAGAAGCGTCACTGGCTGTGATGAGGCGGCACTTCTGGTATCTGAGGCCTCAGACCGTCATCTTCGCTCTATGCAGCAACAAGGTGGATGGCACTGTGAAGCAACAGATGGCAGAGAAGCTGTCCCACCTCCCTGTACCCAAAGACTTCACATACGAGAACGTCTCAGTCGACGAGATGACGCTACTCCCCGACCTGATCGACGAGTCCTCCTGGTTCTTATTTGCAGGTCTGAAGATGTATGGGTCTTCGTGGCTCACCCTGCCAACTGATAAGTGGGACGAGAACGAGGACTTTTGTCGTCTGAAGGATGTGATCTGTAATCTCCAGGTCACCAATGACGTCGCTGAAGGAGGAGTCCAACTGATACAAGACTATGCGAACACGGTCACAAAGGAAGAGGCACAGCTGCAGGATCTTCTGCAAGTGGTGGAAAAGAACCGGAAAGAGCTCGGCGACTTCAAGAAGTCATCACTCGCCACGATGACATAGCACAGAGGGACAACGTTGCAGCCAGTGACATGTGATAGTGGTCAATACAATGCAAAAGTGATTGTTTAAGTTATTGTTTCTTTCTTCCTTATTTGTCTGCTATTTGCTGATTTTTTTGAAAAGTATAGGTGATCGTGGTTTTTCCCATTATTTGGCACTATACTAGCACATTGGTATTACCTGTATACAGGCACAACTTTTAAACCGTTAATCGTATGACATTGGAAGGCACACCAAACGACTTCTCTCATCAAGAGGATTCAGAAAACATTCCTACTTAATGATTTATCTTGATTCAGTAAAAGGTTAAAAAGAAAAAGTACGCATTTTTAAAAAAACCTCGTAATTTCAAGGTCGATGCGAGACCCCTAAATATTGATCAATTTTTGTAAAAATGGTACCAATGTGCTAGTATAGTGCCAAATAATGGGAAAAACTACGATAACCTATACTTTAAAAAAAAATTGAAAAGTGGGCCGCCCTAATGGGCACGTGTTGGAATTTTCTGAATGTGCGATACAGCGTGGATCTGGATGAATGAGAGCATGTATAAAACAATAAAATTTGAAAGAAAGAAAAATTTACACTTAATTAGTTTATGAGGGAGATATAAGAATAATTTAACGAGGATGAAGGAGGCTAAATTATAAGGGGAGCTCATTGACATCATGTCCAGCAGCGGTCCGCAACCTTTTTCTCACTCGTGGACCCATAGAAGAATATAGATTATTTTTGAGGACCCCTTAGCGAAAATGATTTGTATATTCTAATTTTGTGTGAATTAGAATATACCACTTGTCTTCTGCAGACCCCTGAAACTCATTCACGAACCCCTCCGGAAGTCCGCGGACCACTGATGTATAGAATACAATTTGATCACTGAATTGTAAGGTGGTGATGAAATACACACACACACACACAATATAGGCATATATATATATATATATATATATATATATATATATATATATATATGTCCTATATATTCGTTGTTTTCTTTTCTTTATTGTTAGTAAATAAATCTCCAAAAGAATTTCGAGACTTTTAAAGAAGGGAAAGTCAGTAAAGATCAGGAACCGAGAGGAGGTCACATTTATGGGCCTCAATCTTATATTCTCGCACCTTCTAAAGAAATTGAGAAACTGTTATGCTGATTTATTATGAAGGAGAATTAAAACTAGGAAATTAAAAGGGTATGAGATGGAAAAGACGTTAATAACCTTTGACTGTTAATCAGGTGTGATGAATATAGCATAAAAATGATACATCTTAAAATTAATGAATAAAGAGGCTCGTAAAAGAGAAAACATATGGGAAGGCCGTTTGGGACCTTTCTTTTTCTACATCATTATTAGGGCAATAAACATATGATACAGGATACAGCAATATTCCAGCTCGGTGAAAAAGGACTAGACATAGTAAATAATTAAAAAAATAAAATAAAGGAAAACTAATCAATATTATAGCAGAAATTAATAGTTACAGTTGCCTGAGTTAGATAATAATAGTATTGCCGCACTACAAATAATTACTACTAATAACATACTTATATTAGTCCATTAGTTATAGTTACCTAAAATTAGGTAGTATTTATAATAATAATATAATAATAATAATAATAATAATAATAATACATCATAAAGCTAACAGTTCATAGTGCTGACTAGTATAAGATAAGGGGCAATTTGATTAGTGGGTCACGAAGTATTACCTACATTAATGACAATAATAATAATAGCAGCAATAATAATAATAATAATAATAATGAATAGCCATACTACTACTACTACTACTACTACTACTACTACTACTATTGTTGTAACCGTAAAATTGGCATGCAGAAATCTTTTGTAAAATATAGCAGAAATTTTATTTCTAAGGTTCTATTGTTTGGATCTCTAAAAGCCAGGTGTTTTGGGTTATGAATATTCCTAAATGAATAAATCAAAGATGTTTCCTATTGTAGAACGGTCGTTCTATTTTACTTTGGTGTTCTCATGGGAAGGGAAAACCCAAACCGCTTGGTGGCCGAGATTTATAACCGTGACCCGACCTTCCACAGGGAAGTGCAAACCAGCGGATTTGGGTTCCGATGTAAAATGGTTGGTTCGCCCTTCGCTGGGTCGTGTAACTTTTGCAAGACAGATTCGAATCCACTTGTTAAAATTGGACCACGACGTGAGTCATAAAAATTGGGAAATCAGGCGGATTCGAAGAAATAACTATTTAAATTATTTCTCCGAAAAGGAAGGGTCTATACCCGGAAGTGGGAACACTCTCCAATGGGAGGACAGTGATCCTGGGAACGCCCGGTACAGATTCTTTCTTTCCTTATGTGTGGAGGAGAGCCTTCGGGGGAGGCGGCCTGGGATAAAATAAATGTGTTGATAGGTCTTTCGAAATATTAGAAGGCGTGGTCCTTAAAAATGGTAAGGTAGATTCGAGATTTTTAAGTCAGTTGTGGTTCCTCCTCCTGTAGTTCAAAGTGGCTTGTGAAAAATAACTTGTTAAAAATAACTCTGCGGTGTGATTGAGAAAATTCGAGGTTGAGTTAAAACTGTCTCCCGTTATATATTTCAAAATTTGAATCCTTTCGTTTACGTGAACTTATCAAATAATTTATTGTTAGCGGCCAGGAACAAAGAACTTGGTGGGATCTTTGTAAATTTAAATTTTTCTGTTTTGCATCAAATGTTCAGTTTGAAGTTTACGTCCTATTAAGGCTCCTCAGAAACCTTTCGCGATCCTGTGTTGGAGTGGGCGTGAGGAGAGCCAGGGAAGGGTTACAGAACCTTTTCGCCATTGTTCGAGGGATCCTAATGAAATGGACGGACTTTGTTCCTGGAAATAAATCTGCGGTCCTTACGCAGAACAATCGAGAATAACTTTCCACCTGTATTGTAAGTAATTCATTTTTTCCAATTCCTTCGTCGATTTCGACAACTTCATGTATTGTTACTTGGTTTGTTACACGCAAATGAAAAGCCCCTCTGTATAAATGATTTTTTAGACTAAAATACTTGTGAACATTTTCTTTAAATTAATAATTGGATTTTATTGTGCGCAAAATTGGTAATCATACATCAGCCTAATTCTTTAAATTCATGTACTAATTTGAGCGAAATTTAATAAACTTTATAAGAGGGCGTGTGTCGTTTTTTCTGCTACCTTGCAACTGTTTCGTCAAGTTCCAGCGAAACGAACGAAAGTAGTGAGCCGTTTAAACTCACGACAAAACCATTAATTAATCCAGGACCTTCACAAATGAGAATGTGGTTGCCAACAGTGGGTAGAGAATGCGATCGAAGAGGAATATCTGACCGTGCTGGGGCAGCTTTTGCATCTGCTGTTTTTCAAGATTTAAAATTAATTAGTAGTGATGATACTTCTTTATTGATCGACAGAAGCAAGATAAGATGAGAAAGGAGCAAGATTAGGAAAGATCTCTTTGAAGATACCTCAACTTTCAGTTCAAGTGATCATGTTATGGGTCTCTACTTTGATGGAAGAAAAAATCGAACAAACGTTATGATAATAAAAGGTAGTAAGTATCATTTTAGAATTACTATGGAAGAGCATATTGTCCTTTTGAAAGAACCAGGCTCAACTTACTTAGGCCACATATCTCCAGAATTGAGCACAGCAAAGAGCATTTATAAAGGCATTTTGGAGTTCTTGGGATGCAAAAATATCAGTGCTAGAAATATTGTTGCCATTGGTTGTGATGGCACTGCAGTCAGTACTGGAATAAAAGGAGGCATATTAAAAAATTTGGAGCAGAACTTAGACCCTTTCACTGGTTTATTTGTCTCTTTCATTTTAATGAGTTGCCATTGAGGCATTTGTTAGAATACCTCGATGGGCCCTCCCATGGTCCACGAGAAATGTCAGGACGAATTGGAAAAGCATTAAAATCTGTCGACCAACCAATAGTTAAGTCTGAAGCTATGGAAGGAAATCCTCTTCCAATTACTGATTCTGATGATCTAAGTACAGATCAATTGTACCTCTATAGAGCTTCTCAGGCTATTACTTCTGGGTGTTACAACAATGACTTAGCAAATCTTCAACCCGGGCCAATGGTCCTATCCAGATGGTTGACTACTGCTAACCGCATCCTGCGTTTCTACATCGGATGTGAAAATCCGATGGATAGCTCAGGGCCGTAGCCAGGCCAAATCAGTAGGAGGGGCGGAGAAATTGACAGGGGGGATAATGAAAAAATTTAATGTCATTTTTTGTGAATATCGAAATATACTGCAGAAAATTACATTCAAAACTATAACAAGTAAAACACCGTAGGCTAAATAAAAAAATGATCAAACCGATACATATAGATAGGCATATTGGGTTATAGACTACAATATTTAGTCTAAATTTAGTGTAAATAAAAGTCTTTGTAAGTTTTTTTTAATTTTAGAATAACTGTATGCGGCGAGTTTTTTTAGCGAAATTCTTTAGGAATTCAAACATGTCTATTTGCTTCGTTCTCTTATTTTCAAAGGCAAGTAAAACAAGTTGGCTTTGGCGTTTTTGTAGCATGGAACGCCGTTGCGGTTGGTTTTCCCAGGGGGGGGCATATTATTTTCCAGGCCCCCCTAGCCCCCCCTTGGCTACGGGCCTGGGATAGCTTAAAAATGCTGGTAGTTATCATTCGTAATGCTTACTTTGCGCATCAAGAAAACCTTCTTACAATGATTACTAATAACCGGCCAAACATTCGAAACTTGCCAATACGAAGGATCGAAGTAGCAAGATCTCAAGCTGAAAAAATGAAAAGCATTTGCGAGTTCAGTGTACCGAAGCTAAATTTCCGTGCAATTGACTACACTGATATTATATTTTGGACAGATAGTCCCATCAAGCTTGAGCCACCATTGACAAAACACTTAACCAAAGAGGAGTTGACATCATTGGCTGAAAACACTAGCGAAGAAAAAGTAAAACTCCGTTGTCATACACAAGCAGTAGAAAGGAGTATCAAACTTGTAACAGAGCGGCAAGAGCAGTTTATGGAAGTGAGAGGAGAGATGGCTACGTTAAAACCAAAATTGCATCTCAAGCAATAATGAAATCATTTGAAACCAAGAGAAACTACAAAACTGAATAAGAAGCTTTCTAAATTATTGTGGTGGGTGGATTAGGGTAGAACTCAAACAGCAGCCACCTTCACGTGGTGAGTTCTGGGTAATTTAAGCCGAGATATACATGGCTCGTATCTAGCTTAAATTAGCGGAGGGCTGCTTCAACAAACCAATATATTTAAAGTCATACAGCTATTTTATGAGCTTCTAAAAGAAAACTGAATCACTGAATGACGCTTAACTCAATTAACAAGATTAACAAGATAATTAATATTTCGATATTTTAATTATATAATTATATAATAGTTAATTATATTTCAGCGTCTAATATCCAAATAAATACGAAGGTATAACTTAGCTGGATACCTATATGTAATTATGTATAGTTCTGTGAACCAACTGTACCGACCTCCACAAGAACTGGCAGAATGTGTTAAAAATATCACATCCCACCGAACAGCCTGAAAAGGATTCAAACTCTTCAACATAAGTAGTATCTCTAAGCAGGGTTCTCGCCTGTTTAACTCCTTGCCACAGAACCTTGGAGACATAAGTGCAGTCCCAGTGGATACTTTTAATTAAAAAACATCTGGACATGTTTTTAGTCAACATACCCGACCAACCCACAATGCCAGAGCATTCCTCTTCCAGACCAGCCCTCACAAATTCGATTAATAGATCAAATCCTATGGCATGAGCATGAGAAAAGAAGGGTGGCGAGTACGTTGTGGCCCCACGTCGGGTGGCGTTGAGCGGACTTCGTAGGAGCAGCGCACCCTTGAGGCAGAAGCACTTTAAGGTAAATTCAAGGTAAATGTGTAATTTTAGCTGGATATCCAAACTGTAGGTATTTCTAAACATATGTTTGTAGCTTACAACAGATAATTTCCATGTACTTCTCTCTCTTTGATTCTATATCTTTAAAGCTAGTGTGCATAACTTCGCTACTCTGCATTATCTAACATGATTTACCATACAACTCCATTCTGCCAATAAAGCATAAAATTTGTTTGTCATGGCAGTTCTATGCTAAGTAAGTATCTATAGGCATGACTGTCCCTTTTATCTACGAGTAAATGTATAATGGGCATTATACAATATATGTATGCGGGTGTGTATTTATGAGTACACACGCATGTACCTTGATTATGTGTGTGCGTCTGCATATATATGTTAACCCCTCCGTCTATGGCCCTGGGGTGGTTCGGATCGACGGGGGCTCTAGTTCGGAGGCAGCAACGGATATTTCTTCTATAACATTCTAATTCTTTTCGGTCGCCTCTTGTTAAACTCTTGGCTACAGACTCGCCAGACTGTTATGCCAATATCTTCTATGGTGCTTGGGTTGTCTCTAATTTGGGCAAAGGGTCGCCAATTTTTAATTCTTCTCTTTCTATAATACTCTGATACTTTCTCTGATACTTTCTCTGATACTAAAATTATCGACTTTTCTTTTATAACTTGTCGACTTAACTGACTAAGTTCTTCTGAAGAGAACAAGGCTCGAAGGGGAAAATAAAAAGTTTCTCTTGCTGTAATTTACTTCTTAAAAATTTACAGTTAGTGCTCTGAATTTACAAGGGTAGAGGTTCGACCTCTTTCGACCATGGCTCAGGCCGGAATCTAAAAATATTAAGGAGGCAAGGGGCCTCTGCCCCCTCCTCGCAGCAAGGCTGCTAACAAGGGAGGCTCGTAATGAAGTGCTATAATGAAGTGCTAATATGAAGAAGTGACTTAATGAAGTGACTTATATGAAGTGCCCTAATTTTACAAATACATGTATAATATAAACTTAAATGTTTGGGGGAAGACAGTCGAAGGTTAAGTTCGCCCCCTTTTTAAACACATGATCAGATGTTTGAAAGATTCCAAATCTTTTAAAAAAAAAAAAAAAAAAAAAAAAATCGTATATTTTTTGCCGAGTCTACATTTATGAAGGCGATATCATTTCGTAATAGTACACATAAGTACAATTTAAGTACACGACTGAGTACGTATTAATTTTGGTTCATTACAATTACGATTACAATTATGGATTACTTCACATTCGCTTATGATTGTCCATTAAAGTTCTATTTAAAGTACATTCTTACATTATAAATTAAATCATTACATTTAATTACAGTTTCAATGAAGTACATTACAAGTTATTATTAATTACAGTTTCATTAAAGTACATTACGTTATATTAAATTAAAGTATTACAGTTGATTACAATTAAACAGTTACTGTAACTTTGTTTTGTTTTTACAGTGTTTCATATTAATAGACAATTAAGATGTTAGAAATATAATACAAAGTACATGGGCACATATGGTTTGGATTTATATACAACATAATATGTTATAATGTTATAATGTTATAAATTTGAAATCAGAGCGAACGGAGATATTTTATCTTTGAGGCGTTCGAATCTGTCGTAGTGAGCGGAATTCGATCTTTACTAAGCATTTATGAATATCTTGAGGGGTGAACGCACTTGAACAAAATAAAAAAATAAAAATTAAAAAAATAATACGAGAACGTATTTTTGCGTTTTCGAACGAAGGCCCAAAGTTTCGCGCTTCACAAATTGACACGAGTAAAAAATGAATATTTAATAAAATTTATATAGGATAATGATCAAGGGAAATTAATGACGGGAAAATGTGACGTATGGATGAATATGGTTGAATAATAATGTTTATACTACATAACACCACAACATTATTACTAAAGAATTTACCATACATTGAATACGGAAGATGTCCAAATACTAAGAACGTGATTCAGTGTACAAAGTATGGGAAACGTAAAGAGAATAAAGTTATTTTATGACGTCATAGTGTATAAGTCATTATTAGAAAAGATGAATTAGGGAAATACAGTAATGAATAAAGAAGTATAAATCGAAATTCTATCCAAAACTCGCTCAGGCGATTTTTGGTTTCTTATGTAAAAATGAACATTCAAACATAAAACTATAAGAACATAAGTACTGCATGAAGACAATGAATCCATATAATGATGGTGTAGGAATTGTTCATTGTTCACTTTTTACATATATATATATATATATATATATATATATATATATATATATATATATGTGTGTGTGTGTGTGTATATGTATATATGTCATATGTACATATGTGTATGCTTCTTCGACAACAGCTGATGTGCACCATTAACACGTATAAAAACAATAATAAATTGTAATATTGATATTATTATTGTTTCTACTACGCTACGTATGCTTAAGAATGAATATATATATATATATATATATATATATTAACTGCAAACACAGTATAATTAATGTAAAGAACGACGCTTGTGTAGAAGAGCGTCCGCACAAGATGAGGAGGGAGAACGAGCAAACGAAAAATGAGGCACCTTCCAGGAATCGAACCCGGAATCATCCAATTGTCGGTCGGAAATGCTAACCACTGCACCAAGGTCCCCGATCAGTCAGAACTCGTAATTCTCCTACATACGAGCGGAATCCGACCGGCAATTGGATGATCCCGGGTTCGATTCCTGGGAGGTGCTCATTTTTCATTTACTCGTTCTCCCTCCTTATCTTGTGCGGACGCTCTTCTACACAAGCGTCGTTCTTTACATTAATTGTACTGTGTGTTGTTTGCAGTTAAAATGTGCATATATATATATGTACGGCATGAGAAGGTGCCCCCTCAAGGCATTCGATTCCGCTCGTATGTAGGAGAATTACGAGTTGTAGTAATGCCTAGTTAAGAATATTAATTTTTGTTTAGTTAAGATTATAATGTTTAATATAAATTTACTAATACAGTAATTGTGAAATTACGATGAAGTATGTTTGTTAGATTGTAATTGTTTAAAATGGGAAGAGTTGGCAATCCTGAACAGAGGCCCAGAGAGCGGACTACCCCCAAAGAGAGTCAGTCTTTCGGTAGCGCGATAAGCGTAAAGTTGGGGCAATGTAATCTAAACATCAAATTAATTGTTTTGTGCCCCTCTCCGACGTGAATTATTATAGTAGAATGTTCTACTCGCATCCCCTCAAATTAATTAAAGCATTTTCGGAATTAAATAAAATGTTAACAAGCGTTTAAATAGAGTATTAATGAAACCCCCTTCCCCCTTCGTGTTGTAACGGCTTTCATAGTCTCGGCGTGGCTACCATGAAGCTATACGGTAAAGTGAAAACGAGTGTAGAGAAACCAAGCGATAAATGAAATAGAGAGCCGATAGTAGAATAAATAATGAAGAAAGTAAAATAAATAAAAGTAATCACGACAGAGTTCTGACTGATCGGGGACCTTGGTGCAGTGGTTAGTATATCCGACCGGCAATTGGATGATCCCGGGTTCGATTCCTGAGAGGTGCCTCATTTTTCATTTGCTCATTCTCCCTCCTCATCTTGTGCAGACGCTCTTCTACACAAGCGTCGTTCTTTACATATATATATATTTAGTGGTGGACCGGATATCCGCATCCTCATCCGCATCATTTTAAACATCCGCATCCGCACTTCTGAGTGCGGATGTTATGCGGATATTACCTCTAATAAATTATGCAATTTACAATTAATATTAGCTTATAAAGTAGCTTAAAGGCCCAGTCATGCACATTTCATGTAAAGTATTCATTACACTGGTATGCATCAATTTTGCTGTCAAGGGTTTTGTAAGTGATTCTTATAGAGTTTTTCCTGCTGATTTCGAATCTGCAATCCGTTTTTCTCAATCAGCTCCGGTTATCCGGCTATGGCCTCATAAGTAAAATAGAATTTTTCGTGATTTTGTCAAAGCGGAATTGGAACAGTAACATCTATCATCACTTGTTTCACTTGTATAATATCTTTTTTTACTTTTCAGGCATATAGATAAAATATTTCATAATGAATAGAGCGTGTAAAAATGATCCCAATAGATTCTGCTACATATGTGGGACGGTTACCATGCCAAATAACCAGTCCCAAATCACTAAATTTGTGAAGACAATGTATAGAGCATACTTTGGAATTAAGCTAGGGGACCAGGACAAAAATTTCGCCCCTCATATGTGCTGCAAGACGTGCATTGAAAATTTGAGAAGATGGAGCAAAGGCAGAGCGAAATCTTTGCCTTTTGGAATTCCCATGATTTGGAGAGAAGGAAAGGATCACGTGACAGATTGCTATTTCTGCATGACAAACCTCCAAGGTGGGCTTATAAATTTATTTTTCTTAAATATTTTGAAATCCTCGTATGAAACTTGACATAATATTCACCATAATGTAATATTCACCAAATATAGCATAATATTCACCATAATGGTAATCATACATTTTGTAGTAATGCCTAGTTAAGAATATTAATTTTTGTTTAGTTAAGATTATAATGTTTAATATAAATTTACTAATAATTGTGAAATTATGAAAAAGTATGTTTGTTAGATTGAAATTGTTTAAAATAGGAAGAGTTGGCAATCCTGAACAGAGGCCCACAGAGCGGACTACCCCCAAAAGGAGTCAGTCCTTCGGTAGCGCGATAAGCGTAAAGTTGGGGCCATGTAATCTAAAGATCAAATTAATTGTTTTGTGCCCCTCTCCCTCTCCGACGTAAATTATTATTGTCAAATTTCCTACTCGCATCCCCTCAAATTAATTAAAGCATTTTCGGAATTAAATAAAGTGTTAACAAGCGTTAAAAGAGTGTTAATGAATCCCCCCCTTCCCCCTTTGTGTTGTAACGGCTCTCATAGTCTCGGCGTGGCTACCATGAAGCTATACGGTACAGTGAAAACGAGTGTAGAGAAAGCAAGCGATAAATGTAATAGAGAGCCGATAGAAAGAATAAATAATGAAGAAAGTAAATAAATAAAAGTGATCACGACATATTTGGTGGCAGCGGTGGGATTACATCATATTTTGTATGAGGCTTACCCACGTGTCTATTATTTCGATTAAAATTCTTCCAACCCGGTATATTAGCCAATAGCGTTAATGAATATTTTATTTCGATTATTAAAATATCTAAATGCAAAGTTAACCCCGTTTGCAGGCAAGTTTCGATTTCCATTCCTTAAAATTTTATGGTCAGTGTAATTTCAAAATGGCGCATCGCCTTCGACATCCTTATAGCGTCCCTTACAAACTTCGCGCCTAAAAATTTAATTTTTTTTCTTTCTTTTCGTGGGAGTTCGTTGATTCTGAAGTGTTCGTTTGTTCCATTTTTCATCGTACGGTTCCGTTACTTTTCGCAGTCTAGTGACTCAAAATTTCTTTTAGTCGTGGTGCAGAGTCGGTAGAAAAATTTGTCTGACTCAATATTGCGAGTCATTATTACGTTAAATTTCGTTCATTAGGTCGGAGAGGACATAGTTTTGAAAATTTATCGTGCTGCCGAGACTCAATTCTTTTCACTTCATTTCGTTCACCTTTTCTCCTGTCCTCAAACCTACCAACGTTTGTGTCCTTTTTGTGTTTAAACTTTTGGAATTAGAAATTGTGATAATAATAATAAGAATAACGATTAATAAATAAATTTTACTGAATTTGTACGTAAGTGAATTATGTTAGTTTAAATACAGTGTGATACACATTTTATACGGTCCTGTTTGAGCGAAAATTTGTACCGCATTTCTAGGTATATATATATATATATATAGTATTGTAAGACACTTCATGAACATGAAAAATTTTCTGGGTTTCATTAGTAGATTTTTGATTATATTTCGATTGGTTGTATATAAATTATAATGATAGGCTTATTTTATTGTTTATGTAGGTTTACGGGCTTTTTGCTTCGCTTCGCTTCGCGCTAAAATAGGATTACGTTACATTTTAAGGGACAGTCGAAAAATAATCTTAAACATAATAAATTGTCAGATTATAGGCTGGCCGTATAGGATTGTGTTAGACTTCAAAATAAGCTAAGTTCGTTTAACTGAAATAGAGAAATTGTGTTGTGAAATTTTCTATAAATATTTTTTGGATTTTTTTTATATACTCATTATACACTTACATATTAACTTATACGTATATATTAGTTATATATATAATTATATATATTTATATACTCAAAATTTGGTAGGTAGGCTGATTTATCTATTTTTTCTGTTCCTTTCGTTCATTTTCACGACAATTCCGACATATTTTGTAAAATGGCTATTGTATTGTACTAAAGAAAGATTTGTTGTAGGCCTATCGTTAAATATTGTTCATATATTGACCGTCACTATGGTATATGTCTGAGTATTAAATTCTTATAATTAAATTCTTATAATTTATTAATTATAGGCCTAAAAGTGCGGCAGTAAATTTTATTTTTATTGTGGGGGCCTATGTGAGTTACGTTACACTTATTTTACGAAATCTGGATATTAAGATAATTTTTTTTGAATTACAAAAATTTGTGTAGAAAATTCTTTTCATATATTGTTTCTTTACGTTTTATAGATTCATTTAATTTCATTTTTATAGGTAGGCCGATTTTTTATTTCTTTCTTCCAGTTCAATGAAAATGGTTAAATTTTTATTTGGAATTTAGATTGTATTCTAAAAAGGATGTTTTGATTTGATATTTTAATTTGGGTATTAGAAATGAAAAATGTCCTTTTTTTTTAGTTCGAGCGTTTGCGTAGAAAAGATTACAAAATTATGTCAGGATATAATGCAATTTCATTCGGTTAGGGATATTTGTATAGAGGTTCGCTTACAAAAAAAGCGACCGCTCTCAATTAGGCAATGTTTTGTTTTTGTTTACAGTAGGTTGCGTGTATTTGTGAGTGCATATTATCTATTCTTATTTAGTATAACGATGCAAATTTTTAGTTTCACTTAGAAACGATAAATTACTGGGATTTTTGTGATTTGCAAACCATACTGGGGTTTCTGTTGAAGGAGAGAGTTGTCTCTCAGATGTAATTTGCGAATTGCGAGTTCAATTCATATGAAATTTGACGTTTCAAGTTGACATTACTGTATTAAAATAATTTTCGGTAGTAATATTTAAATTTTTTAACTTTTTAATAACTGTTTGGGCAAATTATTGTTGTTTAAACCTTCAGTCGGATACTAATGCATTTAAAACATTGGCTCGAGTGTTCCCTCGGAAATGGAGCCTTCTAGATAGCCAGTAACGTTTTTGTGGCGTCTTCGTGTGCTCCTCCTCAAAGGGCAAGAGGGTTCATGATTGTCAGAGAAGTGATGACATGAAGTTTCTGGGGTTCATTTTTGTCTTTTGTATTTAAAAGTATTGATGTGATTTCTGACGGTAGTTTGAACAATAATATTTCTTAAATTATACTAACAGTTACTATGTATGGGCGCTTTTATATTTATACTGTATAATTTTGTTTCGTACGTTTTATGACTTTTTTTTATCTTCTCCGATGTAACTGCCATAGTGACCTTATTGGTAGCTAGATGTGATTAAATTTTTGCGAAATTCTGAGATTTGTCCTTTTTTTTTTTTCTCCGTGAATTTGTCCAGAGCAAATGTGTAGTTATTGTTTCGAAGTGAACTGTTGAGAAAATTCGGTAAATTAAATATTAAATAAATGATAAGCAGTACAGAAACACGTTTCGAATAAACTTTTTTTCAAAATTTCAAAAGGCTCGGTTTGGAGGCAACCAAGTTGAATCCGAGTTCCATCCATTGAGTTTAGTCGACCGGATAGGTGATCGATCACCAATGATGAGAGAGAAGAGAAACCAACTGCGCAGGGACTTGGCGCAGGATGGTTTCGGAAGAGAAGAGATAGAAGAGAGGAACCGAATGCGCAGGGACTTGGCGCAGGACAGTTTCGGAAGAGAAATTTACGTGTGCAGGGTCTTGGCACACGAAAGTTTCGATCGAAGATGGTCTACTGGTATTTTTCGGGCAGTAGCTGGTCACGCTGCTCGAATGCTTCGCTAAATATGTGTCGTAGCACGCGGTAGGCAAGCCACGAGAGCTTGAACGGGTGTCTAAGACTGTACTGTCCATACAGACATACAGTAGGTTCGTTGGGAAACGGCCTACGGCGGAGTGATCGTTTGATTGTTGCCAGTAGAAGAGTCTTTCAGCTGGACGTAGGAAGAGCAGCGTTCACCGACAAAAGTGGAGATGAGACAAGGCGAGTTTCTTCATCGACTTCTAGAATTGCAAATTCCGTCCAATTCCAGCGCGTGGTCCCGCTTTCAGTATATCTCCCCACCCCCTGATCCTTTTAGAATTGGACGTCTCTCTTGTTTTTTTTTTCGCCATTTGGAGAGAGAGCGGAACCATTATAGCGTGCTGCCCTGTTGCATGTTGATTGATGCAATCCCTTGCATTCTAGCGAAGTGAGCAGGAGAGCTGCGATTGAAAATTGAAGAAGTCCGTTGTCAGCGTGCGGATTGTGATCTAAACAACGTCCAGCAAATTAATGTACTGATTATTATGTAATGAAATTATAAGTGAAAGGGTGCGATTATTGCCCATATTTGTTGCGTTTTTCGTGAAATAGTATGTGCGCTCTTGGTCAGTATTTTATGTAAACTTTTTCTTATTTTTTTCTATGTTGCCCTGATAGTAACTGAATAACTATACAAATAATTGTTTCAAATGTAAAGCGATCTTTGATGAGAAATCGCTGGAATAGATTGTGAACTTGAAATTTGTGTAACCAATGTAAGAAAATTTTCCGTTATTTTTTTTTTGGCATGTGTAGATTAGTTACAGGTTGTAATTTAATTATTAGTGTGAAATGTTATTTGATGCAAATGTGAAAATTATAAAGTTTTCGATTTTTATAATGATACAAAATATATGTGTGGAAATTGTCATTCTAATTATTTCTTGTCTATCTGAACTTTGAATTTGTTAAAGAGAAAAAAAAAAAAAAAATTGCAAAATATATAAATTTGTTGAATAAATTATTAAATTTGTTAAACGATATTAATAAGTTTTCCTAATGAAAAACTCATTTTCAAGGGGGTGATGCGAGTGTAGTAATGCCTAGTTAAGAATATTAATTTTTGTTTAGTTAAGATTATAATGTTTAATATAAATTTACTAATAATTGTGAAATTATGAAAAAGTATGTTTGTTAGATTGAAATTGTTTAAAATAGGAAGAGTTGGCAATCCTGAACAGAGGCCCACAGAGCGGACTACCCCCAAAAGGAGTCAGTCCTTCGGTAGCGCGATAAGCGTAAAGTTGGGGCCATGTAATCTAAAGATCAAATTAATTGTTTTGTGCCCCTCTCCCTCTCCGACGTAATTATTATAGTCAAATTTCCTACTCGCATCCCCTCAAATTAATTAAAGCATTTTCGGAATTAAATAAAGTGTTAACAAGCGTTAAAAGAGTGTTAATGAATCCCCCCTTCCCCCTTTGTGTTGTAACGGCTCTCATAGTCTCGGCGTGGCTACCATGAAGCTATACGGTACAGTGAAAACGAGTGTAGAGAAAGCAAGCGATAAATGTAATAGAGAGCCGATAGAAAGAATAAATAATGAAGAAAGTAAATAAATAAAAGTGATCACGACAATTTACATATACATATTGTTATAGAAAATACATTTACACATACATATTGTTATACAAGTTACATTTACATATACAATGATTGTATATTTTCTTTCTTTTTCATTCATATTGTCCCCGAAGGGACAATATGAATGAAAAAGAAAGAAAATATACAGACTCCATCGACTTATTTCATATCTTACAGACCGCAGCCTTCCCTCAAGGGCCGCCACTGTCTGAATGCTTCTTCTATTTCATATGCAAGTTTTATATCCATGTTTCTGTGTCTCTATTTTCAGGAGTTAACAAGAAGAATAAACACATTGTTGTATACCCTGACATTCCTTCTGCTATGAGACCTGTACCCCATGGTCCTGGAATTCCAATACCCGACCCACCTCAAACCCTGGACTTCGATGATTCTGATGATGAATCAATGACCAATGCCAATGACCAGTCCCAGTCGTACATACCTCAAAATACCGCTTCAAATGAGCCGAGGCCTCTCAACCAGGCCAAACTTAATGATCTTACCAGGGATTTAGGACTTTCGAAATTAGCTGCCGAGATCTTGGGCTCACGACTTCGAGAGGACAACTTGCTGGCTCCGGGAACAACATTCTCCTGGTATAAGAAACGAGAGGAAGAATTCTGTAAGTTTTTTGCAGTGCACGAAAATACCTCTTCCTTAGTGTACTGCTGCAATGTTGAGGGGCTAATCGAATCCTTGGGCCTGCCATATAATGCATCAGAATGGAGGCTATTTATAGACTCGTCTAAACGAAGTTTGAAAGCAGTACTTCTCAACATTGGGAATAGGGTTGCATCAGTCCCTGTAGCACATTCCGTACAACTTACTGAGAGCTACGATAACATGAAAATTTTACTGGATGCTCTCGTATACGACCAACATAACTGGAGGATCTGTGGAGATTTGAAGGTAATATTAATATCATAAGTAAACTATTGCTATTGACTATGTTGTTTTTCCAAAGGTTATTTGAGAGCGTATAAGAACACTTAACTTCCCCACAGAAGTGATACAGTCCAATGCATAGATTTTTTTATCTGATAGAACAATTCTCTAAATTCTTTAAATATTTTCATTTTTTTTCAGATTGTGGCATTTGTATTGGGAATGCAAGGGGGATACACGAAATACCCATGTTTCCTCTGCAAATGGGATAGCCGAGCGGATGAGAAGCACTATGCACAGCGTGAATGGGCATCCAGAGAGAATTTTGAACCTGGGTCGCATAATGTCGTTTCAGTGCCCCTTGTACCACCAACAAAAATTTTGCTCCCACCACTTCATATTAAGCTGGGCTTGATGAAAAATTTCATCAAATCAATGAATAAGGAGGGTTCAGCATTCCGATATCTCGAGAGTAAATTTCCTCATATATCTTATGCTAAACTAAATGCTGGGGTTTTTGATGGTCCTCAAATTCGAACTTTGATCAAGGATACTCAGTTCGAAAACGCAATGACTCCAACTGAGAAGAATGCCTGGCAGGCATTCAATCAGTTGTCACTGATTTTCTCGGCAAGCGTAGAAGTCCAGAATACGAGTCCGTTGTCGAAAACTTGATGGAAGCTTTCAAAGCTCATGGGTCGCGCATGTCCATAAAAATGCACTTTGTGGTCCCACTTGGACTATTTTCCTGAAAATTGCGGGGATTATAGTGAGGAACAGGGTGAACGATTTCACCAAGATATCAAAATAATGGAAGAGAGGTACCAGGGAAACTGGGATATCAATATGCTGGCGGACTATTGCTGGTGTTTGAAGCGAGATGTGCCCGAAGAAAAACACAGACGGAAAGCCAAAAAAACTTCATTCCTTCCTCAATAAACTTTTTTCCATATTCATTGTATGAATAAAAGTATTTATTCACACAATGTTTTCATTTTTCACGAGTGTTCTTATAATATTACTCGTATCTACAGTGTTTAAGCTAAAAAAATCAATAAATTTGGGGATAAAATTGGACTTATAATAAATGGCCAATAGAGAAAAAACCTGACCTGATTGAGGAAAACCAATGTCATTTTCGAATTCAGCATGGTCGAATTATATAATATGAGTTGAAAAAACCCTCACAGCAGACAGAAATATTTCATATGCATACCAGTGTTATTAATGAACAAACAAATATATAAACCTCAAAATATAAATACCTGGTAACACAGAAAATTATTTTTATCATAATGAAAACATTAATATTAATTTTAATTGTTGTGCATTGCCTGCCATAATAGTAATATCACAAAATTTGAAAAATTATGTCATATATTCATAATTCCATATTATATTGATAGATTAACTAAATATCCGCATCCGCGGATATTGAAATTAAAGATCCGCATCCGCATCCGCAGATGTTGAAAAACTGACATCCGGTCCACCACTAAATTATATATATATATATATATATATATATAGTATAAGCATTTTTCGCAAAAGGTGACAGGAGACCAACAACAAATTTTGCCAATTGAAAGGTAGGTAAGTTATACGAAGCTAAAATAGGACGGAGAGGTGTTCCAACTTTCTGGATTTTAGGCAAACAGTATAATTGAGCAAGATCAGAACCAGATACGAACAACTGAGAGTAAGTATCGTTTTTTATTATCTTTAAAGACTTTAATCGTGACAAAAATCTATTAACTTGGTCTTCCAACCTTAAAATGACTTTATTAACGGGTTCAAGAATTTGTTTGAATTTGCTAACATCACTTAGGATTTCATTAGTTTTATTTATGTAATCAGATTTATTCAAAATAACAACTCCGTTGCCTTTGTCCGGTCTAGTCACAACAATCTCCTGGTTCTTTGCCAAATTCTTAATAACCTGCAAGTCACTCTTCTTAAATATGAAAGATTTAAATTTAAGGTTTTTAAGTTTGTGAAAAAATTCATGAGTTAAATTAGCAAACTGACATTTAAAATTATTAAAATCACCAACATGGGGAACATTTTTCAAGCCATTAAAATTTTTTTCAAAGTAAAGAAAAAACGAAGGCTTATATATTTGAAATAACGGAAGCTTAAATTGCAAGCCAAGTGAGAGTAAAAACTTTTCCCGAGGGGAGAGGGTGTAACTAGAAAAATTCGAAATTACTTTATCAGAATTGAAAAAATTAGGTGAATTCAGGCCCAGGGCCTTTAACTTACGTTCATGAGTTTCAGAAATGGTAGAATGAAACTTTTCAAGATCACGTTGTACAAGAGAAATTATTAATAAATAATCCAACAACGAAAGGGTATTTTTAAGAGTAATTATATGATGCTCAAGCGACTTATTATGCGAGTCTGAAATTTTGATTTATAATTAATTTCATTATTTAATAAATATTCCAGGGAAGATTGATAAAATTCAGAGTCATATAGATTGTCACGATAAAGTTTGAAGTAAACGAATTTCGGGAAAACCCTGCAGGTACGACACATTTCAAGAAAATAACAATCGAGTTTTGACTTGAGAAGCTTTCGTGAAGTCTTCCAACCATGGCGATAAGCCCTAAGGCCATCTTGTCCATACCTTGAGTATATATAGTCATGCGGGTTGCTTCTACAAAGCTTCAATTTAATATTTAGGAGAAATCCAATGACAAGGAGGAATGTAAATGCCATGAAAAGTCTTCTTTAATGCGCAACGTTTCGAGCAATACGCTCATCATCAGGCTAGATAATAACAATATGAAATTAGAATCAATAAATAAATGTGAACAAGACAAAATAATTTCTATAAAACCTATTCATTAAAAGCAAATTTTAAAAAGACTAAAAGAAGAGGTTAAATTCAAAGTTATAAAAATTTACATATAAAATTACAAGAAATTTAAAAGCTATTTTTAAATTACATATAGTAAATTTGAAATTAGTACACTGGAATAATTAACACTAATACAATGGAATAATTAACACTACGAACCTTTCAATGCTGGTTCCGAGGCACGAGTAATTTAAAACAAAACAAAACAGGAAACAAACTATGGGTTGGGCGGTTGAGAGTTATAAGTTGGGGAGGGGGATTATAAAAAATTGGGGAGGGGGGAGGGGGGAGGGGAGTTGGGGAGGGGGGATTATAAAAAATTTAGAGGGACAGCTGAGGAATCCACGTTTAGAGAAGGGGTCAATGTTTTAATATAAAGAGATTCCAAAATTCTAAGTGAGTTAGGACAAGAATTACAACCGAGAATTTTAAAATTATCTAAAGTGACATCAGTTTTACATTTAATACTATGTTCCCGAATACTAGAGGCTTCTTTTTTATTTAAAATTTTACCTGTTCGGCAACTTATTCCCATATGCGAATAAAATCTAGCCCTGAGGGAGCGCACGGTGCTGCCAATAAGTACCAAGGAGACACCTTGGGCAGGTAAATAAATATACAACACCTACGCAACGAATCAGGAGTTCGATCCTTCGCTGAGAAAAAGCTACCTAAAGACATTTTGTTAATAAATATAATGCGAAAATCAGTATGATAAAAAATTTTTCTTAACAACTTTGTAAATTTAAGTTTAAATTCTCTATTCATGGGACCCATTCAGGTACCAAGAAATATTTTATATCTTTAGGCACTGAAATACAGGGAAGTTGAGGGCTATAAACATTATTTAAGAAAGATCTTATTAGTTTATCTACATATTGAACAGGAAAACTATTATTGGTAAAATATGATCTTAAATTATTAAATTCATCGTTAAGTAAGGTAAAACTAGAGGTCAAATTATATCCTCTGAACAAGAGAGTTTTAATATACAGGGCGTCCCAAAAAATTGTATACACACTTTAAATACTTATAAAGGCAGTGTTTATTAAAATACATTTCATTTTCAAAATGTAATAGAATCTACAGACATTATTTAATTGTTTTGTCAACGCCTGTTTTCAAACTGACGTCCGTTCTGGTCCAGGCACTGCTGATAACGCGAAGCAATGGAATCGCAAACATCACGAAACATTTCGTTTGGTATTTGTGTGCATTCTCGTTCAATGGCTGCTCTCAATTCAGCGACTGTTGCAGGTTTTATAGCGTAGACTTTGTCTTTTAAGTATCCCCATAAAAAAAGTCTAGTGGTGTGAGGTCTGGTGAACGCGGAGGGTATTCTACGAAACCCCTTCGTCCAATCCACATCCACATCGTGCCAAGTACCACTCGCAATACTCCACTCTTCGGTCCGGATCATCATCATCTTCATTAATAGCATGGACTAATCTTGGAATGTAACTTTTCCATTGACAGCGCTTCAAAATGCGTTGGACAGACGATTCTGAAATTCCTACCTCACGACTCGCTTGCCGCACAGATTTTCTTGGACTTTGGTGATACGTTTCCAGTACTCTTTCTTGCTTTGTGGGGCTTGTCGATGTCCGTGGTCTTCCGGAACGCTTCTTGTGGACATTCTGAACAGTTCCATCGGCTTCAAACTTATCTCTAATTCGAGTGATGGTAAGTCGCGTTGGTGGATCTGTTTGAAACTCCCTCCTAAACTGTCTTTGCACTTCAACTGCGTTTTCACACTTCCAGTAGCATTTTAGAATGAATTTCCTTTGTTCAAAGCTTAGTCTGACTGCCATTATTAATTCTAATGGGTTTAACTTGGAAAGAAAGAAACATCAATTGAGCTATCAGCTGTTAAAGTGTGTATACATTTTTTTGGGACGCCCTGTATATATATCGGGTGGGCAAAAAAGAAGGGAGACCTTGAACTTTAGCTGTAAAATCCAAAGTTATGGTCAGATTTCAATATTTTTTTCATACCCCACAACTAAGTACATTTCCTATACGGTGAGCGGATTTCAAAGAAAAATAATGAAAATTACAAATTTATTGAACATTTCTTTATGCCACTGGAAATTTTCCATTTACACTACTACTGCATTATATGTGCAGATAAAAAGTTACAAAGTACTCACATATGGTGCTACCTTGGTGTCTTGATGTTAAAAAACTGTTTACCACGAACTTCTACAACCTTTTTCAGTCTAGGACGGAACTCATCCATGGCTTTGTTGATTTGTTCTTGTAGTAGCTCATCCCATTTTTCCAGAAGAAGCTGTCGTAAATGAGCGACATTTCTTACTTTGACCCGATAAATTCTCTGTGACAAATTTTCCCAAAGGCCATATTCTATTCGAGGGATTTAAATCAGGACTGTTTGGTGGTCAAATTTAATACCGCTACCTGGTATTCTTTTTATATCTCCTGTTTTATCGATTTTCTTGAGAAGCTTGTCCAAACCTCCTTTAGTTAGCTTATGTTAATTAAAATCGCTTTAATTATCAACTTCAACCTATGATTAGCAAGATTTTTCTGGAATATTCGCCATAAATCCAATTTCTCAGCTAAAATGCTAAAAGATGACATACAAACCATAAAACTACCTAGTACTAACATACTAAAATTTCATGGTTATATGTACCGTATTTGCCGAGATATGAAGGATTTAAAAAGGTTCCCTTTTTTTTTTGCCGACCCGTGTAAATGTAAGTGTAAATGTAAGTGTAAGTGTAAATGGAGAATTAACAGTGACATAAAGGAATGTTCAATAAATCCGTAATTTCCATTAGTTTTCTTTAAAATTCGCTCCCCTTATAGGAAATTTAGTTAGTTGTGGGGTGTGAAAAAAATATTGAAATCTGATCATAACTTTGGATTTTACAGCCAACGTTCGAGGTCTCCCTTTTTTTTGCCCACCCGACATATATATGGTGGTGTCGTGGTTAGCGCCGCTGATTACGAATCCATTGGCCCCGGGATCGAGGCTCGGTGACGGCAGGCAGCGCGCAGCAAAACCCAGCAGTTTATCCTTCCTCACATTAAAGAAATTGGTTGGTAGATAAATGGTACCCTGGGTAGCCTAGTGGTTAAAACGCTGGACTGCTGGTGGGTGGGGTTCGGATTCCACGTTAAACTATAGGTCTAAGGTGGAGTGACAAGCTTGACCTTCGTCAGAATATGCAATTTGGGCGGAAGCAAAACCAAGGTTATACATACTGTATATATATATATGTGTGTGTGTGTGTGTGTGTGTGTGCTATTATATGTTACTCTCATTGTATCCCTTATATATAATATATATATATATATATAATATATATATATATATACGTAGAAGAAGAATAAAATTATTATTATTATTATTATTATTATTATTGTATATTGAACAATAATTTTTGCGTGATACACTGTTAGATGTTGTGGGTGTTAAGAAAGACTATGATACTGAAATGATGTAAATGTTAGTAATAATGATTATATGAATATTTATAGTTGGTGTAGTATTTACTCAGTGTGTTTATCCGCACAATAGAAATAATATTCAGATCATATAATTTTACACATTTATGAAAATCATTATTAGTCTACCTTTTTCCACTCTTTCATCATTATACGATTTTCATATTTTCGTTCTATCATGGTATTTGGATCAGATTAATTAATTATTTATTACATATTTTACAATTACCTTTATTGTACTGGTTAACCACGCTTACTCTTTCGATCACAAAGCTAAATGTTTAATGCAATCATGGAAGAGTTACGGTATTTAGAAATACTTGGATGATGCAATCGAGTAATTTTTTTCTGTCTTGATGTTCGAGTAGTGCTTTCTTTATGTGGCTTGAAAATGAATTTGAAAAATTTTCGTTAAAAGTAGTTTTAAAATAAGAACAGCGTAAATCTGATCTCTCCACGAGTTATTCTCGCATTTCTCGTATAGTAAAATAGTTATACCTTACTTTCTTACATAAACACAAAAAAACATTGGTTACAGTAAGCAAAGAGCGTGATCATAAATTATTTGACAACTAACCCAGATAGCAAGGAGCCGATGGACTGACGTTGGTATCTGGGATACGTCGGCTCAACGGATGCCTACTTTCGGGGCATCTACTGTATGCTTACGATGTAATAATACTGGCAAGTCAACTTCTGTGGTTAGTGCTGATATCGCAAGCTTGAAATAACGCTTTCAATTGGTTGTCAACCAGTTGGCAAATGCTATTTGGTTGGTGTAAGCAAGGTTTGTTTTTTGTATGTAGGAATTTTGCCAGCTCAGAGTCGGTTTTATGAAAACAGCACATGTGAATATGAAGAGGTAAATTTATGTGGAAATCAGTTTGCAGTTAACGACTATAATAACGCAGCGGTGGACTTTTAAATTAACCCTTTAAGGACTGAAGATGCCAATTGCTAACGTTTCAAATACACGCATTCATAACTTAACCCGACAAAAAATTCAGGGCTTAAAGGGTTAAGCCAGTCGGATGTCAAGATAGTGACGAATCTGATTTATGTGAAATTTCTTTAGCTCACATGGCGCTTCTAATTTAGGGAAGAATATTATTTTCTACAGCAGTGATGATCGAGACAGAAATAAGGATTAACTGAAAAAGCAGCTAAACCAGCCAAAAATTATATACCAACCTTTACAGCTCAATGGAGCAATTCGCATCTTCTGAAGAACAAAAAAAACATTTTCGCATAACATTTCAGACCAACCATTTTTAAAAATAAATAAAATTTACAACTTGTAATAGAGGGATTTAGAGGTCGGTTCAGCGCTCTAACGCGTCAGACCTCTCGTAAACTTTGGCGTAAGCATTTTGTTATGGCGTAATAAACCGAGAAGGAAAGCTTACAGCGCATTCATATGTCTTTTGAATTCATGACAAAAAACATTTTCACTATGGGGCTGATCTTTTACATTACATATTTATATGTATATATATATATATATAATATATATATATACACACACACACACACACACATATATATATATATATATATATATATATATATATATATGCACTAAAATCACAAAATAACACGTGATCTTATTAATAAGCAAACAACCACAGGGAAAAGGAAACACAAAGTCCGAGCGCTTTCGTGATATATTCACATTATCAAGGAGGAACAGAAAATAGACAGAGATTACAAAGTAAATGAGTTAAATAGACAAGCAAAAAATTCACAATCGGCACCTCAAATTAAAGGCCTTAAAGCCCTCTAAAGATTTTTTCAATTGATAACATAATCTGTAGGCTGCTAAATTACTAAATATAAAAGAAGTATATAGATGAAATTAGACAAAAAAAAAAAAACAATACAGAGAACAAAAATTATTATAATGGTTATTAACACTAATATTTAATTAAAGCAGGCAATTAATTGGCAAGAATTTAATGAAAAACAAATAGATAACGTAGATAACAAATAGATAACATAATCTGTAGGCTGCTAAATTATTAAATATAAAAGGACTATATAGATGAAATTAGACAAAACACCAGTACAGAAAACAAAAATTATTATAATGGTTATTAACACTAATATTTAATTAAAGCAGGAAATTAAGTGGCCAGAAATTAATGAAAACAAAGGGAATGGTGCCATCGTCTTACAGAATATTAAAAAAAATTTTTTTTTCTTTTTTTCCACAAACAGTCTGGAAAACTTGTTTTCCCAAAAGCAACCCAGTTGAAAAGTCCAATAAACCCCCCAGCAACCAAAGATTATAAACGAAAGAAATATTACAATTAAAATAGACACATAAGAATGTTAACAGTGCTTACAATAATAAATAAATAAATATTATTGTAAGAACTGTTAACATTCTTATGTGTCTATTTTAATTGTAATATTTCTTAAGTGTATAATCTTTGGTTGCTGGGGGGTTTATTGGACTTTTCAACTGGGTTGCTTTTGGGAAAACAAGTTTTCCAGACTGTTTGTGGAAAAAAGAAAAAAAAAATTTGTATATTCTGTAAGACGATGGCACCATTCCCTTTGTTTTCATTAATTTCTGGCCATTTAATTTCCTGCTTTAATTAAATATTAGTGTTAATAACCATTATAATAATTTTTGTTTTCTGTACTGGTGTTTTGTCTAATTTCATCTATATAGTCCTTTTATATTTAGTAATTTAGCAGCCTACAGATTATGTTATCTATTTGTTATCTACGTTATCTATTTGTTTTTCATTAAATTCTTGCCAATTAATTGCCTGCTTTAATTAAATATTAGTGTTAATAACCATTATAATAATTTTTGTTCTCTGTATTTATTTATTTTTTTTTTGTCTAATTTCATCTATATACTTCTTTTATATTTAGTAATTTAGCAGCCTACAGATTATGTTATCAATTGAAAAAATCTTTAGAGGGCTTTAAAGCCTTTAATTTGAGGTGCCGATTGTGAATTTTTTGCTTGTCTATTTAACTCATTTACTTTGTAATCTCTGTCTATTTTCTGTTCCTCCTTGATAATGTGAATATATCACGAAAGCGCTCGGACTTTGTGTTTCCTTTTCCCTGTGGTTGTTTGCTTATATATATATATATATATATATATATATATATATAATATATACTGTTAATCCTTCCACACAATAAAGAAAGTGGTTAGTAGATAAATGGGTACCCTGGGTGGCCTAGTGGTTAATTCGCTGGGCTGCTGGTGGGGCGTGGTTCCGATTCCACGTTAAACTGTAGGTCTAAGGTGGAGTGAAAAGCTTGACCTTCGTCAGAATGGACAATTCGGGCGGAAGCAAACCAAAGGTTAACCAAAGGTTATACCAAAGGTTATATAAAAAAGTTTGTCTACATTCTGGTATAATTTTATTTATCTTAATCTCTCTTCCCAATGATGAGCTACAATACATTACAATTACTCTATAATGATAGAGTTTATTTTATTTATTTTAAGTATAGCACTTATTATTATTTATTGTCAGGAGTACTCTCAACCTTTGGGAGAAGAAATTTTTGTTTGTTTGGCGAATACTCACTTTGCTTGGCGATTGTAATATCAATGTATTTTTTTCATATACAGGGTGGTGCAAAAATAGGTATACTTTTAGGTATTATTACTATTATACACGTATAATGTTATAATGTTATAATGTTTCAGACCAACAAAGACCCTAGGATCCACTCATGGTTGGTCTACCTATCTGTGGTTGTGGTTGTGTACTGTGCATGTCCTCCGTGGTGGCGGAGGGGACCTACAATTTTACGTAGGTTCCGAACCACAAAAACATTAATTTTACTACTTTTTGGCAACTGCTGTCTCGAACCTTCAACTTGTCAACTTACACCCGTTATTTCTAGTTCTAATATAGTGCGATATTTCGAAAAAGCTATCTCTATTTACGTTATGCGGATTCCAAAATTGGATCGCGTACTTCAAATGGGGTCTAACTAATGATTTATAAAGAGGAAAAATAATATCGCGCGATTTGTACTCAAAATTCCTAGCTATAAAACCTAGCATCTTGTTCGCCTTATTGACCGCTGCTGTACTTCGTTTCGCCACTTTTAAATCACCAGTGATGATAACTCCTAAATCTTTTTCCTGTTCTATGACTGCTAAATCCTTCCGTGACATACTATACGCAAAATTACCGTTACGCGAACCTATATGTACAATTTTGCACTTATCGACGTTAAATCTCATTTGCCATGTGACTGACCAATCAACGATTTTGTTCAGATCCTCCTGGATTTTACCTCTATCTTCTTCATTAATTGCCCTACCACCCAACTTCGTGTCATCCGCAAACTTTGAAACTGTACTGACTAGGCCGATATCTAAATCGTTAATATATATAAGAAAAAGCAACGGGCTCAATACAGAACCCTGAGGAACGCCGCTCGCTAAATTAGCCCAAGATGACTCCGCTCCATCAACGACCACTCTCTGTTTCCTCCCTCGCAACCACTCTTCTATCCAATTTATTACTACACCCCTAATTCCATGAGCCTTAGTTTTTTCAATGATTCTTTTGTGCGGTACGGTGTCAAACGCTTTTTGAAAATCTAAATATACACTACATCTACCGCCCGATGACTATCGTAAACTTCAACCCCGCTTTGAAAAAATTCTAAAAGATTAGTTAAGCAAGGTTTGTTTCGCCTAAAACCGTGCTGCGTATTTCTAATCAAGTTATGCAATTCCAAGTGTTCGACTATACGATCCCTAATTATTGATTCCAGTAGCTTACCTACAACAGACGTTAAACTAATTGGCCTATAATTTCCCCCCGCACCTTTATTGCCTTTCTTAAAAATAGGTGTTACATTTGCTAACTTGAAGTTATCTGGTACGCACCCATCAGAAATAGACGCATTAAAAATCTTCGTTAGCGGCACAACAATGCTTTCTTTTAATTCTTTTAGTTGTATGGGATATATGGAATCCGGCCCCGGTGATTTACGCATTTTCATTTTATCAATATAGCGCATTACCTCCCCTTCACTAACCACAATATTATCTAAAGTATTACCATTGTCAAAAGGTATTATGACTATGACCGTAAGGATATTCGTTACATCTTCTATAGTAAAAACTGATGTAAAAAATTCGTTTAGCAGGGTAGCCATTTGCTTGTTTTCGCTCTCCGTCATAATTTTTCAACGGCCCCAAGACACTCTTTAGTGGATTCCTATTATTGACGTATTGAAAGAATCGCTTGGGGGTTTTCTTTGCCGTCACGAGCTATGGAGATTTCAAAATCGCGCTTGGACTTTGGAATTGGATTTTGGACTTGGACTTTGGACTTGGACTTTGGACTTGGATATTGCTAATGTATGCTGACCCTGTATATATATATATATATATATTATATATATATATTAGAATGCGCAGCAAAAGCCCCGAAACAAAACTTAAGGGAGGGAAATGAGAGGGCGAGTGTGTTACTAAAACCTTCGCTAGTTCTCCCTTAATGTGTATACTAAATTTTGTACAGATTACCTTCGCGGTTTAGGTGTGCATAAACGAACATAGAACATACAGATAGACACTCTCTCTCTCTCTCTCTTCACTTATTCCGCTGCCACCTGACTGTTAAGACGTGTATTATAACTCCTCTTGGAAGAATTCTGGAGACTGTTTATTGAGATCGTGCATTTCTATAAAAAGAAAAATCTTCCATCTGTTGTGTTAATATTCTAAAGTTGTGAATTGTCTGGGATATTTATTTATTTCAAAGTTTAAAAATGCCATTTACAAAATACGCATGCGCAGTATCCTTATTCCAGTACACCAGAGACATTTATGTTGTTGAATCTAAAGATGGAAATAGTGTTTGCAAGTTTTGTAATTTAAAATCGTATGTTGATGAAAAGTTTAACGAGTTAAAGAATGAAATGGTTAAGAATTTGAAGATAGCCTAATTAAAAAAATTAATGTTTATGTGCAAAACAGCTTTGGTGTGTTTAATAAAAAAAGTTCAAAACGTTGAGGAGAACTTAAAGGGAATTGAACTTAATAATTTTTCGAATTCAGTGCAAAAATTGGACGATGGTATGAAACGGGTTCAGGGAAATGTTCAGAAAATTGACCTAAAGGTTGGTAAAAATGTTAATTATATTCAGTCCAATAGAAGTAGTTCAAGTGTTGATAATTTTACATTGATTGGAAATGGCGCGAAGTCGAAGGCGTCGTCAAGTTTTCAGCTGGATTGTCAAAATCCATTTAGTTTACAAGAATCTATAGAAAATGAAAATGAAACCGTGTTGTCAGGTTCATCCATCGTTAGACATATGGATAAAGAATTTTAAGAAATAGAGCAAAACGAAAGAAAATTTGAGTGCCAGGCGCTAAAATAGAATTGGTTCAACTATGCTTGTTCTAATGCTATCTGCAACAGAGAGGAGGCTTTCAGAAGATAGTCACCATCCAACCTCTGACTCTCACTCTGTTTCTGCCTGGAATCGTTCAAAATCTGTTCTTCGACTCACCAAAAATTTGTTCATCAGAAAAAATGTGAAACCTATCTAAATCTAATTCTTCTCGCTCTTTCTGGCATCTAGCCAAAAAACTCTCCAACAACTTCACTTTTTCTTTTCCTCCTCTTTTCCATTCTGACGGATCAGTTACCGTCTCTTCTGATAAGACTGAACGTTCAGCTCAAACTCAACCCTGAACGATTCCGGTGCTATTCTTCCATGTTCTGTTCCCTCAGAAATTAGAATATCTTACAAAGGTGTTTTTTCTGCCCCAACTGGGTTCAACTCTAGGAAGGCGTACGGTCGTAATGGGGTCCCTCCTCTCATAGAGGATGTTCTTAAGAACTGTGCTTCTGTGCTGACACTCTGCCTAGGCAAATCTTTTGTCTATGTTTTACATCTAGCACTTTTCTTTCCTGCTGAAAGTTCGCTTTCATTCAACCTGCCCCAAAGAAGGATGACCGCTCTCAACGCTCCAACTATCGTCCAATTGCTTTGATCTGCCTTTCTAAAGTTTTTTAATCTATCCTTAATAGGAAGCTTGTTAAATACCTCTCCACTCACACTCTTCTTTCAGATCGTCAGTATGGGTTACGGAAGTGACGTTCTACTGGCGATTTTCTTGCACATCTCTGACTCTTGGTAATCCTCGTTTCAGGATTTTGGTGAAACCTTTGCTATTGCACAAGATATATCTAAAGGTTTTGATAGAGTCTGGTACAAATCCTTAATTTCCAAACTGCCCTTCTTCTGTTTCTATCCTTCTATCTGTAACTTCATCTCATTTCCTTTCTGGCCGATCTATAACTGTGGTTGTAGATGGTCGCTGTTCTTCTCTTAAAGCTGTTAATAGGGGTGTTCTTCAGGTTTCTGTCCCATCACCCACCGTCTTTCTTTTATTTATTAATGATATTTTAAGTCGCGCTTCCTGTCCTATTCACTCCTATGCCAATGATTCTACCTTCCTCTTCTCCACCCGCTTCACAAAGCATCCCTCTCAACATTCACTCCATGTTGTGCGTGAGACGGCTAGGCTATCTCTCATCTTTATACTATTTCTAATTACAGCCAAGAAAACCTTGTGGCTTTCAATGTCTCAAAAACTCAGTTCCTCCATCTGTCTACTCGTCACAATCTTCCACATGACTATCCCCTTACCTTCAACAACACATAACTCAATCCTTCCTCTTTTCTTATCATACTTGGCGTTTCCTTTTCGTTTGATTACTTTCAAGGAAAGATCACATATACTCTCTTTCCAAAACAGCTTCCAAGAGGTTAGGTGTGCTGTACCGGCTACGCAGTATGGAGTATGCTTCTCATGTATGTGGTGGCTCAACACACACACAGCCGTACTTGACCGGTGGAATCCAAGGCTTTTCGTCTCATCATTTCTCCGCCTCTCACTAACTGTCTTCAATCCCTATCTCTTCGTCGCAATATTGCCTCACTTTTTCTTTGCTATCGCTATTATAACGGACACTGCTCTTCTGAACTCTCTAATTGCATGCCTTCTCCTTTAAGGAGAGCACCAGCACCAGACTTTCTACACTTTCTTATTCCTTTTCTGTCCAACTCTCTAACGCAAGGGTTAATCGGTATTTCCAGTCTTTCATCTACTCAACTCAACTCTGGAACAATCTTCCTCAATCCATCTTTCCCCATGTCTATGACCTCCAATCTTTCAAACGCAGTGTCTAGGCATCTCGAAAACCCTGGACCTTGATTTTGAGTCTCTTCTTCTTCTATCGGGGTGGGGGAGGACTTTTGCGGCCGTTCGTCCTTGGCCCCTCCTTCCTGGTCACTCCTACAATCCCTAAAACTCTATTCTCTGGAAAGAAGACGCGAGCATTACATAGTGTAGTGAATACTCTTATTTTAGTTTCAAGATAAATGTTAATTTTACCGTCTTGAATTTCGGAATAGCTATAAATTCATTTTAAATTAGTTACCCATCATAATTCAATTGTAAACCACATTAATACTAATTTTATGTATACTGTATTATTTTATTGTATGTAAACATAATTAATTATATATCACAATTGTCAGTTAATTATTTATATTCAAATAATTATTTTAATCTAATACCATGTCCATTTTGCAAATAAATAATAGAAATCCAAGGGTTATATTTTCCATCCTTGGTACTGTCGCAGTTTCGCCTAACGGACTCAATACGGCTTGTGAGATAATCACTGGTTGGCACTTAACCAGCGGCAGTGCTTATGGCTACATCATCCCGGTTAACCTATACCGGATAGATGCGCTACGGTCCCAAGCCGTAGCTTGCCTAGGCCCAACGACGACGACGACGAAAACCAACAATTGGTGACCCCGGAGTTGGATTCCCCCCTTTTACCCGAACGACTAGGACTAGACTGTAACGTCGTTCGTGCCCATCACCCCCTTCACCCGAGCGACTAGGACCAGACTGTAACGTCGCTCGTGCCCTCTGCCCCTCACCCCTGCCCGTGCGCTCTGTGCCTGCGCTCGTCTCAACCTCCACTCCTTCGTTGGTAACTTGTCTTGCTTGTACGTCAGCAAGCATAGGAGAAGATGCCTGACGACGCTGGTGCCATCTCCCACTTGAGCGTAAAGCTCCCCGTCTTCTGGCCGGGTGATCCATTTATTTGGTTCCACCAAGTGGAATCACAATTCAACTTGGGAAGGATCACCGCTAGCAGGACAAAATACGATCATGTTTTGTCCTCTCTACCAGCGAGCATCATCTCTGAAGTCCGTGACGTCATCGTGTCTACTTCCACGAGTGAGGACCCATACAACGATCTGAAGTCTGCCATCCTGTGCCGCACCACTGTCTCCGAGCGTGAGAAACTACATCAGTTAATCTCAAAAGAAGAACTTGGAGACCGTAAGCCCACTCAAATGCTGAGGGCTATGCAGTGCGCTCTAGGCGAACGCGCACAAACTTCGATAAGGACATCTTTAGACAGTTGTTCTTGCAGAAACTTCCCCTCCATGTCACAGACAAGCAGTCTTCACGGATCTTCATAAGCCCTCCCATCCTGGTATCCGTGCTTCGCAACACCTGGTTACCTCTCGCTTTGTTTGGCCCTCGATGCGGAAGGATGTCAAACATTGGACCAAAACGTGCCTTGCCTGCCAGCGTGCCAAAGTCCAAAGGCACACCAGGTCCCCCTTTGACGCATTTCCGCCCCCATCCCAGCGATTTGAGGTAATTCATGTAGACATTGTTGGCCCTCTTCCAGTGATTCAAGGCCAACGTTATCTGCTCACCTGTCTCGACCGCTTTTCCAGATGGCCTGAAGCCATCCCACTTCCTGATATCCAAGCGGACACTGTTGCAAGAGCCTTTCTTCATGGATGGGTATCAAGATTTGGATTGCCGACAAAAGTCATCACTGACCAAGGTCGCCAATTTGAGTCTTCGCTTTGGAAGAAGTTTACCAGCTTGTTGGGTACAGTACATGCGCATACCTGTGCGTATCATCCGCAAGCTAACGGCCTCGTCGAACGCTTCCATCGCCAGCTGAAGTCATCCCTTATGTGTCACGAAGACTCCCATTGGATGGATAAGCTTCCACTCGTGTTGCTTGGTATTCGCTCTGCATTTAAGAGTGATCTGAAGACTACAGCGGCTGAACTAGTCTATGGAACAACACTGCGGCTACCAGGTGGCTACTTCACTGCAGGGGATAAGTCATGTGATCCTACGGAATTCGCTCAAACACTTTCCTCTCACATGCAGTCCCTTCAGCCTGTTCCCCCTCGATTGACTAGCCAACAGAACATCTTTGTTTCCCCAGCCCTCCAGTCTTGCACCCACGTTTTCGTTCGTGTACCTGTCCCAAAACGGCCTCTCCAATGTCCATATGACGGGCCCTATGAAGTTCTCCGACGTACGCGCAAATCATTTCTCATCCAGCGCGGTTCCAAGGTCGACAAGGTTTCTATCGATCGTCTTAAGCCTGCGTTTTTGGAATCAACCTTAAGCGAAGTACATGTGGCTACCAAAAAGGTCCAGGGGAAATCTGTGTCGTTCGGAACTCTTTGAACTTCCTCTCTGGTGGGGGAGTGTGTAGTGAATACTCTTATTTTAGTTTCAAGATAAATGTTAATTTTACCGTCTTGAATTTCGGAATAGCTATAAATTCATTTTAAATTAGTTACCCATCATAATTCAATTGTAAACCACATTAATACTAATTTTATGTATACTGTATTATTTTATTGTATGTAAACATAATTAATTATATATCACAATTGTCAGTTAATTATTTATATTCAAATAATTATTTTAATCTAATACCATGTCCATTTTGCAAATAAATAATAGAAATCCAAGGGTTATATTTTCCATCCTTGGTACTGTCGCAGTTTCGCCTAACGGACTCAATACGGCTAGTGAGATAATCACTGGTTGGCACTTAACCAGCGGCAGTGCTTATGGCTACATCATCCAGGTTAACCTATACCGGATAGATGCGCTACGGTCCCAAGCCGTAACTTGCCTAGGCCCAACGACGACGACGACGAAAACCAACAATAGTATTATGCGTATGGAAAATACTCGAGGGTTGTGTCCCTAACCTTAGAAATGAAATAGAAACGCACTGAAATGAGCGAACAAGCAGATTCTGTACTGACCCAGCTGGGGTGGGACAGGAGCTATACAAACAAGGATGGAAAATAACCTTAGAATACGAGGCCCAAAGCTCTTTAATGTTCTGCCCAAAGAACTAAAAAACCTCCGGCACACCTACCTGAATAATTTCAAGAAACAGCTGGACAGGTTCTTCTGCAAGTTCCCAGACCAGCCATTCTTGCTTAGCTACGAGGGCAGGATTTTGGTCATTTCCTGACGAGGTGTACTGCTGAATACACGAAAGGCCTTAGAATAATTTTTCTTTTTCCTTGTCGGTTTGCATCATTCATTCATTTCATGTGTTTAAGTGTGAAATTCATCCCATATATACAGGGTGAGTCACGACGAAATGTCATAACTTCGGAAGCTTATAGCTGAGGTCATTCCCAGTCAAAAACTTCATATGAACATAGGTCCGATTCTTAACGGTTATGGAGCTATGGATGTTTGAATTTCAAGCATGCGCATGCGTGACCTTGAACTGAATTGACAGCTACTTACCGAACCGAACTAACTACGCAGTAGAGTGTTGTGTTTCACAGCGTGCAGTTGATGTTTTGTGCGTTCAGTATGCCTTTTACGTTTTCAAATGCCAAATATGCCGATATGGTGCATGTTTACAGATTTTGCGATGGAAATACTACTGCTGCTGTCGCTGAATACCAGATCGACGAGTGTTTAGCAACGTTTTCCGGAGATTGCGAGAGAGCTGTTCATTTCCTAGCGTTACTGTTTTATCTGAGCGTTCGGTACAACAAAATGTGAGGTAACGCCTGGGGTAATCTACAGTTTAGCTATACTTTTGAGAGAAACTGGTTTTTAATTAAGGGAAAGCAACTGTTAAAAATATCAAATAGGGAGTCATAGAAGAGTTGAAACACATGATTTGGGTTGTCCGTGGGATCAACACAATACAGTTGTGAATTTTCTACAGCCCCAATAAATTTTCTTTTGTTAACCTCAGAAAATATTTTATATTCTGTAGTTGTTTTGCGAGTTGTCTGTACAATATTACTGTATATACCGTAATGATCACTAATGACTGAAGTTAACTCCAGAATTTACAAGGGCGTTATAGATTTTCAAGATATGTGCTATTTTGTTCTATTTGAAATAATTAAAAAGTTATTTATTTTTAAAACACCATCCAAGACTTTATAATAACTCTGTATATTGTTTCCGCGTGTTGGCTCTTTTTCGCATTGGTAAAGAAAGCTGTCCTGTATAAAATTATATATATATAATATATTGTTATAGTGTGTATGTGGCCCTGTGTGTGTGTGTGTGAGAGAGAGAGAGAGTTCCTTTGGGAAGAGTTATATATATAATAATAATAATTATCTTACTTCAAAAAGAACATTTGAGGAATTTTCTTTGTCGTTTCTTTTAAATTAAAGGAAGTGTTGCTTCCTCGAAGTTACATTTTTCTCATTTTAAATGAATTCCGCGCTCTAAACACTTTGAAATATTTTGCTGAGGGATGTAAATTCTCATTCTACAGAACTGCTTACACTTTGAAAAAAAATTATGAAACGCATTCATGCAGATATATTAATGAAATAAAAATCATTAAGATTCTATTTGATTTAAAGCATTTATTAATGAGTGTGAAGAAGCAAACCACCTAAAACACCTCCTCAACATCCTTCGTAAGTTAAAGTCGATGAAGAAAGCTTATTCACTCGATATTTGAAAAATATTTCATCATCTATTTCAATATTTATTTTTTGGGGTGCAGTGGCGGTTTACTTTAAATGACTTAAGGTTAAATTCCTAATTTCTTTTTTACTGTAGTTCGCGTAAGCGTCTTATGCAAATATTTTGTTTATACAGAGAAGACTAACGAAGTATTAAGTTTCGAATTGAATCTCTTTACATTAATGGGAAGAGATTTTCTGCCATGATGATGGAAAATTCTTCTATCACGCAAGTGCTCTCTCTGTCTCTCATGCAAAATCACGCATAATTTCCATTAAAATTGTACTTAGCGCGAAACGCCTTAGTCTATAACTCTATATTTATAGCATATCTAGTTAATTTCGTGACACACATAGACTCGTAGTACGTTTCCTCGAAAAAGAACTTCCTTACGGGAAGACGCTTCACCAATTCCAAATTATTTTTTACAGTATCTTTCATATCATTTAATAATAATTGAAGAGGGCCAGAAACTAGCACAGCGGTAAGTCCAACTAATGCAGCACATTGCTGTAATTCCTGCATTGTCATTACTGTCATCATCGAGATTCGAACCCTCAACCTCAGAACCTTCACTTCGCTTATAGGGAAACGGTGTTACCCACTAAGCTACGGACGCTGGCTTTCGTATCATTTACTAAGCATTTAAAATCTCGGAATAATTATATCAAAAAGTTTGGCCATTTTAAATCTTTTAAATATTAGGATACAAAATGTTCAATCTGACCAAATATTTACTACTTTTAAAAAGTTCCAGTATATGTTTCCTGGGCAATGAAAAATTGCTTTTGTTTTGGTTTATACCAAGAAGCTTACAACAACCAACAAATATAGTTAAGTATTTGACATCCAGTTCAAAATCGTTAATTTAACCATATAACGCTTCCACTCGCTTGTATGTTCCCTCTAAACTTAAATAGTTAATGGAATTAAACAATTTTTTATTGTTTGTTTGATCGGTTGTCAAATAGTGTGGGTGATGCGACCAAGTATTTTTTGCCGTTTGTTGGTTAATTTATTTTACATCTTTTTACTACCAATGCATGTTACTTGTTACTGAAGTAATCACTGCTTAGTATCGTTGAGACCAGAATTTCCATCACCTTAACAGACTGGCATTTATAATCGCCCAGCACTCTAATGGTTATAGAGTTACAGGCTAACAAAGACCCAAAGCTCCACTCTAGGCTAGCTCAAGAGGGAAGTAAAAAAAAGAAAGAAAAATAGCAAATGAAAATAAAGAATACTGAAAACTTATGTCATGCTTACACTTATAGACGTGTAAAGTTTTCATACAGGAATAGTAGTAATATTAAAGTAGATAACAGGCAAAGCTCTCTTCCTCCTCCGCCAGCCACTGCTGACAGAAAATAGTGGTGAAAGAGATTTATAGGAAAGTAGGAAAAAGCATAATGAAGAGTTCATTCACACCAAGTGTACATTTATCTAGTGTACTCAGTTACGCATTAGAAGACAGCAGAAAATAAAGGATAGCATAAATACGAGTACTGAGGTGCTTAATCTAAGCTACACCATGCATTTTGTTTTTAGGGAAATTTTATTTATTTGCTATGTACAGAATGGTGCTAGACGTTTGGTTATATATACGAAACGTCTACTCGACATCTCATAATGAACTTAGCTTTCTGAAATGAACAATAGCTATTTTAAAATGTTTACTAGATATTTTGGATCATCTGAAGATCAGGGCCCCAAGCCTTCTTTAGTTAGCCTTATAAGGCTAACTAACGAAAATATCACGACTTAACCTAACTAATCGTCAAGGGCGTACAGTTGACCTAACGATTGGTTAGTTTAAGTCGTGATATTTTCGCTAGTTAGCCTTATAAGGCTAACTAACGAAGGCTGGGAGCCCTGATCTTCAGGTGATCCGATATTTTTAATATCTGAAAACGGTGCTTAAATGTTTCAAATACATAAAGCGTAGAAATAAAACATTTAATTTGTATAATAAGTTAGTTTTCTATTCTTTGCGCCTAGACACATGCGCATTGTACAGTAGTTAAAAGTATTTTGAAACTGTGACGCAGTTTGTTGACTGTTCGTATTTATAGGTTATCTCGAAAAGAGGAGAAAACACTTATTATATTTGTGCATTTATTCATTCATTCCATGTAGGCTTAGGTTTCCTAAGTGCCTTTTACGCATTTATTAACTCTATTTATTTGGCTAGGCCTTGATTAAGAACCAAGATTAAGAACCAACCTTAGACCAAAGCCTTTTGATATATAATAGACCTAGCCGAGGTTCAATCTCTAAGTTAGACAGCCCTATACTTGAACCCTTTATATTAGAAAGGGTTCGGGCTAGAGCAATCAAAATGAATCCAGGACTGAGAAGTAAAATATTTGAGAAAAATTACCTGAACTCGATAATAGTCGGTATGTTTTCATTTGAAAATCGTTGATTTGAGAACTAATTCGGGTATTTAAAAGTGATAATTGGCTTTGATAATATAAATTACAGGAATTGGATCACCTGAAGATCAGGGCCCCAAGCATTTTTTAGTTAGCCTTATAAGGCTAACTAACGAACATATCACGACCTAACCTAACCAATCGTTAGGTCAACTGTACGCCCTTGACGATTGGTTAGGTTAGGTCGTGATATTTTCGTTATCCTTATAAAGCTAACTAAAAAAGGCTGGGGGCCCTGATCTTCAGGTGATCCGGTTAAGTCGTAATATTTTCGTTAGTTAGCCTTATAAGGCTAACTAACGAAGGCTGGGGGCCCTGATCTTCAGGTGATCCCAGGAATTTATTGATATGGATTCAGAGTCAATTAGAAGCAGTAATGGGTATAAATTGGAAGTAAAATTTCTTTTCATATGAAGCAATTCTTTTCATATAAACTTAAATTTAAACTCCTTAAACTTTCATGCATTAGACATTTCATTGTTAGACAATTCATTAAACATTTCATTAGTCATTAAAAAAATTGGAACAATTTAGACATTTCAATTGATTTACTGAAATGTTTAACGAAATGTTTAACTAATGTGAAATGTCTAATGCATTAAACATTTCAAAGTTCACAAAATTGGGACAATGAGACGTCTAACGAAACGTCTACTTTCATTTTGTGAATGATGGAATCGTTTCTCTCATTTACAGAGAATCCATTCTATTGACGATGAAAAGAACAACTTCAGAAAATGTTCACATCATACGTATATGTACTTATCTCATGTACTTAATTACGGCATTAGCGAACAATAAACTATAAAAGAGAGCATGAAACGCTAAACTACTTAATCTAATCTACAGTATGCATTTTTTAAGAGGATTTATTAAATCAAGAAGTCATTATTTCATTGCCGATTCATTTCTTCGATGAATGTCAAACTCCACCGAGTCGAGAACTAAAATGATTTTTTTATTGCCATCTTTCGTACAAAAATTACCTAGATAAGGGTATTGATTCAGAGGTACCTAGAGCTGTTCAGCACACTAATTTAAGAACTACCCCGAAAAGTATAGATCATTTTTGCGATTTACCTCATTCTTTTTATAACATCCTTCATTATGTATTTTATATTGCAACTTTCGCATATAAATTACTTAAGACAAGGGAGCACTGATCCAGAATCACCATATGGCAGCATCCACTCAATTTAAGAATTTCCCTGACATGAATGTTTTTTGCTTGTTGCGAAATATTGCCACATATCTTCAAAAACTATGAAATAATGCTCTAGCTACTTAAGTTCAATATACAATTATACATCATTTTTCCAAAAAAGTGCAAACACTCCTACATCCTCTTCAAGTACCATTCTTGAAACTAAATACGTCTATGTGGAGGTTTGACTTCAAAGAGTTCACTAAAGTTTCCCGGTATTTTAACCAGATACGACCAGCGCCTCCTACATTTATTGGCAAAAAGGAACATTACTTCTATTCTATCTTATCTACTCTGTAAGCAGCTTCCTTTACATTGACGAAAAGTTAAATAGGAGAAAGCAAAAGAAAGAACGAGGAGGGTAGAGGGTTGTTTCCTAAATAAAACTTCACATAGTTATTCAGGTGTTTTGACTCCCGAGAAGCCCCATCAATTAAAATAAATATAGTGAAAAAATAAAACAAATGATATCGTTCGTGAACTCCCAGTGCTCTAATACCAGACCTGCTGAGCGCTTTCTAGTACTTTAACAAACAAAAGGAAAATCACCAACCCTAACTCCATCCCAACCAGTGCTACCTCGTGGCCAATGTCGTAACACCGTTTCCTGTCGATCGGCGAAGTTGAGTGAAATTGAGTCTGGGTAGAAGTTCAATGGGAGACCGCCCTCTGCGTCCAGATTATGTAGCGACCCGTGGTTCCACGTAAAACTCTAGGTCCTAACCGTTATATGGCCTTAGACGTTGCGAAGGAGGTTAAACAACCCTATCGAAACAACAACCATTCCAACCAGCATCCCTGTAGCCTCCTTTATAGGCTTATTCGGAGGTTTTGAGTCGCGAGCGTTCTCACATTGACAATACCCAGTATTCTGTAACCAAACCCTATTACAGTTACATAAAAATGGATATCACTACTTTAATCTCCCTGCATATAGACATTATATACTTAGCAGAGTAGCCTTTCTTTAAATTTAATATAATATTCGGAGGTTTTGACTCCCGAGAGTTTACACTGCTTCATCGCCTTTGAGAACTCTCAGTGCTCTGATGAAACAAACAACCAAGGCCTCCAAATAGATTTATTACAAAAGGAAAATCGGGCTACTCCTTATACTAAACATCCCAATTCACCCTCCTATTATTGCAAATTTATACTACCAAAATTCCTGTTCAACTTCTTAAACATATTTACAGGCTATTTCACTTTTCGTTTATCTTGTGCGACGTGAAAAGGCTTTTCGCTGTGTTCGTTTCAAACATTTTACTCTTAATTTTAAAGCTGCTTTTTCTCGTGATGTTCCTGTCGTCTTGGTCAAAAACACCAACACCAACACCAACACAATGAGGAATGAGATTTCGTCTCATTTGCATAACATTATACATGCCTGCAGTTTTTATTCTTACTGAGATTGTTTTTCCTTAATTATCATGGAATAATTTTATTTATGAAGAAAAATTTCTAACTTTCATCTGTCATTATTCCAAAGATGCAGATCATTAACCCCGCGAAAAAGTATGCAGGACCAATGTTATATATATATATATATATCTATATATATATATATTATGTGTGTGTGTGTGTGTGTGTGTGTGTGTGTGTGTATATATATATATATATATATATAATGATGGAGGAGACTGTAGAAACCAATAGACAAGGGAAGTACTCCGGAGAGGACGTGAGGCAGAAGATAAGGAGTGCTGGAACTCCGGTTTCTCCTGTCACTATCCTCCTTAGCTGATCTTTTTCCGTGTCTCTTCTACCCTGTGAGCAGTCCAGCATGCTCTCAAACACACACTTCTCTCCTTATTCCTCATTACACATACATGCATCTTACACACTACATATTTTTTTCAAAATTTAATAAAATGGCATCAACTTCAAGAGCCTCGGAGTGCCCCGGGGAAGGGGACCATAAATGTCCCCACTTCTGGCTCCACCTCTTCCCAGACTCTGGTAGCAGGGCTGGATCTCCTACCGCCCATTTGAGGTGTTCTGGGCCTTTGCCTGATTCACTTTTTATTCATTTCTGCAACATTCGTGGCCTTTTCTCAAATTCTCAATCTGTTGAACACCACCTCTCCTCCTCTAAACCTCATCTTCTTTTCCTCACTGAAACTCAGGTGTGTGGGACGACTGACAGCATCCGTTTTTCTGTACCCTCTTACTTTCTCTATACTCAATTTCACTCCAAAAGAGAATGTTGCGTATATGTACGCAATGACCTAACTTGTTCTCGTATTCCCTAACTCGAATCTTCCGAATTCTATACCCTCCGGTCTCTGGCGACGGCTTACATGCCAATCCCAAACTAAATACATCTGCGTTGCTTACCTTTCTTCTAATTCTACTGACTATCCAAAATTCTTTAACTACCTCACTTCCAAAGTGGAATACATTCTATCCCATTCTCCTTTCCCTGAAATCTCCATTTTAGGAGATTTCAATGTTTACCACCACCTTTGGATTTCTCCCCATTTCACTGACATTCCTGGTGAACTAGTTTACAACTTCTCTATCTTGAATGACCTAGAGCAGATTGTACAACACCTTACTCGTATCTCCGATCGCCTTAGAGAAAGGCCCAACATTCTGGATTATTTCTCACCACTCATCCTTCTTCTTATTCTGTGAAACTTTTTTCTTCGTTGGGCTCCTCTGACCGCAATCTTATATCTGTTTCCTGTCCTATCACTCCAATCCGGCCTCTAGATCCTCCCAAGAGGAGACGCCTTTGGCACTTTGGCACTGCTGATTTGGAGGCCCTTAGGCAGTACTTTTGTGATTTCCCATGGAATGATTACTGCTTCAGTGGCTGGGGCCCTTCCGAGTGTGCTGAGCGCATCACGGAGGTGATTCTCTCGGGCATGGAGGCGTACATTTCATATTCTATTCCTCCTCCTGATGCGAAAAACCTTGATTTAACTTTACTTGTTCTCATACTATCCGCAATAGAGAGGAGGCTTTCAGAAGGTACCGTCGCCATAAAACTCCTGACTCTCACTCAGCCTATATTTCTGCCTGGAATCATGCAACCTCTGTTCTTCTACTCGCCAAAAATTCCTTTATCCGACAAAAATGTGAAACTCTATCCAATTCTAATTCTTCTCTCTCTTCCTGGCATCTAACTAAGAACCTCTTGAACAATTTTACTTCCTATTCTTTCTCACCTCTTTTCCATTCCGATGGCTCAATTTTCGTCTCTTCTCCTGAAAAAGCTGAACTCTTCGCTCAAACTTTCGCTTCCAACTCAACCAAGTTCCTCCATCTCCTCCTCCCTCTGATTTTATTATGTCTGAAATTGTAATCTCTTCCAAAGATGTTCTTCCTACCCTATCTGGGCTCAACTCTTGGAAGGCGTACGGTCCTGATGGTGTTCCTCCTGTTGTTCTTAAGAACTGTGCTTGTGCTGGCAAACTCTTTCGTCTTTGTCTTTCATCTGGTACTTTTCCTTTCTGCTGGAAGTTCCCTTTCATTTAGCCTGTCCCAAAGAAGGGTGACAGCTCTCAACCCTCCAACTATCGTCCAATTGTTTTGATTTCTTGCCTTTCTAAACTTTTTGAATCTATCCTTAATAGAAAGATTTTTAAACACCTCTCTTCTCACAATCTTCTTTCAGATTGTCAGTATGAGTTCCGCAAGGGACGCTCGACTGGTGGTTTTCTTGCAATATCTCTTTGACTCTTGGTCACCCTCCTTTCAGGATTTCGGTAAAACTTTAATTTCCAAACTGCCCTCCTTTGATTTCTATCCTTCTGTCTGTGCCTTCATCTCTAATTTCCTTTCTGGCCGATCTATAGTTGCGGTTGTAGATGGCTACTGTTCTTCTCCTAAAGCTATTAACAGTGGTATTCCTCAGGGTTTTGTCCTGTCATCCACTCTTTTCTTTTTATTTATTACTGATTTTTATAATTCGCACTTCCTGTCCTATTCACTCCTACAGTATGCTGATGATGCCACTCTTCACTTCTCCACACGTTTCACAAAGCGTCCCTCTCAGCAGTCACTCAATGATTCGCGTAGTACGGCTATGGAGCACCTGACCTCTGATATCTCTGCTATCTCTGATTACAGCAGGGAAAACCTTGTGGCTTTCAATGCCTCAAAAAATCAGTTCCTCCAAGTATCCACTCGTCATAATTTTCCACACGACTATCCCCTTACCTTCAACAAAACACAACTCAATCCTTCCTCTTCTCTTAACATTCTTGGCGTTTCCTTTTCTCGTGATCTCTCATGGAAAGATCGCATACATTCCCTTTCCAAAACCGCTTCTAAGAGGTTAGGTGTGCTGTACCGCCTCCGCAGTTTCTTCACCCCAGCTAAGATGCTGTCTCTATACAGGGGTCTTGTCCGCCCCTGTATGGAGTATGTTTCTCATGTATGTGGTGGCTCAACCCACACAGCCGTACTTGACCGGGTGGAATCAAAGGCTTTTCGTCTCATCAATTCCCCGCCTCTTACTCGCTGTCTTCAATCCCTATCTCTTCACCAAATGTTGCCTCACTCTCTCTTTACTATCGTTATTATAACGGACACTGCTCTTCTGAACTCTCTAATTGCAATGCCTTCTCCTTTAAGGAGAGCACGCAGCACCAGACTTTCTACACTTCCTCATTCCTTTTTTGTTCAGCTCTCTAAATTGCTGCATTTGTGTGAAAGTTTTTGCGTGAAAGAGGAACACATACACACGCACACTTGATTTTATTTCTAAGGTTACGTAGGTTACTTTAGGTGAATTCGAACGACGGTTCAGGAGCGACCTACGGTCGACCCCTCTGCACCATCCCGCCTAATTTGCAGGATTTGATGAAGGAGCGAATTGTTAGCTGATCTCCTGCCCTCGTAGCCAGCCACGCATGGCTGGTCAGGATTTGCACAGGAATCTGTCCATCTGGTTCTTGAAGTTATTAAGGTCGGTGTGCTGGAAATTCTTCACTTCTTTTGGTAGGACATTGAAAAGCTTTGGGCCTCGTATTCTGAGGGTATTTTCCATTCTCGTTTTCATGGCCCCTTGTTCCACCGCAGCTGGGACCGTACAAAATCTGCCTCTTCTCTCATTCCAGTTTGTTTCTATTTCATTTCTAAGGTTAGGCACAGAGCCCTCAAGTATTTTCCATATGTATACAGGGTGTCCCATAAGTCCGGCATCATAGGAAAAATAATAAAAAAAGGCAAAACAAAAGCTTTTATTTACAGAACGTGCTCAATATGTCCACCATTGTTTTCAATACACAAATTCAGACGTGATACCCACTCAGCAAGCACATGGTGAATGATGTCAGGAGTAATGGTGTTACATGCCCCAATAATGCGCGGCCGCAAATGTTCAACACTCCTAATTTTCTCTGCGTATACCAGCGCTTTCAAGTGGCCCCAGAGATAAAAATCTAGCGGCGTGAGATCCGGGCTTCTAGCTGGCCATTCCACAGGCCCTCGACGTCCTATCCAATGACCAGGGAATTGTTGGTACAGGTATTCCCTTACTTGAGTGCTGTAATGTGCAGGAGCACCGTCTTGCTGGAACCATGTTGGGAAATTTCCTTCTTCGTTCAAGACACTGGGAAATGCTTCTTCTTTGAGCATAAATAGGTAGGTGCCTCCAGTGACATGTTCATCGAAAAAGAGGGGGCCTATGATGCGATCCTTCCAAATGCCACACCATACCATCACCCGAGATGCACCTTGTTCCTTTGAAGAGGTATACCAGTGAGGTTTGTTTTGAGACTAGTAGCGGGTGTTCTGTCGATTTACCTTACCATTTCCATAAAAAACAGCCTCGTCGCTGAACAGAATATAGTGAACGGGAAATTGGCATCCCGAGCATAAGAAAAATATGAATTATGGTTTGTAGAAATAGAAAAATATGAATTTCTCCTATGATGCCGGACTTATGGGACACCCTGTATTATTGTGTACGGCTCGCGCCTTTCGAGAGAGTAGAGTTCCAGGGATTGTAGTCGAGACCAGTAGTCTTCACCTTCCGTTTCCTCTATCTTAGACGTAAAAGTCCTTTGTATAGCTTCAATGTTCGCAATGTCTCGTTTTCTGTATGGGCTTGTGAGTACTGAGCAATACTCAATTATTATTGATGGGACTAGACTCTTCCATAATTTGAGCATGATGTTTGCTTTTCTGCTGCGGAAGCTCCTCCAGATGATTCCCATTATTTTATAGCCGTTGTAATTTTGATGTTATAGTGCTCTCTGAATTGTGACTCCGATGACATTATTACTCTAAAATTTTTTTAATTAATTATTTACAATCATAACTTGCAAGGAATTTCAGTTATACCTGAAGTCAGAAGATGGAGCTAAAATTTTGAAAAAGATTAAAAGTTCAGAAAAATATTTATATACCTCATAATATAATTAGTAAAACGATGTATACTACAATATTTAATTAATATGCTATGATAATTTCAATATTATTTACCATATTTCAGTATTATGTATAATAATATTATTCACGGTGTTTAATTGTTAAGCATTATTTTAATAAAAATGTTCTAATTTTGTGTGTTGTAACCGGTGAAGAAATCCAGTTTCAATTTGAAAAAAATTTGGTCTTCAAAAAAAACCTCCGAATTTTTTTGGTTCCGCATGGGCTTTTGAAAAATCTGGCAACCCTATCCGAAACAGTCAACCTCAGTCCATCTCCCCTGTCTATGACCTCCAATCTTTCAAACACAGAGAGTCTAGGCATCTCGAAAACCCTGGACCTTGATTTTGGGTCTTTTCTTCTTGGGGTTGGGGGGTACTTTTGCGACATTTGCCCTTGGCCCCTTCTTCCTGCATAAAAAATGGAAAAACATAAGTTAGGGTTAATAAATATATTATAAAGTTTGGAAATAGGTTAAATAAATAAATTATAAAGTTAGGAAATAGACCGCACATGAACTTACATGAATGCGTGACTCCTGAGTCCTGACACAAGAGCGGCCAGACAGGTTTAGACACGTTTATACGAGTAAAGGAATGAATAAAGGTTCCACAAATATGGAGCCAGTTTAATAATCAAGTGATATAACCCCTTTATTTTCGTCTAATCATGTCATTAACAACAAATTTCTTTTCGGACAGTATCAAATATATATAATAAAAGGAGTTAATCCGGTTAAATAGGTCAAATTATTCATTTCCTTGATCTACTTGAATTCCGATCAAAACCTACTGACGTTGTTAATTGTATAACGACAGTGTAATTAATTTAGTGTAACCCGTGTAGAAACCCAAGATTAAAAGTATAAAAACAATCGTGTTTCATAATAAAACTAAATTTATATTTGTGGTTTGAAGGTAAAACGTTGAATATTTTAAAACAACCCTTAAGTGCGCGCGTCCCATTTTGAGACATAATTGTGCGCGTGCGATACTGAGTACCGGTATAGCGTTTTATTAATTTATCAGGTGAATAAAAGGAAATGAAGCAAACATATGATTATTTTCGTACAAAAGAATTAATGTAACTATATATTCCTACATTTTAAGAATGAAAGCATCAGAAATAAGTGATCATCAATTTATATAAAAAAAAATTAAAAGAAAGTAGTAATGATGTATATCTATTATATATATACACACATTATATAATAATGTGTGTATATATATTCAATTTTGAGACTCGCATGTTTCGCACGTGTGTATATATATATATATATATATATATATATACAGTATATATACTGTACTATATATATATATATATATATATATATATATAAAGCTAATACTTTTGCTAATTTTAGTATGATAGATCATCAGCCATAAATAGGCCGAGTTAGTGCATTATACATAATTTAAACAGGAAGAAAATAAATGATGCAAGTACTGAATATAAATAGTGCTTTTACGCCTTTATTTCACTTTTATATCACAAAAGTATGCGTCTGTTTCACTTACACAACTGCGCGCGACCGGCACGGTATGCCGAAAGAACGTGGTGGTCTTCAAAAATGGTTTCCAAAACTGTTATAGAAGAGGTCACACGAACAACGACCACCCTCATCAACAGCTGATGTCGTATTGATAGGGTAATGACTCATTGGAAGCATTTCGACTCATTCTCAAAGAATTATAGCGACTTTAATTGAAATCCGGTACTGTGTACCGGGGCGCGCGCAGTTAAGGGAAATAAAACAAGATTAAGGTAAATTTTTTAAATATTATAACGATAAACAATGTTAGTTGCTTAGCTGGAGCTAAAACTAAGTAAATAAAACTAACAATACAAAGAGAAAGACATCAATGAGTTCGCGTTGCCACATCAAGTGCAAAGTGTCGTCAACACCCACCCACGAGCGGAGTAACGAAGGAAGATTTTTTTCATTCTTGGGGGTCACCCGTGAAGGAACTTCACCCCGGGAGAAATTGGGGGTCTTTCTTGTTTCATTAACTGTTTCCGATTTTTATGAAAACAACGTGATATGTACAGTTTTTCACGCTGATTTCAAAATTATAAACCATTTCATCGAGAAATACATAACAAAAAAGTTATGATAAGCAGAAACTAGCAAATAGATGATGAATTTTATTCCATAATTACATTTTTATTCCAAAGTAAAGCTTTTAATATCTTTTAAAATGGTAAGAAACAAATCACGATTTTTGTTCCTCTTACGCCACATGAATTCACATAAATATGAGTCTAGCATAGAACGGTGGGTACCACAATGTAGTTTGTTTTTGTACTTTAATAAATGTCAGGTGCTCTCAGTTTGTTGCGTGTGGGCGCCAAACTCAGGATCTATGAAGTGTTCGGAATGAATGACTGTAAAATGTTGATAATTATACCCTTCTAAATTTTTTATTCCATCGTAGGCTTTCCATTTGTCTGATATTATTGTTGTACCTTCCTTAATATTCTCTTTTATGCAGGACATTAAAGTTTCCCGGTTACGTTGAGGGACAGCATACATGAAACATTCATCTGTTTCCCTACAAATACCTCCAAACACCCACTGTTCAGGAAGCAGTCTACCACGCTCATATTTCCTTCTTGGAAACATTGTCTCGTCAATTTCTATAGTTGTTCCGAGGCCTCCAATTCTTACAGGATTTTTTAAAATAGATGCTGCACAAACCTGAAATTATAATAGGTTATGTTAGTTTAGGTTGCTATTTAGGTTAGGTTAGGTTAAGTTAGGTTAAGCTAGGCTAGGCTGTAGGACATTAATGTAACTCACCTCCCTCATGTAGTTGTTTTAGTCTATTACTGTATTCTTGTTCATTTTCAGTTCCTTTGCACAAAACTTTGTTGCTGTATATTCATTTGACCAGCAATAAATAAATATAACAATCTTGCTCAATGGCAATTTCGTATCTTCAAACCAAGTTCCTTTACGAACTGACATTGTTATATTACATCCTTTCTTTTGGCATCTCCATACGCAAGTTTCATTTACATTTCTTATTAGCATTTGATGTTTTCTAGGACACTGTTTTTCTTTCGGTATTAAGTTATATTCTTATAAAAAATTTACTGCATTTTCTTCTGTCTCAGTCTTCCTATATAATTCTATAAAATTACATTTGTCAGTCATTGGAAAGTAAAAAGATGTTGAACTATAGTCTATGCTTGCAGCGGAAGAACAAAATAGATGCGCAACGCCACCGTTTAAAAAAATAGCCTAGCCTATGCTTGCAGTGATTATACCGTTCTAGTACTTTTTGTAGTATTCTATAATTTACTTTCATTTCGAAAAAACTTATTTTTAGAATGAGCGTATTATTTTAAAATTTCTATAGCCTACGCTGTTTCAAACATTTGCTAGTTTCTGCACATTATAACTTTTTGGTTATATATTTCTCGATGAAATGGTTTATAATTTTGAAATCAGCGTGAAAAACTACATTTCACGTTGTTTTCATAAAAATCGGAAACAGTTAATGAAACAGGAAAGATCCGAAATTGGGAACCTTTGAAATGGATAATGATGCGAGTTCGTCACTCGTCCTCGCAAAATTCAGTTCTTTTTAAAGGGGAAAACACCATGAGTTCAGGGCAAATTGTGGGAGAAGTGAGCAGATACCAGTGATGCACTCGGCGGGTAGCTAAGCCAGTCAGCATTTCAGCACCTCTTGCCGAGTACAGTCTAGTTATTACACTGGGCAACACGTATTTTATTGAATGATATCTGACACTTGATTCTAGGTAATTTGGGTGCGCTGAATACGAATTTCAACTCGGTTTGGCTCTATCAGGTCCTGATTCTTGTCGACAGCCTATGTGCCATTTTCCAGATTTTTCAAATTAGGACTAAAAAATTAAGTCATGTGTTAAATTTTTTCAAGTTTCATGAATACAAGCAGTTCAAACTACAGTAAAATTACATTATAACGATAGAAATGACTTAAAATAAAAAAACAAACAGATATGAAGCTTTCACTGTGGCAAAACTTTTCTTTTGTAAGACTTTCTAGCGTATTTGCTTGTTGATGGCAGGTCTCTTTTCAAGCACCAGCAGTAATCAGCCATCATGTGGGAATCCAGCGGCCTTGGTACCGTTCCTCCATAATTTTGATATCTTGGTGGAATCTCTCCCCCTTGTTCGTCACTTACATCACCTAAATTACTTGGAAATTGGTCAGATGGCTATTCAAAAATGCATTTTTATGCTCATATTGCAACCTAACTCTTTGTAGTCCCTTAAAAGATTTTTTACGATTTCTTCGTAGTTATCTGCCCTATAATTGCCTAAAAAGTTTTCTATCAAGTCCACGAATGAGAACAGCCATTTTTTTCGCGTTCATTCATGACATTAGGAAAATTGCTGTCTTTAATCATTGTTCTTATTTGTGGACCGTCGAAAATTCCCGCCTTGATTTTTTCATAACTTAAACTGGAAATTTTGAAGTTATGTATTTGAAACACTCGCCGTTCGTATCTAAAGCTTTTACATATTGTTTAATGAGGCCTAGTTTTATATGCAGAGGAGGAAATATGATTTTATCTTGCTCACTAAAGGTGGATTAATTACGTTTTTTTCTCCGACAGTAAGTGATGTTCGTGCTGGCCAGATTTGTTTGAAATAATGTTCTTCCTTGGCTCTGCTGTCCCATAAGCAAAGGAAGCAGGGATATTTAGTATACCTCCTTGTTGTCCTAGCAGAAAATTAACCATTTTTAAGTCAACACATATGATCCACTCGTGCTCCCTATATTTGATAAGATTTAAAACCTTTTCTATATGTTCATACTTTTCTTTAATTTTGTTGAGTGCCCAATCGGTATCGAGCCGTATAGATTGCCATTATGCAACAACACACACTTAAGACTTCTTTCGAACTGTCTAAAAACAAGCGCCAATCATTTGCATCGTAAGACTCAACCCCCATCTTCTTAACAAACCAACTATGTCGCAGCAATATACTAAACTATCCTCTGTTCTAAATATTTAACAAGTTCTTCTTCTCTTTTTCTGTAAAATGAAATGTATGTGTTTGAAGTAAGCAAGTTTTTCTCTTTAAGTCTTGAAGCTAAATTTTCCGCAGCCTTTTTTGACAAATTTAGATCCCTTACAAGATCATTCAACTCGGCCTGGTTAAACTTTTGCGGATCGTTTTGACTTTCAAATACGCTGGGGTCAAAATCGGTGTCTGACTCCTCAAAGTGCATAACAATATTTTCAGGAACATCTTCAACTAATTCTTGAGTTGGCAGACCCTTAAATTTTGGAATGGGGATCTCATTTGAATGTAGCACAGGTCGTATCGCGGTGTCGAAATTGGGTACTCGATACAATGTTATTTTTCTTAGTGAAGCCCGAAGTCTTGACAAAGCAAAGGTAGCAATCGGTCTCGTGGTTAGTAGGCTCTCGCCACACCTGATATGGAAAAAAAATTGTAAAGCGTTAACAAAAGCGACGAGAGACTTGTTTTTATGAATTTTATCAAAAGTTATCACCCAAACATTTAACATTTCTATGTGTTTCAACCTTATGCAATATTTGAGATTCTTATAAACATTTTCTGTAAATTTTTGTTTATGTACCTAAGTTACAATTACATTTAGGTAAGTTACAGTATACTAGTGATTAAATTACGTAGTTTTATGAAATCATAAACTTACCATCGGAACTCCAAAAGGTATTTTTGAATCCGAACCCTTCGTCCAATTTCGCAGTCTTTCAATGCATATAGTGCAGGCTTTATGTGGAGCCCACGATTTATCTTGGTCCCCCCAGTTTTATGCCAAAATAAGCTAAGTAAGCTCTTTTTACGAAGTCAGTTATATTGCTCGTTGATGTGGAAGTGTAAAATTTCCACATATATAACAGAAGGAATCAGGGTTGTTTTTGCATTTGAACTTTCTAGTGCTTGATGACATATTGCTTGATTGTTCTGCCAATTTGTAAAGGTATTTAAAGCCCTTAATTCATATAAATTTAAGAAAATCTGAAATATAAACACAAAAATTAGTTTAAATAGGTACTTATTATGAAATAGGTACTTACAATCTATGAAATTAAACTAGAAACATGGATGAGTAGGTACAATATAAATTACGTCTAATTAAATCAACTATATTAAATCACGATGACAAAATTACTCACTAAATCATATGCCAATTCAAAATTATGTTAATGCCCAAACTTAATTACTAACTCAACTGACTGACTGACTGATGACTGACTGACTGATTGAATTGACTGATTAACTCTGGAAACGAGTCGCTTTTATATATTTTAGTTGTCCCTCTAGAATACTCTACAGAGAACAGGAACGCTCGAGAAAATTTTAGAATTCCATGATATTTTTAGCTTAATTTACTAATATTAAAATGGGTTAAAAATGACAAAATTAAAAATATTTTTAGGGTGTTACATATAAAAATATACATAATACAACAATACCATAACAATAGGTACAAATACCTAGATAAAAACCTAGTTGCATAATGTGGTAACTGCAAAAAGACTTAGCGAGTATTGAGAAAAAAACCTTTTTATGAATACGACGAAAGAGGAGGGGTGTTGAGCAAAATCAGGACCTGATAGAGCAAAACCGAGTAAAAATTCGTGCTCAGCGCACCCAAATTACCTAGAACTAACTGTCAAATCTAATTCAATAGACAAAAATTTGAAATTTGTTCCCCAGTGTTATCATTACAATAATCTACAACCATTTCCTATGAAAATGATACAAACCCCAGCAAAATCTACAAATTTTTTGCAAAGTAATGGTGATTTCTAATTTGCAAAACTTTGGAGTCTATTTACTCAAAACATAGTTTTGCCGAGTTCATCACTAGTAGCATTCGTAAAGCATTTAATGCGTTAAACTACTTCTCAGTTGGGTGTTCTGCATAAATTTTGGCTGTACAGTACAGTTAATGCTAAGTTATGTTAGATTTTCAGAGACTCATACCTCTGGCGCGAAAGATAATTCAATAACTGAACGATATATTTTGTTTTATACTGTTTCGGATATTTCAATTTGTTTGTTTTCAACGAAGTCAGATACCAGAAGCTTAATAATAATAAAAATAATAATAATAATAATAATAATAATAATAATAATAAAACCTTCAATGATCGGTTAATTGGTAGACAATTTTAATTGCCGATTGATTTGATCAATTAATCGGACCGGTTGTACGATTAATTGGCACAGCCCTACACTCTCTCTCTCTCTCTCTCTCTCTCTCTCTCTCTCTCTCTCTATATATATATATTATAATATATATATATATATGTTACAGTCAAAGTGTGTAACCAGCCATTTCGCGTAATGGCTGAAACTTTTAGTCATTTCGCGAAATGGCTGTTTCACTTGATCATTTCGCGAAATGACTAAAATCTTCAGTCATCACGCGAAATGGCTGAAATTCCACCTTGGTCATTTCATGAAATGGCTAAAATGACTTTTGTGTGATAGGTTTCTCAAAACAAGTTATCAGATCTTAATGAGGGCAAAAGTTAAATGCCACAGTCATATCTGTAGTGGCTGTAGACTCCTCCATTCTCTTTTGAAGTTTAAATGTGTAGTATTTAGAGAAATGTGTATATTGATTTGGAACACGCGATTGCTATATTGTTTTGTTTACCAAAAACGGTGGGCTTTGACACCGGAGGTGGAAGTTCACACATCACGAAATAGGGAACATCGTAGAAGATCATTTGCCCGTTTAAGTCAACTGTATGCCCAGTTAGGTCAACTGTATTCCCGGTTAGGTCAACTTTATGCCCTTGACAATTGGTTAGGTTAAGTCGTGTTATTTTCGTTAAAACTAACGAAAATAACACAACTTAACCTAATTATCATATGTTTTCGCTAGAGTCCACGCATTCTAATAAGAGCACTAATTTAATCCACAACTAAAAGGAGTAGAGTTTTTAATTAATGACAAGAAATGCAAAATGCAGCACAAACAAACTGATTTATATATGTAATAATTTACAACACCAGCACCTATCCTCTACCCAACAGCGAGATTTCAGGGCTATACCAAAAAGTAGCAAAACGTGAGCGACCTCTAAATATACCTGTAATTTTTTGATCTGCGTAATTTTTGGATGTTCTGTTGTGTACGCAATGGTGGATGTTGTGTTGTGTACGCAACAACCTACATAACTTACTCTCATATTCCCGAACTTGAATCTTCCGAATTCTACACCTTCTGGCTATGGCTTACATGCCAACCTCGAACTAAACACACCTGCGGTATCTACTTTTCTCCTAATTCTACTGACTGTCCAAAACACTTTGTCTATCTCACTTCCAAAGTGGAATAAATTGTATCCCAAACTCCTTTCGCTGAAATCTCTATTTTAGGTGATTTCAATGTTTACCACCACCTTTGGATTTCTCTCATTTCACTAACATCACTGGTGAACTAGCTTACAACTTTTTTCTCTGTTCGGCTCCTCCGACCACGATCTTATATCTATTTCCTGCCCTATCCCTCCTGTTCGCCCTTTGGATCCTTCCAAGAATGCCTTTGGTATTTTGGCGCAGTTGATTGGGAGGCCCTTAGGCACTTCTTTGATTTCCTATGAAATGATTACTGATTCCGTGGCCCCTCCGAGTACTCTGGGTATATCATGGAAATGAGGCGTGGAAGCGTCTATTCCATAGACTTTTCCTACTACTAATGCAAGGAAACCTTTTTAACTTTGTTTGTTTTAATGCTATATGCAATAGAGAGTAGGCTTTTAGAAGCTACCGTCGCCACTCAACTAGTAACTCTCACTCACTTTTTATTTCTGCCTGGACTCGGTTGTCGTCTTCTCTCCAGATAAAACTTGAACTCTTAGCTCAAATTTTCGCCTCCAACTCAAACCTGAACTATTCCGGTGTTGTTCCCTCGTCTTCCGCCCCCCACGTTGATTTAATTACATCTGAAATTAAAATCTCTTCCAAAGATGTTCTTTCTGCCCTATCTGGTGTTCCTCCTGTTGTTCTCAAGAACTGTGATTCTCTGCTGACACCCTGCCAATGCAAACTCTTCCGTTTTTCTCTTCCTCTGGTGCTTTTCTTTCCTGCTGAACGTTTGCTTTCATTCAGCCTGTCCCAAAAAGGGGTGACCGCTCTCAACCCTCCAACTATCGTCCGATTAGTTTAATCTCTTGCCTCTCGAAAGTATTTGAATCTATCCTTAAGAGGAAGATTTTTAAACACCTTTCTGGTCACAATCTTCTTTCAGATCGTCAGTATGGGTTTCGCAAGGGACGCTCTAGTGGTGATCCTTTTGCATATTTCTCTGACTCTTGGTCATCGTCCTTTCGTGATTTCGATGAAATCTTTGCTACTGCGCTTAACATATCAAAAGCTTTTGATAGAGTCTGGCACAAATCCTTAATTTCCAAACTGCCCTCCTACGGTTTCTATCCTTCTATATCTGTACCTTCTTCTCTGAGTTCCTTTCCAGCCGATCTATAGTTGCGATTGTAGGTGGCTACCCTTTACTTCTCCGCTCGCTTCACAAAGCGTCCCTCTCAACAGTCACTCCATGTTTCACGTAAGACGGGTGTGGCGCAGCTGACCTCTGATCTTTCTATGATACTATCTCTGATTGGGGCAGAGAAAACCTCTAACTGCATACCTCCTCCTTTAACGAGAGTTTGTACTATTAGACTTTAGACACATTCTCATTCTTTTCCTATCCAGCTCTCTAATGCAAGGGTTAATTAATTGGTATTCTCATTCTTTCATCTAGTCAACCGGTCAACTCTGGACCAACCTTCCTTGCTCCATCTTCTCCCTGTCTAAGACCTCTAATCTTTCAATAGTCCAAGCATCTCGAAAACTCTGAACCTTGATTTTGGCTATATCCTCCTTTTATGAGAGAAGGGGCATTTTTGCGGGCATTCGCCCTTGGCCCCTCCTTCCTGCATAATATAGATATAGTTTATAGTTACTTTCAATGTGTAATTGTTGATATTGATAAAATATTTTTGGTCAAAATTGATTGTTATTAAGAAACTTTTTTGATGCATTTAAAACAATATTGATGTCAATTTAAGAAAACATTGCTGAAAACGTTGCATCGTTTGTAATCTTAAAAATAAATTTTCTATGTTGGCACTATTCTGCCCATTTTTACCGTAGTGCCAATTACACACAACAATGGCTACGCATTCGGTCATTGTTGGGTTTCAGAAGGGGAAATAACATAAACGGTAATATGTTTTCGTAAAACATTTTAAGTAATACTTTTTAAATTCAATGAACAAGTATATATATATATATATATATATATATATATATATATATATAATATATATATATATATATATGAGATGGGAAACTGACAAATTTTTAAGTCCGGTTTTCGATTTCAGTTTAAGTTTGCAAAAATATCGATTTCAGTTTCGATTTAAGTTTTTATTTTTTTTTCGATTTGAGTTTATTTTTCGATTCAAGTTTTATATTTTTCAGTTCGATTCAATTTAAATTTCGATTCCATTTTTTTTTCAGATTTCTTTAAGAATTTCTTTAAGAATTTCTTTGTACTATTTATATTATTTTTTTGGGGGGGACCCTATTGACAAATTCAGATTTAATTTTATATTTGTATTTGCATTCGATTTCTGTTTTTCAAAGAGAGAATTTGCTTTAGTAACTATCTTTACTTTTGTATGATTCAGTGTTGGGCACTAAAGCGTTAATCCGATAACAGTTAATTAACGAAGTTAACTTTTTTTAACGGACTATTAACGGAAGTTAATTTCCATTTATCGTTATCGGACCAGTTAACTTCCGATAACTCGATATTTAGTCTGATAAAGTCCGTTAACACGTTAACTGCGAGGAGTCATTCATGGAAGATCACCGCTCCGCGAATGAATTCAAACCGCCATAACTTCAGTCTGTTCAGTCTGCCAATTCCGTCCTCTGCCGCAGTGGAACGGCTCTTCTCTCTCGGCAAGGACATCCTGAGGCCCAAGAGGTCAAGACTGGCAGTTGGGCCTAACTTTGAGAAGTTGGTCTTTCTGAAGGGCAACCAGCACATTGTGTCATAGTCTTTAATAAATGTGCCTAAAATTTAATTTTACCTTTCAGTTCCCGCCATAATAATTCTCTGGTAAATTAAAATTTAGTTAATGGTTAGTGGTTACAAGGGTTTCAAAACATGTAATCAGTACATTTTTTTATTAAAAATAAAAAAAAGTTATTAAGCAAAAAAGTTGCAAAACTTGATAAAAATACAGTTAAATACCTATTTATTGTTGGATTTTGCATAAATAAACATTTTCTATGGGTTTTAAAGCTTTTTTCCTTGATTTTTTTAAATGTTAGTAAAGAAATAGTTATCGTTAACGGATTATCTTTAACTTCCGTTAACTTTGTAGTAAAATTATCGGATTATCGTTATCGGAGTTAAAAATTGGGGTTAACGGATTATCGTTATCGAAGTTAACTTTTTGGTTAACGGTGCCCACCACTGGTATGATTAAACATGTAAGCATCTATAGCCAACTGAATCAGTACGAAACACATCTTTTTTTTGTTACCTATTCGCTTCATTTCTTTCACATAAAGTTTTATTTAACAAAAACTTTCAGTTCGAAATGTTTTATTAATTCGTACACTTTTTAAATTTTAAAGCACACGACAAGTTAAAATATATAAATAATAGTATTAGAAAGGGGAATAAAACAATTAAATGCACCTCTGTTTATTATATACAAAATACAACTACCATGTAAACTCACATGTTAAAATTAGAGTGAACAATTAAAATAGTGTCAATGTTTTCGGGCAACAAATTACTTGTGTCATTGGAATAGCATGCACAACTAAAGACAATTTGTACAGCTCCTCATACTTTATCTTCATTGTGTTCCACCACGCAATTAAAATCTCGAAGAGCCGAAATGATGCTTCTATTCGTAGCATTGGTTGAGTTTTTCTTTATTTTTACAGCAGCTCTAAGCATGTTTTCCAACTCATCCTCTGATGTGCTGGATGGCAAGCTTGTTGAAGATGTCGATGCCAAGCTTGCCGAAGATGTCGATTCCATTTTCGTGTGAAGTTGGGTCAAATGAGTAATCGCACGCTCCTGTTCTACTTCGGATAGCATAACCTAAAAGGTTGTGAGCCAGCACGCATTTAATTTTTGAGATATCACTTTTACATAGAAACCACAATTTGTAGAAGTCTCCTGGAGTCAAATTTTCTTCTTGCAGTCGTACTGTAGCTTTATTAGCAGGCTCTAATACTTGCAAAATTTCTTGCAGTTTTTCCCAAGCTTGAGGAGAAAGTTTTAAATCGGTTCCTATGAGTTCAATAAATTCATCAATGAACGGTCGGGGTTCCAATAAACGGAAGATCATGTCATATGTTGAGCACCAACTCGTCACGACGTCTACGATAAGCATATGATACTTCTTTGTTTTTAAAATATTCATAATAACTGGAGTTCGCAGCTTCTTAGCAAGTTTCCGCGAATGAGCTATTATATTTTACAAGCAATCCTGCATTTAAAGAATCTTTTATTGCAAGTTACAAAGTATAATGTTATAATGTTATAATGTTACAGACCAACAAATACCCTAGGATCCACTCATGGTTGGCCTACCTAACTGTGTTCGTAATTGTGTATGTCCTCCGTGGTGGCGGAGGGGACCTACAATTTTACGTGGGTTCCGAACCACAAGAACATAAGAAATTTATGCAAAAACTGCCTGTACATTGGCAACGACCAATTTTTGCAAACTAAATTATCAATTTAAAACTAATTAATTATCGATTTAAAACTAATTAATTATCGATTTAAAACTAAAGATAGAATCTCTGGATCCAGAGGATCAAGTCATAATAGACTACTATCCACAAATATGTTACACTCTATATCTATTTATAACCACATGCAAATATATCAGATCCAAAGAATCCAGTCAATTTCATTACGGTATCCATCAATACTAGTACCTTGCCAACGAAAAATAAGTCACGATCCATATCGATTGCGGACCAAGTCAAAATTTACATATACATTACAATATATATACTTAGGAGGAAAAGTGTAGGTGTGGCTGTAAAGACTGTACAGTAATGTAGAATGTGTGTGCACCCATTTTGGGTCTCCCATTTCAAGGTGTTTGTGGGGCAAGTGAAGATCATGAGTTTTTCAATACCTCACAGTACTATGGGGGGCACCGCTCGGCAGAGGAATCTCTTTAAATGGGGTGTGTAAGGACAGAGAGTATCCCCTAACCAAAGATGCTGCCTCCCTATATCCCACAACACTTGTGTTGAGCTGTGGGATCGATCACCACAAAGCCTTACTTTTACTACCTTAAACTATACCCAATCTATCAACATATTTGTCTAATTGATTTTTAAACATGTTTATAGAAGAGCTACTAATTACTTCTACCGGCAAACTATTCCAGCTATTTACTATTCTATGCGTAAAAAAGTTTTTCGCAACTGCTGTCTCGAACCTTCTACTTGTCAACTTACACCCGTTATTTCTAGTCCTATTATATTGAGATATTTCGAAAAAGCTATCTCTATCTACGTTATCGAACCCATTCATAATTTTGAAAACCTGGATTAGATCACCCCTTAGCCTCTAGTCTCGAGTGTTGTCAATTTTAACTCTTTAAGCCTATCCTCGTACGACTTTGACCTAAGCGACGGAATCATCTTAGTTGCTCGTCTTTGAACTCTTTCGATTTTGTCTATATCTTTGCGCATATACGGATTCCAAAATTGGATCGCGTACTCCAAATGGGGTCTAACTAATGATTTATAAAGAGGAACTATAATCGCGCGATTTGTACTCAAAATTTCGAGCTATAAAACCTAACACTTTGTTCGCCTTATTGACCGCTGCTGTACTTTGTTTCGCTACTTTTAAATCACCAGTGACTATAACTCCTAAATCTTTTTCCTGCTCTACGCTTATTAAATCTTTCCCTGACATACTATACGCAAAATTACCGTTACGCGAACCTATATGCAAAATTTTGCACTTATCAACGTTAAATCTCATTTGCCATGTGACTGACCAATCAACGATTTTATTCAGATCTTCCTGAATTTTACCTCTATCTTCGTCATTAATCGCCCTACCACCCAGCTTCGTGTCATCCGCAAACTTTGAAACTGTGCTGACTAGGCCGACATCTAAATCGTTAATATATATAAGAAAAAGCAAGGGGCCCAATACAGAACCCTGAGGAACGCCACTCGCTACATTAGCCCAAGACGACTCCGCTCCATCAACGACCACCCTCTGTTTCGTACCTCGCAACCACTCTTCTAGCCAATTTATTACTACACCCCTGATTCCATGAGCCTTAGTTTTTTCAATAAGTCTTTTGTGCGGCACGGTGTCAAACGCTTTTTGAAAATCTAAATACACTACATCAACCGCCCTATGTCTATCGTAAACGTCAACCACGCTTTGGAAAAATTCTAAAAGGTTAGTTAAGCAAGATTTGTTTCGCCTAAAACCGTGCTGCGTATTTCTAACTAGTTTATGCACTTCTAAGTGTTCGACTATACGATCCCTAATTATTGATTCCAGTAGCTTACCTACAACAGACGTTAAACTGATTGGCCTATAATTTCCCGCCGCACCTTTATCGCCTTTCTTAAAGATAGGTGTTACGTTTGCTAACTTGAAATTATCTGGTACGCACCCCTCAGAAATAGACGCATTAAAAATCTTTGTTAGCGGCACAACAATGCTATCTTTTAATTCTTTTAGTTGTATGGGATATATGGAATCCGGCCCCGGTGATTTACGCGTTTTCATTTTATCAATATAGCGCATTACCTCCGCTTCACTAACCACGATATTATCCAAAATATTACCATTATCAAAAGGTATTATGTCTATGACCGTAGGGATATTCGTTACATCTTCTATAGTAAAAACTGACGTAAAAAATTCGTTTAGCAAGGTAGCCATTTCCTTGTTTTCAGAAACTAGATCTCCGTTTACATTTTTCAAAGGCCCCAAGACACTTTTTACTGGATTTCTATTATTGACGTATTGTAAGAATCGCTTGGGGTTTTCTTTACCGTCACGAGCTATAGAGATTTCAAATTCGCGCTTGGACTTTTTTATTACACTTTTCGCTTCACGCCTTAGAGATATGTAGTTGTTTCGTAACAACAGATTATCTTTATCGCACTTATATAGCCTATAAGCCCTATCTCTACTCTTTATAATGTCTCCTACTCTAGAAGTAAACCACAAGGGCTTGTTGTTTACTTTCGCACGCTTAATTTTGTACGGTACACATTCCTCATTTATAGTCCTAAATACCGTTTCGAACGATTCCCACATTAGTTTTGCGTTGGAGTTCCCCATTACTTTTTCCCAATTGACTTGTGAAAATTTATTTCGAAATTTACTAAAGTCTGCATGCTGGAAGTTAGGAATTTTAGTCGAGTTAGTTGGTTTCGAGTGACTTACTGAGAGGACAAACTCTACCATATTGTGATCGCTATTGCTTAACGGTTCTATTACTTGAAGATCAGTAATTAGCCTATCATCCGTAGTTATTACTAAATCTAAAATACTGTCCAACCTCGTAGGTTCCCCAACCTTTTGAATAAGAAAGCTATCCTCGAGAAAATTAACTAAACGATTACCTTCCGCGTCTCCCTGCATTGTATCGTAATTCACGTTGGCGCAATTAAAGTCACCCATAACTAAAGCCTGCTCACTACCGATTATTCTCTTTAGTTCACGATATAACGCTTCGTCCGTATCAGCTGTTTGATTTGGGGGGCCTATATATAACCGCAAGAAGAAGTTTGAAATCGTTCAATTTAAGTTCTGCTATAGTCGAATCTATCGGTTCTGGAATTGAGTGCTTTACTTCTATAACGTTCGCAATATTATCTTTGATATACAACATAACACCGCCTCCTCGCCTACCTATTCTGTTTTTAAGAAAAAGTCTATAACCTTTAATTTGATACTCCCCTACAAAGTCACGTGTTTCAGTGCTAAGCCACGATTCATTTATCGCAATTAAATCATAGTCTTTACAAGCAATTAAAGAAAAAAATTCGTTTATTTATATTCGTAGGCTACGAGCATTTAAGGATAGAACCTTCAAATTGTTGTAATTGCGACACCTTCGCGAGCGCAGGGGAAATTTGTGGAATTTACGCTGGGACCGTTCGGGTTGCGACAGCCTGAAAAGAAGAGACAGTATTATGAAATAGTCTTCCTAAACGCGCAGCTCCAACGTCATTAAAATGAAGTCCATCTTCGATGAACAAGTCCCTCCTGCCGTAGAAACTGTTCCAAAAATTTGCGAAATGCACTCCTTCCTGTTGGCAAAGAGACTTTAGGTTATTGTTAATATAGGTCGCCTTGCTGTAGAAATAGCTTCGTTGGATAATTCGAGGAAGTATACCTGTTAAAACAATCTTATTAGTTTTCTCCTTTAGTCGCTCTAATAAGTCCCTATACCTAGCCAGCAGTTCTTCCGATCTAGAATTTAAAACTTTATTAGTACCGACATGAATAACATACGTTGTGTCCTCGGTGGTACGGTCTGTAAAATGGTCAACACTATTAGTTATATCCTCTACCCTTGCACCAGGGTAGCAGTAACGGCGCCTACGACGAGGGTTTCTCCCACAGAATTCCTCGAGCTGCCCTCGAACAATGGAATCGCCAACGAGTCGTATTTCTGGTTCATCAGCATCTTCGAACCCTAAAACAGAAAACTTATTGCTTGTTATTACTGGTAGACAGGTCTTTCCTTTTCTCAATGGGGCTCCATTTCGCACTCGAACGAAGGATTGGGAACTAGGAGAAGAGAGAGGGCTATTAGTACTATTTATATTATTAGTAGAAACTGAGGCAGGAGGGGTCGTAACTGGAGTCTCAAGGGATTCTAATTTTGCCGTCAGGAGCATCATGTACAGCACATTTAACAGAAAGAACATTTCCTACTTCCAACTCATCTAGTTCACTGATACCACTTTCATCGTTTACAATGTCATTTCCTTCACTCGAGATCAGTTCTACAGCTTTCATCATATTTCTAGCATTATCAGTAGTAATAGAATACACTTGACGAACGCTTAAATTATATTTCAATAGCACACTTAAAACCAGTTCCTTGATGTTTTCACCCGAATGAGCATGAGAGAAGTCTGTAACAGATAATGTTCGTATCTGAAGAGAATCTCCATTAATGAACTGGGCATTAATGGCTAGAACAGATCTATCCAGACGAGATGCGCTATCTATTTTCAGTGAAAACATTCTGTTTCGCAGTTCTTCACTGCTTCACAATGTCTGCAGCTTTCTTATCAACTAAATTCGAGATTTTCTTCCTGTCCATTGATGTATTGGTGCGTTCTTAATTGGATCTATGATCTTACGTAAACCACTACCTTCTACTGCAGAAAATGGTCTTCCATTTAGAGTTACCACTTCAACCATAGCATCATTAAACGTTTTTATATCCATTCGAATACTTATTGTTGGACGAAGCATCTTTTGAACAGTTTTTATACGCTTAGTGTTGGTGTGATCTAGTGTCTGCTCATCTTGTGGCAAACATCTCTTCATCTTTTAATTAGAAGCTTCCTTTCTTCTTTCTAAAGCATTAAACTCTTCCTGATGGTGTCTTTCCAGATGCTTCTTTAGATTAGTAGCACAAGAATGTTTCAAAATCATGCTACATCCGGTCACTTTGCAAGCTGCTGTTGCATGCTCACGACAACCATGGAGCGTGAAATTTTTCTGATGAATGAAAGACCAGTAACAAACGCTTCATTTATATACACTAGCAGGTAAAGGAAGTGTCTTTCAGGAGAAGAAACACAAGGAGATTTGAGGAACATTCCAAAGGATAAACATTTGGAGAAATACAGTACCAAGAAGAATAGGGTAACATTCCATAGTAAATGCAAAACTTCACTTTTTTACGTGGAGGTCGAAATGTGACAATAAAACCCACACTAATAGACGGAGTTTACTTTCACAACAGTTCCGATGCCCACTGGCATCTTCTTCGGGTGGATACAGAAAAACAAATGAACAAAAGTGAGTAAGGAAAAAATCCAGGAAAGGTAAGGAACATTCTGGAAGGCCAGAGACCATTAAGAAATTCACACCTAGGTTAGATCCCGTTCACCCAACACCGGAAGGGATTTTTTGACCAAGAATCTCATTAAAGGGTCCAGCTTATAAGTATCTTCGCACAAATTAAAATTATCTTCTTGACAAGACTATTCATTTGATTAAGATAACGCAGCATTAGGGCATATCATACTTTTCCGAGTCCGAATTTCACTCTGGCTAATATGTATTTTTATGTAAAATTTAATTCTAAGAGGGGTTTCTTTTCTGCAACTTTTCCCCAAAATCGCGTTATCATTAAAATGTGGTTTTCTGTTCTATGTTGAAATACCGAATATTCAATTGAACACAACCTCATATTTTTAACCCTTTGTCGTAATTTGTTGCCATTTAGACACATTAACTTTGTTTAACTCTTACACAGGTTTAATACATACATACATAAGAAAAAAAATCTACTCCATTTGAATCTTTGTAACCATTTGGACGCAGAAGGTGAAGTTCAACATTCTCTCAATAGATGGCTCTGAGCAATTACGCCCGTTATAATTGTGAAGCAGAAGTGAGTGGACGTCATTTTTTTCGGTAAGTGTTTTTTGTAATTTTCCTAAGTTTAATCACCATTATTATATTTGTTTTGACTATAATTTCATTCTAGAAGTATTAAGGAAGCTCCCTGTTTACTTTGTTTAAGTAATATTTTCAATAACTGTGAAGAAAAGGCTTTATTCGAAATTCGTTTCGAAATGGACACAAAGTTTTCATAGGATAAATTTCTGTCTATGATAACACGTGTGTCCAATTGGATACATGAAATGAATTTTTCATTACGATTTTTTATGTACTGTTTTATAATATATATATATATAATATATATATATATATATATATATATATATATAAATATATATATATATATATATATATATATATATATATATATAATATATTTATTAGACCTTTGTTGACTAATGGACACATAAATTATTTCATTTAGAAATGTTCTTACAAAAAAAGATTGCTAAAAATGCTTATATATACCTCCTATGCATATTTCAAGTAAAAAATGAACCTACGCTAAAATTAAATGGTACTGAATGACAAAGGGTTAAGCTTATGTTACACCATTATTACGAATTTTAAATTAAATTTGCAATGCCAAATTCAGTTTTCTATTACCAAAATAAATATTCATTACCAAATTTAGGTTAATTTGGTAATTAAAAATGCCAGTTGGCAACCCTGATTATAACCAAAAATTATATTCCTTGTCTATATTTATGGCGAAAGAACACTAAACATACTGATATGAATTTGTTACAGATTGGACAAGAGCGAGAATAAGCACCGACTAGACGTGATGGCCGAATCTGCCCCAAAACCAGGAAAATGTCAGGTTCAAAGCTCTCGGATGTTGTGGGCCGGGGAAGGAGTTCATTCCCAGCGAGGTGCCGACTTGGAGAGCCGTTCTTCAGAGAGGGATTCGTCTGCAGGAGGAAAAGTTCCTCATTCATGACATCCAAAGGTCTAAATACCCTATCCGAGAGATGACTGACGAGCTGGCTTCACTCGTGATGACTTAATGGAGGAAGTCGAATGTAAAGTTCTCCCCGCCTGTGACAATCACGGAAAAATCGCTCCCATATAAGATCTTGTTGAAATGGAAGGAGATGACAGACGTTGTGAACGGGAGAGTTAAGTCTGCTACCCAGGAGAAGAGGATGGCTGATCTGGATAAACTCTGTGAAGTCTGCGTTTGCAAGCATCAGATCTTCTTGTGCGGCTCAGAGGGGAGTGGATGCTCAGGATGCTCCCTCAAGGCCCATGTGAACTGTAACTGTCCTTTGGAGGTGAAGATTCCTAAACTGGACCTTCAATGGCTGTACTACCAGAGAGTGAAGACTTCCGAAGCTTCAGGAATCCAGATGTCTTCTGTAGACTTCGAAGACAGCAGGAGACAGATCAAAGCAGCGAAGAGGAAGGAGGCTGAAGAAGCTTCTGCTGTGAAGAGGAAGAAGAAAGAGGAGGCTACTAATGAGGAGCTTCTCATGAAAGACTTTGAGGAGGACAAAGAGCCAAACTTGGAAGAAGCTGCAAAAGAAGCCTCTGGCAATGCTGAGGCTACTGAAGCTCCTATGGACGTTCCCGCTGAAGTACCTGCCGAAACTCCAACTTCTGCTACACGAAACTGCATGAAGATCCAAGGGACAGCTTCAGCAGCTTTGAGGTACAGGGTGGCAAATGTTCCGACAGCTGCAGTTGCCACTGGCTTCCTGAGCGACCTCATCAAGGCCGAAGTGACAGGGAGATTTCATCCTAGCAAAGTGATTGAGGAGCATTACACTATCACGTGGGAGCCTCAAAGAAAGTACCTCTTCCATTTCACTCTCGAGTAATCTGAGGAAGGAGAAAAGCCTGCTCATAAGATCGCTCAGGGCCTGCATGAGTGGCTTCTGGATCACGGAGCTGACGAGAGCCTTGTAATGATTGGAGGAGACTCTACCAACACCAACAAGGGGGTGGTCTGGAGGCGCCATAGCCCTATTGGAGAAGATGCTGGGTCGCAAGTGCCACTGGATGATCTGTCAGCTCCATGTGAACGAGCTCCCCATGAGGCACTTAATCATGAAGCTGGACGGCCCTGTAACTCCCCGGTCAGGCTTCAGTGGGCCTATTGGAAAACTTCTTGAGAAAGTGAATGAACTTGAAGTCAACTTCAACTTCAAACCAGTGGAAGGAATTGAAGATATCATAGAGCTGCCAGTAGAGATAGTCAAATCTCTCTCCACAGAACAGCACAACTGCTATCTTCTGATCAAAGCCATCAAGTCTGGAAGTCTCAGTCCACAGTTGGCTGGTCTCAAGTGTGGACCTCTGAACCAATCCAGGTAGCTCACTACTGCACAGGCCATCTTGCTGTTGTGGATGAGGGAGCACGGACTGAAGGGGGAGGTGTTGAGGAGGCTCGAGGTCCTCGTGAAGTTCTGCCTTAACTTCTACTTCAAAATATACTACGACATCAAAGTGAAGCACCACCTCAAATTTCGTCCTGCACACGTTTTTTCAAGCCTGAGGCTGCTGAGGAACCAGACTACCGAGGTTAGGAACATCATCTCTGCTGCAGTGATAAGAGGAGCTTACCACGCACATACTGAGAACATCCTGGCTTCATTCCTGTGCAGAGAGCTTTTGCTGTGAGCCAGATAGAGAAGATCAGAGAAGGAAGAGACTTTGGTGATACGACAGTGAGGCCCCATAAAAATCCCAAAGTCAATCTGCAAGCCACTTCACCTGATGATCTCATCAACTGGGAATCAGAGAATATTTACGAGCCTATTTTCACCTGCAAAATGACCTTGACTGAGCTCGAGGATCTCAGGAAAACTCCACTCAAAGTGGACGCTTTCTCTGTTCATACTCAGTCCTGCGAGAGAGCTGTACAGGAAGTCTCAACTGCTTACCAAGCTGTGTACGGTCACGAGAGGAGGGATGGGTGGGTGAGAGCCAGGTTAGACCATCGAGAAATGCTCCCAGTGTTCAGATCGAAGCAGGACATACTTAAGAGCTTTTCAGGTTCGAGCGGCTGATGAAGAGGCTGAAGCCATCGTTAATGCTCATAAGAGCTGAAAGTCCTCATAAGGTCATAATATAAGATCTTATGAGGCCACGCTTTTCAGGGATCCAGGAAGAACATGCGTGTAAACCTACACGTGGAGGTGGCAAGTCTCCCGCTACTCGATCAGAGTAGAGCTGGTGAGCCGCGCTTATTCTTTGAAGAAAAATTTAAAATTCTTAAGTTTTACGTGAAATGTAAACGTTTTTTCAGCACCCAGAGGTGTTGAAACACGCAAGAAAGCAAGGATGAGGTCAGAAAAGCAGCTTTTAGACTAAATCATATGCAGAACAGCTGCGCGCTTTAGTTTGGGTGCCCTGAGGCTGCGTTAGGCAGCCTTCAAATCAGAAAATCGCGATTTTGACCATGAAAATTAGATTTTTCGGAAAAGTTGCAAATAATAAACCCATCTTAGAATTAATTTTTACATAGGAGCACATATTAGCCACTTTGTTTTTCCAAAATTTCAACCCTGAACCCAGAGTATGATATGCCCTAAGTCGCAGCATTGTTGTTTTCATTGGTGATGAGCCACGTACAGGAACCTCGTTAGTACATTGACCCTCTGTGTACTTGTCAATGATGCTGCGAACTACTCGTACTATGAATCGTTGTGTTGATGGAGCGGTGCTCTGTGTAAAACAATTAATTCTTTCTTCTGACTCACCCTTCAGCTCAATCACTGAGAATACATATGAATAAATAAATAAATAAATATACTCGCGTGTGTGTGTGTGTGTATATATATATATATATATATATATATATACACACATACACACACACACACACACACACACACACACACGAGGTGCGGTACGAAAGTAATGCCTTTTATTTTATTTCTCAGTAAATATAATTCCAATTACATTGAAAATTACAAAGAATATGCATACATACGTGGGAAATATAAAGTAAACATAGAAAAAATAAATAAATAAATAAAAAAAAAATATATATATATGTGTATATATATATATATATATATATATATGATGGACACTCAATATAATTTGCCCCACCTTTTTTTTGTCTCCAAATTTCCTTGTAAGTTCCAGAAATTTTGTACGCAAGTAGTTACATACCTTTTTTAAAAGTTTTATTTTTCCACATAATTTCCATCCCTTTCTATGGCTTTCCTCCACCTCAAAACAAGGGCCTTTATTCCTTGCTGGTGAAAGTCCGTTGGGTTCCGCTGGAGCCACCTCAACCTCCTCAACAACCTCATCGTCACTCTGAAACTTTTTTCCATGAATAGCATCCTTCATTAGCCCAAACAAATGGAAGTCTGAAGGTGCCAGATCGGGGCTGTATGGAGGGTGGGGTAACACAGTCAAGCGCATTTTAGTGATGGCCTCTCTTGTTTGCAAACTGTTGTGTGGTGTTGCGTTATGGTGCAAAAAAATGACGTCTTCCACTTTTCTCTCCGGTCGAAGTCGCTTTATACGTCTCCTGGTGTCTCTGTAGGGTAGCAATATATGCCTCTGAGTTCATTGTTTGTCCTTTCTTCATAATGTTCACCAGACTCACCCCTTTCATGTCCCAGAAGATGGTGGCCATAACCTTTCCTGCAGAGCAGGGCCGTTTCCTGGCATAAGCAGACTAAGCGGCCGATTAAGGCCCCGCTGCTACTAGGGGTCCCCTAGTCAGGCTCCCAGGTCATAGCTCAGTGGGCAAAAATAGGAATATAGCTGAAGTTATTATTAATGTTACTGTTATTATTATTATTATCCTTATTATTATTGTTATTATCAGGGCTGTGGAGTCGGCACCCAAAACACCCGACTCCGACTCCGACTCCGACTCCGACTCCTCAATTTCTTGTGTATCTGACTCCGACTCCGACTCCGACTCCGACCCTTAAATCTGCTATGATGATAATTACATAAGCTGGCATTTCATCACAACCATGTGAATCGTCAGGCTACTTTTTAAACTCATGTCCTTAAAGGTTTGAGTCCAATGGTTGTAGCTATGCCATTGTGGCTTTTTTTTATTGTTTATTTATGGAAAAAAAATCAATATATAACTAAAACAAAAAAAAATTACATATAAGACTAATGACTTTGACAAAATAAAAATTCCATTGAATGCAATTAAAGCAAAAAAATTCCTTTAAAATTTATTAAGCTAAGTCCAAAATAGCTACATGACAAAATAAAACCACCATAGCTGCCAGTGATATCACACACAAACACATATTTTATTAAATTTATATTGAGGTCGGAGTCGGAGTCGGAGTCGGTACATTTTTACCTGACTCCGACTCCGACTCCAGCACCACCAAAATTGCTTCCGACTCCGACTCCGACTCCACGACTCCGACTCCGACTCCACAGCCCTGGTTATTATTATTATTGTCGTATTAATTAAAGTTTTGTATGAGACAAATGTGATAAAACGGAGTCAAACGAAACGTTTTGGTCGTTATGTGTAAATAACTATTGTGAGATCTTATTTCTATATTATTTAACTTTATTCTTACTATATGCTTATACTTTCCTAAATGCTTAATTTTTCTAGTATTGTAAAACATTATTTCACTAATTTACTAATTAGTAAGAGATTTTGTAACACTTTAAAACCTAGGATTATTTTCGTTATGTTTTCAAGTTTATTAATTCTTTTCTCATCTTTTTCAGATAATGTGAATTTTGTCGGTTAAAACCTAAATGGTCTGATTATTTGAATGTATTTGATTAACGTTACAATTATAACAATTATTATTATTATTATTATTATTATTATTATTATTATTATCATTATTATCATTATTATCATGATTATTATTATTTAGCAGATTAGTTGTGTTTAACTAGATGTGACTTCGTGCATCTTGGAAAATGAAACGACATTATCCATCAGGAGCTGAAAAACGGAAAAAGAAGAAAATAGAGGAGGAGAAGCTTTCCAGTAGCACAGGTGAGATGTGCCACTTGTATATTCTTATGATTACAGTTCAGGCAACTAGGTTAGGTAGACCATCAAGCTAGGCAAGTGCTCAGGAATCGTGTAAAGTAAGCTAGTCTCTCTAATATTTATAATATTTCGAAATGTGAAATTTAATGGATCCCATCACCTCAAATTCTGTTCGCACAGATCAATTAATTATTAAACAAGATAAGAAAGAGTATTTTAGCAAAAATTAACAGAATACCCTATGTAATGTTATGTTCTTCTCAGGAGCACTACTGAAATATTTGGAAAAGCTATCCTCAGCAAAGCCTGATGAGCATCATGAGCTAACAGCAGGACCATCCTGTATGCAACCTCAAACACCAGTAGAAGTAGAGCCTGATGAACTAACAAGTGGCCCATCTTCTGTTCAGCGTCAAACACCACACACAGGCATTTCTACTGAGCAACAAGAACCAAGATCTGCTCCACTGCTTGATCCGTATGACTGGCCAGTTGTCCTGTCAGATGCCTTGAAGACAGATCTGGTGTCTCGAGGACCATTTCAAATCAGTCCAGATTTCACATTCCCTAAAAGAGAGGACGGTAGAAGCGTTCATCACCATTACATGTACAGAACATTAATTAATGGGGAAAAAATAAAGCGAAGCTGGCTGATGTACTCTAGAAGGAATGATGCTCTTTATTGCTTCTGCTGCAAGTTGTTTTCAAGGAAGTCGTACAAACTAATTACGGATGGACTTTCAGACTGGATAAACGTTGGTTCGCTTCTGAAAGGCCATGAAAATAGTTCAGAACATGCAGATAACATGGCAACATGGAAGGATCTGGAACTGCGGCTAAAAACTGGGAGGACCATTGACCAAACTGAAATGTCATTAATGGAGGTAGAGCGAAGACGCTGGCGAGATGTTCTCACACGTCTTGTAAGTATAATCCAATCACTGGCAGAGAGAAACCTTGCTTTCAGGGGGTCTTTCTCTACATTGTACAATCGAGACAATGGCAACTTCTTGAAGGAGATTGAGCTGCTTGCCAAATTTGATCAGGTGATGAAACAACACATCAGCTGAGTCGAAAGTGGCCAATATAGTCATTCAAGTTCCCTAGGAAACATCATTCAAAATGAGCTCATTGGGTCCATTAGTGGGAGGATCTTGGATGCCATTGTTGCAGAAATAAAACAAGCTAAATATTACTCACTCATTTTAGACTGCACTCCAGACATAAGCCACCAAGAACAGATGTCGATTATTATCAGAACTGTTAAAATGGGTGAAGTACCAGTCACTTTGATGACTGCAGAGGACAGTCATATGACAACGGAGCGAACATGAAGGGCAAGAAAAAAGATGTTCAGGCAAGGTTATTAGAAAAGAACTGTCGTGCACTCTATGTTCCATGTGGGGCTCACACTCTGAATCTTGTAGTGGCTGATGCAGCTAAAGCTTCCACAGATGCCATCAACTTCTTTGGCAACGTACAAAAATTGTACAACCTTTTTGTAGCAGCTACACAGAGATGTACAATCCTAAAGAAGCACGTGAACATAACACTCAAGTCTTGGAGTGAAACCAGGTGGGAGAGCCGGCTTAAGAGCATTGAGGCTGTGCGATACCAGAGCCACAACATCAGAGAGGCCCTGTTGGAAGTCAGAAACTTTGCCGCAGATGCCATAGCCCGGACTGAAGCACAAGCACTTGCAGAGGATGTAGGGTCTTATCGCTTTCAGATTTGCACAGTAGTATGGTATGACATTCTTCATGCAGTTAACCATGTGAGCAAACTTCTGCAGTCTCCTACAATGCAGTTTGATGTGGCAGTCAACCTCCTCACAAAAACAAAAGACTCACTCACCAGCTACAGAAACACAGGTTTTGTTGCAGCACAAGTCGTAGCTAGGGACATATGTGAGGAAATGAATGTGGAGGCTGTGCTGAAGGAGAAGAGGCTCAGATCCACAAAAAAGCACTTTGCTTACGAAGCTCCTGACGAATCATTTACAGAAGCCTTAAAGAGGCTGGAAGTCAAATTTTTCAATGTGGTGGTGCATTGTGCCATCGGGTCAATAAATGAGATTCAAAACATTAGATGATGTGAGGGACATATTTGGGGTTCTCCTAAACTTCACCACAGTGAACATGGAAGACTTGTCCTGCAAGTGTGAAAAGCTCTCTAAGATACTGAGCTCTGGAGCTGACTCTGGCATTGATGGAAGAGAACTGGCCCTGGAAATTAAGAACTTGCCGACTTTACCTTCACACAACATGACTGCATTGGAGCTTCTCTCCTTCATTCATCAGAAGCAACTGGAGGAACTATACCCCAATCTCTGGGTTGCACTAAGAATTGCCTGCACTCTACCTGTGACAGTAGCGTCAGCCGAGAGTAGCTTCTCTAAGATGAAGCTAATCAAGAACTACCTCAGATCATCAATGGAGCAGGATCGCCTCAGTGGCCTTGGCATCATAAGCATCAACCAGGACGTTGGCAGGGAGATTTCATATGATGATGTTATTGATGATTTCGCCCAGAAAAAATCTAGGAGGCAAAAATTTTGAAGATACAAACTGCTCTGTATAACTGTTAGCTATTACACGATTGTATCGTAGAGTTAGTAATTGTTTGGTAGTTGATAATTGTATTATTTTTTTATACATAGTTCTGTGTCATTTATTCTAAATAATGTATAAGCTAATTTTCAGGAATTTCATGAAGAGTATTTTTTCTGTTTGTCTTCTGAAAGTACATATTTGTTGTTTTGGACATAAATGTTTCATTAAAATTGTTTCATAATTGTTTTTTATTAACACAGCCATTTTTTGTATATGTGTGCTGAGGTGATGTAGTAAGGCGTAAGTTGGTGGATGGAGGGGTGGGGCCTCAAATGGGTATACTGCTTAGGGCCCCCTAATGGCTAGAAACGGCCCTGCTGCAGAGGGAGCCATTTTGAACTGTTTCTTGTGTGGGGAGTCTGCGTGATGCCACTCCATGGATTGGCGTTTTGTTTCAGGTTCAAAGTGGTGTACCCAAGTCTCATCCCCAGTCACAATTCGTGAAAGGCAGTCATCCCCTTCTGTCTCGTATGGAACCATCGACTCAGAAGCAATTTCTTTTCTTTGGGCTTTGTGATCTTCAGTCAGTTGGCGAGGAACAAACCGTGAACACACTTTTGAGTATCGCAGTTGCTCAATTATCGTATTCACACTTCCTTCACTAATTCCTAGCTCCATTGATAGCTCCTTGTATGTGACGTGCCGATTTGATCGAATGATACTGGTAGCACGTTACACAGTGTGAGATGTCACAGCCGATGCCGGGCAACTGCTGCGTGGCTCATCATCGAGGCTGGCTCTCCCTCACTCCGATGATCTCACACGTTTAGACCAGCGTCCAACTGTGCTTCGATCAACAACAGCATCTCCGTAAACGTTTTGTAGACGTTTGTGAATATTTCCAACTGTGTCCTTCTCTGCGGTTAAGAACTCGATAACAGCTCTCTGTTTACGACGCACATCACTGTCAAACGCCATTTTCGAAACTGCATTAACCATCGGTTTTATAGAAGGGCGTTTAAAAGCGGTTTTATTCAAGGAGGGGAGGTTCAAACTGGAAAAATCCAGTTATATGAATCGCAGAAAGTTCAAACTTACGGCTCAAAAGACATTTCAGCCCCATGGTCTATTATTTAGCTAAGAAAAAAGGGTGGGGCAAGATATATTGAGTGCCCCTAGTATATTACTGGCCAGAAAAATGGTACACTGCCTTTACGTTACCATGTAATGGAATTTTGAGATACATATTATATTTTGGACTGAAAAAAGTATACCAGGGAAGTGATTTTATTCTTATACCTTGTGTGATTCCATTTCGCTTTTAAAACCCTCTTCAACAAGCCTTACTGTGGACATGACTCCAGATTTGAAAAAATTTACTGGAGCACAGCTCTGAATTTACTTTTTTTCCCCTTACACCACTAGATAGGTTAATGATAGTAAACTCTTGAATTGACGACATACCAATTACAAATTGTTTTAGCTAAACATAATAATACAATAATGTACAGTTTATAACTCACCTTAAGTTTATTTATTCATTGCAGCAGCAACAGTGGACGATGTTAGACCTTGCATGTAGGCATTTGTTGTGAATTTACCGCCATGTATGCTTGGCCACTGATCAATGGCTTTCTGTGTGATCATTACAGCAGATATAGTGCCTGGAGCTAGACCCTCCTTCACAATTCTGCACAGCTTAGTCAAATGAGATGGCTTAATGGATCCTTTGTGTTCAACAATGTAACTAAGAATGGAGAATGTCCCTTCAGCTGGTGCTTCACTCCAAGCAGTTGATCCATCTTTATCAAAATGCTTTAATCTCTCTGTGATTCCTTTCCACAGCTGTTCTATATATTCTGTCAGCCAATTTATCACTGAGTCTTTTGTAAAACTACTTTCAGATCTGGTTCTGGATGGTCTAGCAACTTCAGCAACCTGGTAGTAATCAGAACGTTTCTTGATGTATTTGTAAACTTCATTTAGGATGTAATCCTCAGCTGTTAGTTCCTTTTGCTGCCCTCTGGTATCGTGCTTAAATTCAGAAACTACATCATTTGCATTTTCTCCATTAGCTAATTTGGAAATTGTTTCCATCACTCTTAACATAACAGTTTTCCCTCCTTCTTTATAAAATATATTTTCTACAAATTCTGCACTAACTGTGGTTTTTTGAGCTACTTGCAACATAATCTTTGTTACATAGGAAATCAATACATAGAACTTGGCACTAATTTCTTTCTCTTGTGGATGATCAAAAAACACACAATTTTCCACAAATCTGTCAAATTAATCAAATTCGTAATTAACCATGCGAGTATCAGATTTGAGTTTTGGTCTCTTAAAACCAATGATATTGTCAAGAACCATATTGGTATAGTCAAGGCCTGATCTCAGATTTGAAGAGTGATTCTGAATAAAGTCTAAAAGCTCACTTAGTTTACAAATTTTCTTCAATGCATCAACGTGGGCTCTGTTCACAAGATGCATTAAGTCCCATCGAAATTTGAAATTTTCTCCAAACAACTTTTTCATTTCGTTTTTAAATGGCTCGTTGTCCTTACAAAAAGCCCCATCTCCAACCATTCCAGATACCTTGGATTTAATTGCTTCTTCAGATAGTTTCAAGTGATTAGGAGACTTCAACACATCAAAAATTTAATTGGCCAAATAAACTCCTGATTTGCTGCGTACTAAATTTATCCCAGCAAGTTTTACAGTCTTATCTTCTTCACTCATAACTAATACAACTAGCATGCTTAATCCCAAAATTGTTCCAATGTCAGCTGTTATTGTTACTGAAGTTTGTTCTAAGAACCATTTTACAGTTTGTTCTTTAAGTTGATTATCTAATAGCTCACAAATTGTCTCGCACGCATGTGTGCTATGATTCAAATTTCCAACCTCACAACCTGACCTATGTAATACAGCTAGAAGTACTGGATATAGAGCCCATGCAGTGTTTGTTTTCATTATGTAGTATAAGATGTTGCCACATAAGTCTTCTATGCGTTTAGTAGTGTTCCGAGAAGATGTTTTCATCACTTCATAAACAGCAGCTCTTTGATGATGCTGAAGTTTAATTAAATGTCTCTTCACGTGGGTTTTCAGATTTCTAAACCATCTCTCTTGATTTTCTCCTTGTTTGCATACATAGGTTAAATCTTTAACATTGAAGTAACCTTTTATGTTAGAATGTTTGTCTGAAGCACATGCTTTGGGGTCTGTGCAAGCTATGCAATATAATGTAAACATTTTATCATCAGAAGCATCATCAATATCTTCTTGATTATCATCATCTTCATCCTCAACAGCTATATCTACATCAGGCATATTAGTGTCACTATTTGCAATGTTTTCCATTATATCACTTGGTACTGAAAATGAATCATCAGCATGCCCTAGATCCTTCTTTTCCACCAATTTGAATGTAGATTTGATCAAATCATTGCTCAGGATTTCTTGTATTGATTTACACTTGCTTAAATGGGCTATGGAAATGTCAAATTTGTTGCTTTTTGCTTTATTAGATTTGGATGCAACACTTGAACTTGAAGGCATATTTTGACTCTTCTCTTTATTAACCACAACAGCTTGGTGAGTTTCTTTTGTTAGGCGCAAAATTGCACTCAATGTCTTCTGGATTTGGGAATTTTCAAATTCCTCTAAAGCAGTTTTGTTAGTCTGATGCGCAGATTCCTCACTTACCTTTTGTTTCTTAGGTGGAGGAGAAGCACTTTCTTCAGTCTGTGAAACATCTAGTGAAAAAGTTTCATTTTCTAGATTAGCAGTTGATGAAGTTGGTTCATTTTTCTGAGGTCTAGCACTAGCACATTTTGTGAACAAACTAAATGACTGCTTTGCCGTATCTCTTTGCTGCACTTCATCCTGGTATTTCTTTACTGCAATATCTAAGCTGTGGGCCCAAACTCTGGGACCTCTTGTGTTGTAACAAATATTTTTTTTGGAATTAAAATGTTCCTCCCAGTTTTGCTTCTTTGAATATTTGTTCTTGCATTGACCACAAAAGTAACCCCTTTTAACACCCTCACTTTTCTCTCCAACTTCATCAATATTAGGATCCATTATTGATTATTGACTACCTGAAAAAATACAAAATAAGTAAAAGTTAGTAAATATAGTATGGTAAAAGTGAGTAAAAGTAAGTAAATATAGTACAATGAAAGTAAGTAAAAGTAAGTGCTTTAAACTTAGTAAAAGTAAGGAAGAGTAAGTAAAAGTAGGTAAGTTAAAGTAAGTAAAAGTAAGTTTAAACTTAACTAAACTTTTCAATTCTAGAGTCATGGTGGATTACTTAAAACCGCACAAGTAATTATCTGGCCAATTTATCAAACCTGGCCGAGATCAATGGAACATAGTCCAATCCTGATAATTTTATATTAAAAAAATATACGTTTTAATAAAATTTTAATTATCAAAACATTGAAGCTTAACAAAAAATAAAAATAATTGTTAAATATGGAATTACCAACTAAACTTAAAATAACTAAATTTGTAATTTAAAAAAATTGGTTTGTACAAGAACGTATACGCAAAAAAATTGCATAACGTCTAGTGGATGAACAAAACCCAAACCCAAATTTACTTTTTCTCATGGTCAAATTTACTGGAGCAATGCTCCCAAGATCCCAGGAATCTGGAGTCATGACTGTGGAATGCATCAATGACTTACAAATGTTAGTAATCCTTGGATCACTTAACCCTTCGTTTGTATGCCTAGCGGACCAGTGAAGTGTATTTCCTTGTACTTGGCCCTCAAGTGAGTAAAGTGAGTCCTAAACTACGTAAAGTGTAATATGCTGGGTTCAAAAAGGGACTCTTTTGGAGGTTAAGTGAGAAAATAGCGAAGAGTCAACCGGTAACATCACGATGAGGCAAAGTACACTCCCTGTGTTTGGGATCTTGAGTGGTAGTTTTTCGTTGTTTTCTTGTTGAATTGATTTGTCATTAATTAGTGAAAGAGACACCAGCCCCAAGAGTGTGCCATCATTATTGGTTTTGTAATGCGGAAGCTGTTATTAAGGGTTCACTGTTGCACGAGGTCAGTCAATCTCAACGAAGTAGTAACCCCGTGAGCGTGAAGGTTTCCACTTAGGTTGTGCAGGTACAACTTCAGGAGTAAAATAACCAAGAGAACGACTATGCCAATCGCTACCAAATAATAAAATATGCGAGGCCAATCAATACCAAAAAGAATATATCAATAGGTTACGTAATAAAATACTATAATTGTTCCAACCATTGCATCTGAAACAATTATATTATTTTACTGCGTGACCCACGGACATATTTTTTGGTAACGATTGGCCGCGTATATTTTATTACTTAGCAGTGATTGGCATAGTCGTTAAATTGAAACCCTTCACAACCATTTTCTGCGTCCAAACGAGTTGTTTACGAGAGACAACAACTTTTCTCCCAGCATTTGTATATAATAGGTATATACCATTCCATTCACAGAAACCAAAAATGTATTCCATGGATTCTAAAGCAGGAGCAAACCATAAATTTCTCAGGATGCTTCGTGGTAAAAGACACGTGAATAACTGATCTCTGGCACCTTTTATTTTCCTTCCAAAAGATGTTCGAACTCCGTAAACCAGAAAATGAGAGACTTATCTGAGAAAAATGAACTGACGTGTCTTAAGAAAACACACAAAAACAACACTCCAGATAATGAACGTTATACGTGCGAACATGAAAAACTATTCAAAGCTGTAATATTTTATAATTTGTAAAGTGTGTCTAGTATCTTATCTCTCTGACTCTTGGTCATCCTCCTTTCAGGATTTCGGTGAAACCTTTGCTTTTGTGCTAGACATATCAAAAGCGGAAATGAAAAATGAGGAATCATCGCACGGAACATTTGAAAGGTTGAAAGGCAGAGTTTGGCACATATCTTTAATTTCCAAACTGCCCTCCTTCGGTTTCTATCGTTCTATCTGTGCCTTCCTTCCTAATTTCCTTTCTGGCCGATCTATAGCTGCGGTTGTAGATAACTACTGTTCTTCTCTTAAAGCTATTAATAGTAGTGTTCTTCTGGGTTCTGTCCTGTCACCCACTCTTTTCCTTTTATTTATCCATGATCTATTAAGTCGCAGTTCCTGTCATATCCACTCCCATGCCGATAATTCCTCCCTTTACTTCTTCACCCGCTTCTCAAAATGTTCCTTTCAACAGTTACTCCATGATTCGCGTGGGGCGGCTATAGTGCACCTGACTTCTGATCTTTCTACTATCTCTGATTGGGGCAGAGAAAGCCTCATTGCTTTCATTGCTTCAAAAACTCAGTTTCTTCATCTGTTTACTCGTCACAATCTTCCACTCAACTATTCCTTTATCTTCAACAATACAGAACTCAATCCTTACGCTTCTTTTAAAATTCTTGGTGTTTTCTTTTCTCGTGATCTTTCTTGGAAAGATCACATATACGCTCTTTCTAAAATAGCTTCTAAGAAGTTAGGTGTGCTATACTGGCTCCCCGGTTTCTTCACCCCCGACTCAGTCGCTCTCTCTGTACAGGGGTCTTGTCCGCCCCTGTATGGAATACGCTTCAACCCACACAGCTCTACTTCGTCTCATCAATTCCCCGCCTCTTACTGACTGTCTTCAATCTCTCTCTCTTTGCCGCAGTGTTGCCTCACTCTCTTTACTATCGCTATTATAACTGACACAACTGTTCTGTTCTCTTTAACTGCATGCCTCCTCCTTTAAGGAGAGCTTGAGTTACAAGACTTTCGACACATTCTTATCCTTTTTCTGTCCAACTCTCTTTTGCAAAGGTTAATCGGCATTTTCAGTCTTTCATTCACTCAACCGGTCAACTCTGAAATAACTTTCCTCAATCCATCTTTCCCACTGTCTATGACCTCCTACCTCTCTAACGCAGAGTGTCCAGGCACCTCGTAAACCTTGGACCTTGATTTTAGCTCTCTTCTTCTTCTATTGGGGAGGGAGCGTTTTCACAGGCATTCGCCCTTGGCTCCTTCTTTCTGCATAAAAAAAAATTACAGCCATAAAACCGTATCCACGATCGATGTTTATGTATTGTCTGCAAATTTGACAGGAGTTAAAGTTGAAAGTGTACGGGGTAGTGTCATAGCCCTCAGCACGAAAGATATGACCTAGCTCGATCATGAAGTTCTCCAGGCTGAATTTTGAACCACTCTGCAATGATTTCTCAATACTCAAGAGGATGCAATCAATATCCTCATCAGCCAGGCATCTGTAAGGTATAAATACCCAGAATAGATGGAGTCCAGAAAAATTTAAGTTCACACGCTCATCAACATGTACTATAAGTGGAACCACAGGGTGTGGTAAAACAATGTTTTTGCTTAGAGTTATTAAAAATAAAGATGTATTGTTCTCAAAACCTGTACACACCGTAATATGGTGCTATTCAGCATACCAGCCTATTTTTCATGATTACAATGATGGTGTCTTATTCCATAAAGGGATTTATGGCGCTGGTTCATTAAAGAATGATAAACGTACGGTGATTGTGATTAATGATCTTATGCTAGAAATTAATAAAACGATCGCTGAGACGTTTACAGTTTTTTCCCATCATCTTAACAAAAGTGTGTTTTTCAAGAACAAATTTATGCGAGACGTTTCTTTAAACACGCAGTATCTTGTCTTATTTGCTTGACTTCGGAATGTATTGCAAAGTGGTATATTAGCCGGTATAATGTTTTCGGGGCAGCGTAAGTCTTCTATGGAAGTTTATAAAGAAGCTACGAGTTGACGTTACGGTTACTTACTCTGTGACATTCACTCTCGTAACATTTTTAGAGTGCTTCTAAGAAAGGACATACTGTAATTCCCAACGAGGTTGAAACTTCTGGTCAACGTGTTTGACATGAAGATTAAAATCATACGGACGGCCCCCGAGATATGTTTAAATCTGGCTGAGGACAGAGACGAGGTCTCAAAGTCCGTGGTATCCCACATCTTTGAGACGTATCTCAGTGTCAGACGTGTAAAATTAGCCGCATTTAAACAAATGTTATAATGTTATAATGTTTCAGACCAACAAAGACCCTAGGATTCACTCATGGCTGGTCGACCTATGTTTGTAATTGTGTATTGTGTATTCCAGCTATTTACTATTCTACGCATAAAACTGTTTTTGACCACTGCTGTCTCGAACCTTCTACTTGTCAGCTTACACCCGTTATTTCTACTTCTACTATTCAATTGCGTGCTCCCCGAACTACTTTTACTCTCTGACAACATTAAGACTAATCCAGGCCCCACTACAACTTACACATGTCACCATACACAAAGACATAGACACAATAGCACCATGAGACACATACAGAAGTATAATATTAACATATTACAGTACAATGTAGATGGCCTCACAAACAAAATCATGCAGCTTAGGGAATTCGTACACAAACAAAACATTCACATAGCACTTATACAAGAAACAAAACTAAAACGCACACACAAAACACACACCATCCCTGACTTCATGGCGATCCGTCAAGATCGTACTGGGGGTAACGGAGGTGGACTCATCACTTACATACGTAAAAGCATTAGCTACATTGATGCTACCCAAAACATTACAAACACAATCCAAGCAGATAACACGATAGAAATACAGGAAGTTAACATTAAAACACGCGCAAAACGCAACACCACAATAATCAACATTTACATCCCACCAGATAGTTCACCTCAGGTGCCAGCCAATTACAATCCACAGTTACACAATCTGGCCTCTCTCACTAATGTCATCTTAGGAGGAGACTTCAACGCCAAAGACACTAGTTGGTACCTGCACAACCAAAACAACACCAGAGGCGCCAACATAGCCACACAACTAAACAGCCTCTTCATTCTTAACAATACAGAAGAACATACACACATACCACATCAAGCAGGATACTCAAACTCCTCCCCAGACATAACGTTCTGTTCCCCCTCACTAGCAACACATACACAATGGAGAACAGAAAAACAACTGTCATCAGACCACCTGCCCATCATCATTACAACACATTCTACACTCTGCCCCAACAGCCTTAGGCACACTTACAGAAATTACAAGAAAGCTGATTGGGAACAGTTCAAAATACAGACTGAGGAGCAATTCACCACATTAAACAGCACACCCATCATAAACATCAATACAACATTCAAGACATTTAATCAGATCATCAATAATGCAAACAAATACATACCCAAGGGCAACATTAGGAAATACAACCCAAATTACACTAGAGAAATAGCCCACCTCATAAGGCAACGTAACAACCTCAAATATAACACAAACACCACAAACAGAAGCCATAAAACAGCAGATACAACAGCTCAACACAGAAATAAACACACAAACTCAAAGAAAAACAGACACATTCAGGGAATTCATAACAACACTAAATCACTCCACAGATACATCCAGGCTATACAAGACTATAAACAGCATTACCCACTCTAACAGCGGCATTCACACCTCACACGCGGCTATCTGTCGCAGCCAAAATAATATCCCAACATACACACAACAAGCTAACATTCTAGTTAATCACTACGCAAAGATAAGTCACTTAAAGAGAGACAACAACCAGAAACATGCAGACAGACAAACAGCCAGACACAAGAAAACCTACAGACTCGACACGACCATTACACCTTTCAATACAGACCAGACCACCAAGATCATCAAAAACACTGAGAATTCGAAGGCTACTGGACAAGACAACATATCTAACATACACCGTAAACACTTGGGCCCACAAGGAATACTAGCTCTCACAAATATCAGCACATATTCATACCAACACTATTATTCCTGACATATGAAACAAGGTAAAATTATTACACTACTCAAACCAAACAAAAATCAAAAGAACCAGCTTCCTATAGACCCATTACTTTACTATGCACACCTTCCAAAGTAACAGAAAGACTAATCTTACAAATCACCAACCCACACATTCCACTATCGCCTACTCAACATGGATTCAAACCTCACCACTCAACCACGACATTACTCACTAACCTCACGCAGCACATCATGGATGGCATCAACTTCAGACGACCAGCTGAACGTACACTATTAGCAACAATAGACATTAGTAAAGCATTTGATGCTATCCCACGCTTCCCTCTCATAAACAAAATACTCAACACAAACATGCAGAATAACACCAAAAGGTGGCTGAGCAACTATCTTTCAGGAAGATACTCACATGTCACATTTAATGGCAAGTCATCCAAAAACGAGCTTTTTCCGAACGGGGTCCCTCAAGGCTCTGTTCTCTCACCAACACTCTTCAACTTATACATGCATGACATTCCAACACCCACAGATAACAAGCTTACCTTATCATCATATGCAGATGACATCACTCTAACATCCACCCACAACAACATCGACACCGCTACAAAATAACCTACAAACATACATAAAGAGTATACAAGACTGGCTCACACACAATAGACTCAAAGTAGCGCCCACAAAATCAATCATCACCTTGCTAACAAGCAACACAAAAGAACACCAGATAACTTCATAGATTACACTAAACAACACCAACATTCCACACACTCACAGGACCAAAATACTTGGGGTCACATACAACACATCATTATCTTTTGAAAACCACATTCAGGATATTAAAAACAAATGTACGTCAAGACTTAACACGCTTAGGGTACTAACAGGCACAAACTTTGGACACCAGCAGGAAATAACATCACTCATATACAAACAATATATTCGCTCAGTTATGGACTATGCTAGCCCATGCTGGGCACCCATTATCTCAAACACACACATAAACACCTTACAGACAATACAAAACAACGCACTTCGTATCATTACAGGATGCACTCAAACAACACCAATAGAACACCTGCACACAAAACAAAAATACTGAAAGTTAGGGAACATTTAGACATGAGGGGAACACAATTCATGGCAGCAGCGACAACTAACCCACAACACCCTTGCCAGTACATGTACAATCATGCACCAACACCTCACACCATTAAGGTAACACCAGAGAGACATTATAACCAAATACTCCATTCCATACCACGTTCCACAGATATCACACAGTACAGAAAACACATACACACACACCTAACCCACAAAGCACTGACACGACTGATTCAATCAAACTATATGAATATAAACACAACGTATCAAAATGATTGGTCATTAGCACTGCATGTACCAGCGTTTAGGGTCGCCAGACCAGGCCAATATTGTATTCAGGGTCGCCACCATAAAAGTTTGGGAACCACTGGTCTAAACGTTTAAAATAATTAAAAAAGGAAGTCCATGTGCCATTAATATTATCCCGTGATAGAGCCTCATCCCAATTGTGGGTCGAAATTTGCAGTTTTATGTCACGAAATTTAACCCTTTTAAAATCCAAAAGTATTCCAGGCTCTCCGAATTATAAACATTAATTATAATTTCAGATGTTACAGTATTTGCCTGTGATCAGTGGTAGAAAAGTAATCTCTTACAGGGATATTATCAATTAAATCTTGGTCTGTACTTAAAACTAAATCTAGAAAATTGCGTTCTCTAGTTGGTTCCTTGACCATTTAAAAAAGCAAACTTTCGAGCAAACTCTCGTACAGTCGACGGCCGGAATTAAACTGTAAAGGACCATCCCAATTCCAACAAGGTTTGCTACTTTCATAAAAAATTAGTTCCTGAAGTCTATTATCACTCTCGACAGTCTGAGAGGGAAGCTTATATACTAAACCCATAATTAATTTCTTTGAGTTGTCTTTAATTTCAAGAACCTTCGCATTTATATTATCAATTTCTGCAATGTTTTTAATTGTGAATTTTAAGTGTGACCGAACGTATAGCACTGTACCACCACCCCTTCTTTCTATTCTAGTGTTATTAAACATCTCATAACCATGAATATAATATTCTCTGAGAAAATCTCTACTCTCTGTATTTAACCAGGTTTCATTAATTGCGACAACCTCAAATTTTTGCTCAAGGACAATACTTAATAGTTCATTAAATTTAAATCTTAAACTTCGAGCATTAATATAAAATACATTTATAAAATCTTGAGTACCGAGGTAGAATCTCAAGGTTCTTCGTGGAGGCAGATGGTCGCTTTCGTAGGAGTTACGCCATATTTTGTCTGAAAAGCCATCGCAGAGCTATGGAATGGTCTACCAAGACCAGCTACTTCCACGCTATTCACGTTTTTTTTATGCAGGAAGGAGGGGTAAAGGGCGAAAAGGAGGTGAAGGAGGTAAAGACCATCACGCGAAAATAAATCCTTTTTATTGAAAAAATAACTCCACAGATCGACGATTTCAACAATCTCTTGTTAATGCAAAAAACTTCACTTTTTTCTACGTGAAGGTCAAAATGTGATAATAAAAACCCACTCTAATAGACAGAGTTTATTTCCACAACAGTTTCGATGCCCACTGGCATCCTCTTCGAGTTGATACAGAAAAACGAATGGACCAAAAACAAGAGGGAAAACAGTCCAGGGACCATTAAGAAATTCGCACCTAGGATAGATCCCGTTCTCCCGACACTGGAAGGGCATTTTTATTAAAGGGACCCGCTTATAAGTACATTCGCACAAAGTTAAAACTATCTTCTTATTCTATACATACAGAGTGTATTATTTCTTTACATAATTATTACATTTATTATTAAATTTATTACATTTAATATTGCATTATTATTTATTACAGAAATTATAAATTTATTATTACATTGTTGTTTATTATACAGAAATTATAAACCGAAAAACGAATGAAAAAGACGAGAAGGAAACAATCCAGAGACCATTAAGAAATTCGCACCTAGGATAGATCCCGTTACCCCGACCCCAGAAGGGTGTTTTTATTAAAGGGTCCCGCTTATAAGTACATTCGCACAAATTAAAACTATCTTCGTTCTATACATACAGATTCTATTATTTTGACATAATTACTGCATTTATTATTGCATTTACATTTTTTAACATTTATTATTATTACCTCTACACTAATTATTACATTTATTTTATTACCTTTATTATTACATTTATTGCATTTATATTTATTTCCACATTTATTACTTCCATTATTTCATTTACATTTACGTTTATTATTCCATTTACATTTTACCGAAAAAAAAAACCGAGTGAACGAAAAGCGAGTAAGGAAACAATCCAGAGACCTTTAAGAAATTCACACTTAGGTTAGAACCCGTTCACCCGACTCCGTAAGGGATTTTTTGACCAAGAATCTCATTAAAGGGTCCAACTTATAAGTACCGGGTGTCTCAAAATAGATGGAGCCCATTGACATGATAATAATTTATTACTCAGAAAATAAACTCCAAAAAAGATAACATTTCCTGGAAGCTGATATGATAACAATTACAAACTGAAGATTTAAGGTCTCAGATCAAAGGATACATTTATTAGAGCACATGTTCCAAATGACCGCCGTTGCGCTGCAGACACACTTGAAGCCGACGAGCGAAGTTGTCAATCACCCTGACACCCTGCACAGAGTGCAAGGGCCTCTGAAGCACCTCGTCTGGGGCTTGTGTGCCCCAGAACACATTGTTCTTGCTATTGACATACCCACTGAGCAAGAAGTGTGCTTCGTCGCTGAACCAAACATCATCAAGAAAGTTAGGATCCTCTTCGATCTTGTTCTCGAACCACCGGCACATCACAACACGTTTTGCCATGTCAGCTGGTGTGAGTTTATGCTTGATCTGGATCCTGTATGGGTACAGCTGAAGATCCTTGATCAAGATTCTTTGCACTGACGCACGTGAAAGACCCAGATCTTGGCAACGTCTTCGGATTGACTTTTTTGGACTCCTTCCGACAGAATCTCTCACCGCATTCACATTGTCAGGAGATCTTGCAGTCACCTTCCTGCCAGATCTGGGTGTTTCTGCTTTCTTATTGAGATTGTTTACTGATCCTGTGGCTTGAAATTGTGTGCCCAACGATAAATTTGGCTTTTCTGGGGATAATTGTTGAAGTTGAACTTCCTGCGAAATTTCGCTTGCACAGTTTTGAATGATTTCGTCTCCAAATAAGTAGTGACTCAAAATTTTTTTTCCTCCTTTGTCCAAGGCATTTTGATTGATAATTATTAGTTGTTATCGTCTCCTCTCTTCAAATCTGAGAAAATAGAACGAGAACATTAATATTGGCAGAATTATTAGCAGTGACATGGGTTGCATGTATATTGAGACACCCTGTACCTTCGCACAAATTAAAATTATCTTCTTGTTCTATACATACAGATTCTATTATTTTTCCTTTAACATAATTATTATATTTATAAAGTACCTTACTTGATTCCCAATCTATAGCATGATTATTTTGGCTGGCGTGATAAAAAATGGCATTATTAGTATTACAACTTCTGAAGGCATATTTGTGTCGTTTAATACGGGTTTCAATATTTCTTCTAGTTTCTCCTACGTATACTAAATCACAACTTTTACAGGGAATGCTGTAGACACAGGCTTGTTCCTGTTTTGCAACGTTATTCCTAACCAATTTACTTTTCACGGTAGACGAATATTTGAACGCCAAAGCAAACTTAAAATCTTTCGTCAACGGTTTTACTCTTTCTAAGCCGGCAGTGTAAGGCAAACTCACATATTGTTTTTGGTTAACTGAAGGTTTCCGAGGGGCATAAAAAGATTTTCGGGCTTTAAAATACGCCTTTATGATAAACCACTCAGGATATTTTAAATCCTTAAAAATGTTCCAAATCTTTGAATTTTCTGGGTCCAGCAAATGTGGGCTACAAATCCTGAGTGCTGTTAGAAACATGGAAGAAATAATTGAGCTTTTAACCCCTTCATCATGATATGAAAAATAATGAATGTACGAATTACAATGAGTAGGTTTTCTATAGACCGTGAAATTGGGCTTTCCGCTTTCGTTAATAACCAAAACATCTAGAAAAGGTAATTGTTTGTCGTGCTCCCATTCATATTTAAATTTAATTGAGGGAACAAGATTATTTAATGACTGAAAGAAAATGTCAAAGTTGTTCCAGTGGTCAGGCCAAAATGAGAAAATATCATCTACATAACAAAACCAAATTAGATTCCTGGGACATATTGTTTGCAACAATTCCGACTCAAAATATTCCATGTATAATGTACTCAGTATTGGGGATAAAGGAGACCCCATTCCCATACCAAAACGTTGCAAATAAAATTCTTCACCGAAGGAGAAGGCATTATTGGTGACACAGAGTTTTATCAGTTCTAAATTTATAATTTCTGTAATAAATAATAATGCAATATTAAATGTAATAAATTTAATAATAAATGTAATAATTATGTAAAAAAAAATATACCCTGTATGTATAGAACAAGAAGATAGTTTTAAATTTGTGCGAATGTACTTATAAGCGGGTCCCTTTAATAAAAATGCCCTTCCAGTGTCGGGAGAACGGGATCTAACCTAGGTGCGAATTTCTTTATGGTCCCGTGACTGTTTTCCCTCTTGTTTTTGGTTCATTCGTTTTTCTGTATCCACCCGAAGAGGATGCCAGTGGGCATCGAAACTGTTGTGGAAATAAACTGTCTATTAGAGTGGGTTTTTATTATCACAAATCTCTTGTTGGCAAAGGGACTTAAGAATGGCCATCGACGAAGGGATTGCCGGGTTGAAGGAGGTAATCCATGAAACAGTCATGAGGGAAAATGAAGGGGAAAAAGTCGTGGAAAAAAAAGCAAGCGAATGGATTCAGGAGAAAGAAAGTCAGAAGGAGGATTCAAAAGGAAAAATTTAGAAGTGAAAAATCAGGATTAATGATTAGAAAGAAAAAATCAGGAGAAAATTTAGAAGGGATGATTCAGAAAGAAAAAGTCAAGAGGAAAACTCAATCGAAAATGTGTAGTAATTTTTTCTGCAATAAATATACAATATATCATGAATAATGTTCAGGAAGTTCGAATTCATTTATTTCCATACATTTAAACCATGGATTTCTGTAGAAACTATTAATTTTAGAATTTTCTCCCGCTAAAAGAAATATTTTTACAGATATAGTCCGATATTTTATTAAAATCTCTCATTTATTTCAAATACTGAACATCATCTGGCTGCCAGACGTATGGCGATTTATCTTTGCTACCGTCGATGCAAAAGTCAAGTGTCAGTCCAGTTTTCTCAGGATCATTTTGTGTATGTAGACTTCTTTAATTTCATTTGAAAGATAATTTTCGCTTTCTGGTACGAAAATTATAGTATATTTTACATCCATTTTCAACGGCGCAACGAACGCACTATTCCAGAATTTGAAACCAAAGCCAGGTCTTCACTCGTGGCTGGTCGATGGCAGTAGTATGACTGCAAAATGGTGGAGTGCAAATTGCAATGCAATGTTGATCAACTGTTGCAGAAGGGGGGAGAGGAGTTGGCACCCATGGGGGGAGGGGTATGCAAGAAGGGGGAGGGTGTTTAGCCGCCAAGTTGCATGAAGGGGTAGAGGGGGTTGGTCCGGGAGAGTGACCTCCCACCAAAAAGGGTTCCCTGACCCAGGAAGGTAACTTAAGAGAGAGGAGAGAGGAGGAGAGATCTTTTGGTAGGCATGTCTCGTCGCATACTAAAGTTCTTAACAGCCTCAGTTGGCTTGGAAGTCTTAATCAGCCAGTTGGTTTAATCTGGCTTAGAAGGCTTAATCAGCCAGTTGGCTTGTTTACAAGGCTATATACATATATATATATATATATATATATACATATATATATATATATATTTATTTATTTACCCGAGGTGGCTTAATCGCACAGTTGGTTTGTTTAGAAAGCAGTATATATATATATAGCCGAGACAATCCATAAGAATAGTTGCCAGATTGGACTATTTACTTAATTTGTATATATTTAATGGAGAGATGTTCTCCGTATAATGAAGTTCTTGACAGATCCAGTCGGCTTAGAAGTCAATGTAGATATACATATATATAACTTTTGTAGCGCCGTTAATTTTAGCGTAGAATAATCAAATAATATCATATACTTTGGATAATAAAACACAACTACGTCATTCTGTTCATTTAGTCGAGTTATTTAACATGGAATAAATTATTTAACAGACACTTACTCGAAATATATAGGAGATAAATATACAATCTAGAATAATAATAATAGTAGAAGAAATCTATATATACCCAAAATACACACTTTAAGCGAGGAACATATATATATATATATATATATATATATATATTCCTAAATTATAATAATAGTACAGTAGAAATCTATATAAACGTTTAATATATGTACGCGCATAAAAAATAATAATAGTACAGGAGAAATCTATATACACGTTTAACATGTACGCGCAGCTACACACTTATACACTGCGTTCGCACTTATTAAGCAGATTATATTTTCTCCAATATTTTCAAAAGTTTATCCCCGATTTCAATTAAATTTGTAGCAAATAATCACTATACAGCAGCATTAATGGTATTCATTTCGATAAAATATTTTGATAATTAAAATAATTATCTCATTTTATTGAAAAATATGTAAAATATTGTGTTCCGAATTAATAAGCAAGTATTCTATTTACGGATCTAAATGGTGAAAATGGGTAAGAAGAAGGATTTAACATTAACTGAGAAAAGAAAAATAGTCAAGTTACTCACTGAAAATATAAAATCTATTGAAATTGCGAAGCAGTTTGGCAGAGCTTATCGAACTGTAAACAAGTTTGTAACGGAGGGTACCAAACTGAGGCAGCGAAGTGATAAAGGAGCTATAAGAAAAGTGACAAGGCGGCAGATATCTGTAATCAAGCGCAAAGTGCAAAGCATCCATTGTCCTCAAGTAAAGAGGTTTTTGAGCAGGCTGGCATGCATAATGTACCAAGAACATCTCGATGTGGAATCCTTCAAACAACTGGCAAGACGTGTAAACCTACGATTCAATCACCATTAACACCCAGGTACAAGAAGCAGCGTGTTGAATGGGCGCGTCAGTACGTGAAAACAGATTTTAATACTGTACTGTTCACCGATGAATGAAAAGCAACCCTTGAGGGACTTGATGTTTGGTCAAGAAGATGGATTGCTGAGAGCCAATTTCTACCATCGAGATTAAGACGCCAACAAGGTGGAGGTAGTGTCATGTTTTGGGCAGGATTGATAGGCAATGAAGTAGCTGTCCCATACAGAGTGCCTGATGGTGTAAAAATGAATGCTCAGTCTTACACAAACTTTCTAAAAGAAAACCTGATTCCATGGTAGAGATTGACCCTTAGCAATCCATCTTCTTGACCAACCATGAGATCCCTCAGGGGTTGCTCTTCATACGCTGATTTTTCATTTTCAGACTCAACTCCTCGCGGTACCCTGATGCTTCTACCTTATCTTTCAAAAAAGTGTTTATATATGGCGTGAAAAGGTTGGGGAGCTTCTGAAACCTCCACACCTCATATATCTTCAACATTCTGTAACCGTGGCGAACGGCTAGGGACAGCTCAGGTCTTGTATATACGGCTCTGATCTTCCACTGGTTGTTTGTGTGATTACAGGCCCCATTGTTCTCCTCTGCGCACTTCACGCACAGGGGAAACATGAGTTTGTGGTCTACAGCGACGGGTAAGATCGGTATCCATAAGTCGCGAGGGGGGAGCACATCTACGAAAGAAAGACCAAAATAGTTCTCGTTCAAATTAGCTGAGAACTCTTCGATGGTGGGCAGGTCAGGGCCCGCCAGTTTTTCGGGTGCACCTACGGGGTACGGATTGTTCCTCATCACGTAGGGGTATAAAGAACAAAGTCGTAATAATGGAGTTTCACGCACTCCGCAGGTGGAAAGTATAGTTTGAAGGGATTTGTACGCTTACCGAACAAGCTATCGCCGCATTTGAGAAACCAACACCAGTGAACGTTTGATGGTGTTTATTTCTTCGCGGTATTGCCCATCTGTTTCCATCCGTGCATTAGATTCGTGCTCCCACAAGACCTTGTGAGTGAACTGGGACCTTATAAGCTGATCGCGGGTGCAGATCCATGCAAGACTGTCGGCAGGAGATCTACCATGGATATCTCCTACGATTCTACACTCAGGACGTGGGCATCCATGCTACCAGTAACCGTTAAAAGAGTACGCAGTCTTCTCACCAGTGGCACGTCTTCGCTTAGACCACCCACCCAAAAAACACGATCAATGACCTTAATGGGCACTTCCCCCGTGTTGCGGGCATGTTTTATATATACACTGGTCTGTTGCTGTATGTGTATGAGCCAGTAAGTAGCCTTTTGCCCATAATTGTATAGGGTATTTCTGTGAATGACGGCTAGTGTGTCTTTAGGCATGAAATTGTTCTTGAACACTGTAAAGCACAATGAGGCGATCGTGGTTGCGACTTGTAGCGGATCGCAGTTGAATCGGTCTATGTACATCCTTCTAAAGCCTGGAAACACTCTAAGCACACGCACATCATTCACGCAGTAACTCTCACATTCATCCGCTATATTGTAAGGAATATCTTCATTAAAACTTTTGTTGTTGCGGTCAAAATCTTCACGCTTACTATCACTCATGTTGGCATAGTTAAAGTAATGTTTGGAGGGAGGTAGGCCAGGTAATTTAAAGTGTCGCTAGTAAGGAAAGTGTAAGGGAAAGACCCTTTTGAAACTTCGGCGGCTACGCCCATCATCTTGGGTAGCTTTGCTAATTTACAAGGTGTGAATAATAAGGTGCCTTTAAACTGAATATTACCTCTTATTTGCATCTGTATAAGTTTGTTTCCTCTTTTCAAGGAATCACCTGTAAATATCTCCGATGATTCGTGTTCAAGCAGTTCCTTATAAAGGAATTGTGTGTCAAATTTTGCGCCGTTATGGGCAAGAATATAGTCATTGTTTTTAACTTGTCCGCTAACTTGACAATATAGGACACAAAGAGTTTCACGGGGTTTGTTCGTTTGTTTGTTCGTTTACCACATTTGTGACACTCATCACACTCGACTTCCATGCACTCGTCGCAGACAGTCTAGCTTACAATTAGATGTGGGATAACCTCTTTGGTTTCAGCATCCGTATGTTTCTAATGAATATCATAGTATCGAGTTATACAACGTTTATTTTTAGGTTTAGCACCTTTCATATAACATACATGCTTTATATCATCTGCCGTATATTTCTCCTGGCATGTAGAACAGTGAATTTCATCACATTTATGCGTGAATTTCCCCCAATTAATCATCATATGAAACATACCACATTCACAGATTTTCATTTTCCTGCAAGTGCCAATTTATTTATGGAGCTCAAAGCATTTATTATTGAAAAATGTGCGTCTACACACATTACAGTCTCTTCTCAGCTTCAACTACACGACTTTCACATTTTGAGCTTTTACTCAGCTCACATAACATGTGTCAGTCCCTACAATGTTTCACTATATCAAACCGCAAACATCCCCTACACAAATCATGATGCCTTCTATATTTTCGACTTTTATCACGACTCATGTAAAGGTCCCTTATATTACGGATGGGGAAACACGTTGTCCCTGACAATCCTAAAATAAGTCTCTCACACTGCTTTTAGAAACATACACAGTCCTACGATGATCATCCATTAAATACAACTATACGAACATTCATTTCGTAGTCTACACCTTTTCAGCCCTTCAGGGCCCATACTACAGACAAACTCGATCTTGCAATCTGCTGCCAGTTTACGGGCACGCTGTACAACAGTAGGTAACCAAATTTTTTGGGCCCGTGCATTTAGTACAGTAAACATTAGCTAAGACTACTGCTATAAAGCCGCAACCACGATCGGTGTTTATATGCCGTCTGTATATAGCTTGAGAATTGAAGTTAAGAGTATAAGGTGTGGCCGTATGTCCAGCAACACGGAACACGTAGTCAATATCTAACGTGAAGTTGTCCATGTTGAAGGCTATACTACTTTGAGAGGCCTGCATTATACGTCCCATAATATATTCTACAGTATATCTACAGCAGCCAAGCGTCTGTAGGGTATTACTACCCAAAAATCACCTACATCCCCGCCATCTGATCCGAACCCGAAGGACAGCCGCGTCCTGACTTCACGTCCCTCGCTGTTCTGAAGGGAAAACTCCACAATATGCTTAACTACGCGCAGTAGTCTGTGTTCAACACCATTGCTATACATGGTTCCAGGGCCGACCCTGAGTACGTACCGATTTCTAGTCAGGGCTGGGGTGGGAGTGCTGTGCATACCAGTTCGAATGTTATACTACTCTCCACTGAACGAGAGGCTGCTGCTGTGGAGGGTACGACCGGAATTGAACAGGAATAAGGGGGCACAGTTTTATTTGTAGAAGGAACTAATGTGGGGGCTGTGTCGTAAGACGTAGAGGGTTGGGGCTCTATTATGGGGGTCTAACAACCGGCGCACTCCTGGCACGCTTTATACCTGACGTGGAAAGCGAATCATCAACTTCATCATGCCCTCACTTTCTCCTCGAATTTTCGGGTCGAGGTGCTACAGTTGGCTTTGCTGGGGGTTCGCTAGAAGGGGTGCAGCCTGTAGCCTCAACTACAAGGTCATCGGCATCGTATGCAATATCGATGATGGGGACATGATGCTGGCACAGCACCTCATCCTCATCGTCATTCACGGTTCTGAGGAAGAGGAGGAAAAACAAGACTGTAGAATATAAGGAGCATCACTAAAAATTTTATATTTTGTAAATGTTCCACTTAGGAGTGCGACATGTTAGAGGTGGATTCTATAGAAAAATTTAGGTTCACGAGCCCCTCCACATGTATTATATCTGGCTCTACAGGATGTGGTAAAAATGTTTATGCTTAAAATCATTAACGATAAGGGGGAGATGCTATTCGACATACCAATCAGTATTCAACGAGTACCAAGATGATATTTTGTTCCACAAAGGTGTATATGACGTTAATTCGATAAAGGGAAATGAGCATACGGTCATTGTAATTGACGATCTCATGTTAGAGATGGATAAAACGTTTGCCGCGACATTTACAGTGTTCTCCCACCATCTTAACATTCGTTATTCATCAATCAGAATCTATTTTTAAAAAATAGATACATGGCTGATGTGTCGCTAAATACGCAATATCTAGTCTTATTCACACAACATAGAGATGTGTCACAAATTGGGGTATTAGCCAATCAAATGTTCCCGAATCAGCGTAAGGACTTTTTGGAAGTTTTTAAGGAAGCTACAAGTCAACGTTACGGATATTTGCTTTGTGACCTTCATCCGCGAAACACGTTTAGGGGGCTTCTAAGAACGAATATATTCCCACACGAGCCTGAAACGGTGTATATTCCAGAATGACAAACAGGCTAAAGAAAAATTATGAATTAATAAAAATCTATCATCGATTGCCGCACTCCGACTTTTTAAAATACATCTGTGAAATCTGTCTTAATGTTATAAAATGTAATGTACCAATGAAACCCCCTCAGAAGGCTTGCCTACGCCGTTACAAGAACATAATACGCACACTAGCTCTTAAAAATCAAACTGTGAAGAAACGAATTATTGTACCAAGAGGGATTTCATTCCTACCCATCTTATTTTCAGTTTTGGGGCCTTTACTAACTAGTTTAATATAATGAAGAAAGTAGTCGTGATTCCACACGAGGTGCATGCTTCACTGCCAAATTCAAAGAGTCCAGATACGGTTCGAGGACCCCGTAAAAGCAGGCTTAAAAGAATGGAAAGCGAATTGTTAGACCTATTAAACATTGAAAAGTCACCTGATGACAAAAGAATCTTATACCAAGAAGCTGTGCAGAAATTTCTTCATGAATACGAAAATTATAAGAATCCGATAGAGGTCCCGGTAGTTATTAGGCACAGCGCAGATAACGTTGAGTATGGAGACATAGGACCTGGGGTCGAGACTAGAGACGAACAGTCAAAGAACAACGGGGCGACCCCACAACATATCGAGCATGTATTAAAAAGGAGTTTCCCACATACATTGAGGAATAAAGGTTTAAGTCTTTATAATCTATTGAGTGAGGATCCCATTATACAGTGGACCGATACAGGTGATATTGTTGGAGAAGGAACAAAGGTACAGGGTTCGAATATCGTTGACATCGTCCATGATCTGGTGAGAAAGTGAGATAGGCCCTCACCAGCAGGATGGAAACATATTAACCTTTTCGATCATGAATTATGACATAGGGTAAAAAAGAAATTTGCCTTTATGTGTGGGTATATAAGAACCAATATGGTTTATTTTTCACCTACCAAATTGGGTACCCAGTGACTGAAAGGGTTAAAGCAAGACTACAGCAAATAAATGTCCCCAAAACATTGATAGGTAATCTGAACAGGTTAAAAGACTTGGGGCAAGCCTCGCATATACCACAGCTGAACACGCCTTCACCCCCAGCGGTAGCGTCTCTGAAGAGGAGAAAGAAGAGACCAAACAACACCGGCCAACCCTTCCTGCGCGCCTCTAAAATACGCAAATGGCTAACATATTAAGAAAACGTTATTATGACATTTCTAGCCCAACCTCCTACGGCGGCGTTAATAGACTGTACCGAGGCGCTTATAAAGAGGAAGTAGGGAAAAAAGATGTTGAGAAGTTTTTGCGGGAGCAGGATGCTTATACATTTCATAAGCCGGTGAGAAAAAGGTTTAAAACAGCTAAGACAACAACAGCCTCGATTGATTCTATTTGGCAGGCGGATTTAACAGTAATGCAGAGATATTCATTGTATAATGGTGCCTACCGCTACATCCTATTCATAATAGATGTATTCTCCAGATATGTGTGGTTAATTCCCCCGAAAAATAAATCGCCTGAAACAGTTGCTAAAGCTACCAAAACACTGTTGTTGAAAGAAAACAGGATTCCTGGCTATTTTTGTATGGATATGGGGAAAGAATTTATAGGCTGAGCTTTTCAGAACATGCTGACAGAGTTTAATATCGGTTACTACACTAGCAATTCTATACATAAGGCATCTTTAGCTGAAAGAGTTCAACGTACCATAATGGAACGCATGCATCGCTATTTCACACATAAAAACACATACGGGTATAAAGATATTCTGGATTCGCTGGCCTCATCCTACAACCGTTAACACCACCGTGTGATTGGTACAACACCTAACGAAATTTTAGAAAGAGGTACGCATGCAGAACGTGAGGTGAGAAAAGACGTTCGGAGAGTGCCACCACGCTCTGTGCATTTCAAAAATCAGTGATTATGTAAGGCTGTCGCGTTCGGGTAATAAATTCGCGAGGGGATTTGAGCAAGGTTGGACACGTGAGATTTTTAAAGTTAGGGCTATGAGACCTAAAGACGAGATAATGTATTACTTTGAAGATTTGAATGGGGAAGAAATTGCTGGGGGCTTTTACAGCGAGGAGCTGTAGAAAGTAACATTTAATTTAGGAAAAAATGTGTTTAAAATCGAAAAAAATTTACACAGCAAAGGTTCAGGAAAGAGAAAAATGTACCTGGTGAAATGGCTAGGGTACCCAGAAAGCTTCAACACCTATATAAAAGCTGATGCAGTAATGAAGCTTAAATAGTATGCAATATGGCGCCTAACCTCTTCTCTGTTACGCTCCCGTCCTCTTTCTGTCTGTACATCCTGGCAGCACCCTGGCCAACTTTGTAACAGAACTCCACGGGCCAAGTGAATTGGGGCGTGAATCATATGAGGTAAGAAGATATGAAATTCAATTGTCTACCAAGTTTTTAAGTATTGATAATAAAGAATCCGTTTTACGGTTCTTAAAAGCCGTGATGAGTCTGAAAAAGCCTGGGTAACTCGGGACGAAACCATACGTGCCGCCCGGAGTGGGGAGGCACAGTACTGCACTACAGTAGTAACACTAGGGCCGTGTCATTATGGCGGAGCCGAGGATGTTGTGAGAGACTTAAACGGTAGTTTGAAAAGATCAAATCTTATGGACGATTTAGTATATGAAATCGTAAACAAAGATACCCCGGCACATACTCTGACTCTAAAATCAGAGGCTAACAGAAATATTAAAGACAAAGGGCTGTTCGAAATTATAACCGAGGACCGATATGGAGCAGCCCTCCAAAGAGATACCTTTCACTAGGCACAACATGACTTGTGCAGCTTAATGTATCAGCTGAAATTGTAGAAATTGAACGATGGCTACCCTCCCCCAAACATGTGCTATATTTACAGCAATATCGTGGAACATCAGTTTGTTGGGGATACCCAGGCGCGCCTGCTGCGCATTGCTCTCATTCCCAATCATAGAGGAAAGAGTTTAAGCATTACGTACGACAAGCTTCATTATGTGAATGTCGCAACCAACCTACTAACCAATATCTCAATATATATATAAGAACGATTGAGGGGAAAAGTTTTCCATACGGTGACGGGAGATTAACAGTAAAGCTACACTTTCGTCGCACTGTGATATAATGACCCGAAGGCCTTTCACAGTCTGTCGAGATGTGAGATACCAGCCCGGGAGTGGGATTGGATCCATTTTTTTGAACCATACTGCGTACAGCTGTCCCCTTGCTGAAAAGTGTTGCCAGATATCTCGGCAGGAAAGCATAACAATCAGGTCTTAACATGGTAGAAGATATAATGGCGTGGACTAAGCTTAAAGAAGCTCTAAAAAAGCACTTAGAGCGTACACGGGACGATATCATCAAAGATGCAAAGAGAAAAATGCGTGGTGGTGGGAAGAAGAAGACGAGTCCTGTACGGAAGAAGAAGAAGTGGTTACCAGCACGTGGCATTAAACGTAAAAGGCCATCAAAAAGAAGTGTTCTAAGCGCGTGAAACCTATGGTTGATCACTTTTTTAACTGATATAAGCTACGGACGTTGCTCTCATGAATCATAGACAGTTTACTACTTGCCGAGAGAGGTGTCACTGTTTCTGGCTCGCCATGGCGCGTTTCACCCATCCATGTAGTTTACAATGTTGTGCATCGGAACTGGCCCTTTTCAACATGCTCCTAACACACGTTTCTATTGAGCACAGTGACTTTATTACAGTTAATCCGTTAAACACCATTAGCTGAACTAGTGCTCCTCTAGAGTTCGTAATCCCTAGCTCAGGCCCTAACTTTTATGATCCAAGCTGTGTGCACATGTACGCTAAACTACAAATATCACATTCAGATGGGACGGATTGCGAAGACAAATACGTTGTATTCCAAGAAACAAACTTTCTACACTCCATATATATTCAGTCAGTGCGACGTGTATTTAAATCAGATCAACATCTCGGCAGGGTCTGACTAATATCACCAACGAGCCTATCTGGAAAACGTGCTCAACTTTTCAAAAGAAGCGAAGGATACCTTTTTAATTGTCGAAGGTTACTTTCACGCTAAAGACGAAAGTAATATAAAGGACAAATTTAAAAATTCTAAAACGAAGCTATATGAATGCTTCGGACGCCTATACACAGATTTCACATTCCAGAAGAAGCTGCTTGTGAATAAGATCGATATGAAAATAAAGTTCACTCGTACAAACCCTGAGATTTGTTTAAATCTGGGGGTTGACCAAGAAGAGAGCGTGAAGCCTGTGGTTATTCATGTTATGGAAACATATCTCCGTGTGCGCCGAGTAAAATTAAGCTCGGCTAAACAAATAGAAATTGAAAAAAATTTACTACACGCCACAGTAAAATATCCTATTAACAGAGTCCAGCTCAAATTATACACAGTGCCATCAGGGCTGACATCGAAGCAGATAGAAAACTTTTTCCTTCGAAGTCTACCTAAAAGGTTATTAATTGGAATGCAGGAACACGTTTCTGTGAATGCTAAATATAAAAAGAACGCATTTAATTTCGAAAATTTCGGCCTTAAAAATTTAACCCTATACGTCAATGGAGTCGCCTTATGGGGCATTAGAAACGGATTATTCAACAGAAGCCGTGTTCTCGCTTTGCTCGAGAGCTTATAGTAATCTTGCACATATTGCTGGTACTTACAACGAATTAGGAATTGGCGTAACACAGAAGGAATTCGTGGAGCAGGTTAACCTTTACCCGTTTGACATCTCAGCCGACTTATGTGGGAGTATAAATGCGCACATAAACCCACAGCAGAGTGGAAACATCTCAGTCAGATTGGAATTCGCCAAGCCGCTAGACGTCGCTATTAGTGTATTGTTTACCTTGAATCGCAAGTTCTAATAGAGACTGATAGGTTTAGAGGTATAGTCACAGACTTTTAAAATGGATGCGAATACACTCCAGAGAGTAATGAATAGTGACCGATTCACACGCTCCAAATTTATCGGTGTGTTTGCGGAGAATGATACGCTGAAGTTTCCAGTTACGAGACACTGCGGCGCACTCATTCTAAATAAAGATGTTAGTGGCGGAGAAGGGATTCATTGGCTAGCCGTTTATTTTAAAAATAGGGAGCGAATGTACTAGGGGCACTCAATATACTTTGCCCCACCCTTTTTTCTTAGCTAAATAATAGGCCATGGGGCTGAAATGTCTTTTGGGCCGTAAGTTTGAACTTTCTGCGATCCACATAACCGGATTTTTCCAGTTTGAACTTTCCCTTCTTGTATAAAACCAGCTTTAAACGCCCTTCTATAAAACTGATGTTTAACGCAGTTTCGAAAATGGCGTCTGACAGTGATGTACGTCGTAAACAGAGAGATGTTATCGAGTTCTTAACCGCAGAGAAGGAAACAGTTGGAAGTACTCACAAACGTCTACAGAAAGTTTACGGAGATGCTGTTGTTGATCGAAGCACAGTTGGACGCTGGTCTAAACGTGTGAGAGCATCGGAGAGAGGGAAAGCCAACCTCGATGACGAGCCACGCAGCGGTTGCTCGGCATCGGCTGACATCTCACACTGTGCAACGTGTTACCAGCATTATTCGATCAAATCGGCACGTCACATACAAGGAGCTATCACTGGAGCTAGAAATTAGTGAAGGAAGTGTGAATACGATAATTCAGCAACTGGGATACTCAAAAGGGTGTTCACGGTTTGTTCCTCGTGAACTGAATGGAGATCACAAAGCTCAAAGAAAATAAATTGCTTCTGAGTCGTTGGTTCGATACGAGACAGAAGGGGATGACTTTCTTTCACGAATTGTGACTGGTGATGAGACTTGGGTACACCACTTTGAACGTGAAACAAAACGCCAATCTATGGAGTGGCGTAACGCAGACTCCCCACACAAGAAAAAGTTCAAAATGGCTCCCTCTGCACGAAAGGTTATGGCCACCATCTTGTGGGACATGAAAGGGGTGAGTCTGGTGGACATTATAAAGAAAGGACAAACAATGAACTCAGAGGCATATATTGCTACCCTACAGAGACTCCAGAGACGTATAAAGCGAGTTCGACCGGGAAGAAAACTGGAAGAAGTCATTGTTTTGCACGATAACGCAACACCACACAACAATTTGCAAACAAGATGCGCTTAACTGTGTTACCGCACCCCCCATACATCCTACATCCCCGATCTGGCACCTTCAGACTTCCATTTGTTTGGGCCAATGAAGGATGCTATTCGTGGAAGAAAGTTTCAGAGTGACGATGAGGTTGTTGAGTAGGTTAAGAGGTGGCTCCAGCGGAACCCAGGGGAATTTTACCAGCAAGGAATAAAGGCCCTTGTTTCGAGGTGGAGGAAAGCCGTAGAAAGGGATGGAGATTATGTAGAAAAATAAAAACTCGTAAAAAAGGTATGTAACTACTTGTGTACAAAATTTCTGCACTTACAATGAAACTTGGAAAGAAAAAAAAAGGTGGGGAAAAATACTGTCGTGAGACTACAACTGGCGTTACGGGAGTTCCCTAGGTATAGGACCTATGTCCCTCTCGGGGAACGACCGGTTTCTCCCTCTCAGCGTAGATTTCGAAGGAATTTACGAATTTATTTACGAAGGGGTCCGGGGCTCAGGAGATCCCCTATCCCCCACCGATGTTGGAGGTGATCTTTTTTGACACGTGATCGACCAGTGCACTACGTCGATTAGCTGATGATTCCATTTATAGGGCTAGGAGTCGGGGGGAATCTTCTCCCCTAGCCATTAGCCTATGGATAGGCTGTATTGGGTCCCCGCATTCAACGGTTCGCCGAAGGGGTCCCCGGTAAGTCCTTCGGGGTACTCCACGAGACGACCGACCTTTGCACTACGTCGGTTAGCCTATGATTCCGTGAATTTGTATAAGGCTAGGAGTCGGGGGGAAATCTAATCTTCTCCCCTAGCCATAGGCCTATGGATAGGCTGTATTGGGTTCCCGGAGTCAAGGGATCGCCGATAAGTCTAAACGTGTGCCGGGACGACCCGGAGAATTTTGCGAATGGAGCTCGTAGCCGCGCAAAGTAGCCTCTGTAGCCGTTCAATTAATTCTCGGTCGCCTCCCGCGGGTACCTATCGAAGTTTGACCGTGGCTAAAGCACCTATGAAAAGGTAGGGCCGGGGTGATCCTAGCCCGGCCGCAGACCCCTCTATAACCCACTCTTTGACTCATAAGTAGCGTCATAGGGCCTATGACTTCGGCCAAAATTTTCCATCAATCGCGCGCCCAACGCCTCGGCTCGTCGGAGCAACTGTCTCCCCGGTGCCTATGGCGGCCCATAGGGCTAGCGATCGGCGATAAGTAGAAGATGGAAGGTCGCGGATTGGGCTCTAAAGGCGCCCGAAATCTCGTGAGTTTCAATGAGTAGGTAGCAATGTGAGGTAGGGGGCTGCCTATTCGAAATTCTCACAGCTTACCCAATGGGTGTTGTGGACCTGTATATTTTGTTGCCCTCGTACTATTTTAATTCACTGGGGGGGACATCCTTGGAATGAGGCTATTATTGTTAAATTTTTTGACGAATTGCACATTCCCTAAATTGTCTAGAACTCTTACCGATTCCAGGGCTACTATAGCAATACTTGCGGCATGTTTTACTTTTCCTTTGTCATGCATATGGCCCACGGGAACGATTTTACAAATTTTTAAAAATTATTCAATTTTTATGACACTGAACGAAATGATGAAATGGTATGCATCCAGATAAAAAACCGGTTCCCGTTTGTAGGCACTCGGTGTATTGTGTGAAGTTTTATGCGTATATATATAATTGTAACTTCATCAATTTTTACAATATTGTGTAAAATTATGAAATTTACCCAATAATTTAAGGACGAGATTTATGTTCTGTAGCGTATTGAAAAATATAATGGATGCAAAATTTTGAACCTCCCCCTCCCCTATTCATTCCCCCTCCCCCTATTCATTCAACTAATAGCTTTCTGTTAACATCTAGCAATGCAAGCAGCCAGATGTATGAGAATTTACGTTTTTCAGTTACATAATATTACACTAGTCGACAAAAACAATCCTATCAATATTTTAGTTTTTACTTTAAACTTTTAAAAATGTCACCATAACGCAAAAAAAAATTTGTAATGTCACAAAAATTTTAGATTCCCTCCCCTCTGTCACAAAAGGTCAAAATTACAGACCCCCCCCCCCCAATAAAAGCATGACATCATTTATGGATGCCCCCAAAGGAGGGAAAGAGCTTCATGGTTGGCAAAAATGTCGCGACAGTTCCAGTGAAGGATGGAATTGAAATTGGTCATTATAATGGCGATATAAAAGGAAAAAAATTAAAAGTGTAAAAAGATAAAAGTTAAGAATGTAAAAGTTAAAAGTGTAAAAGAGAAAAGTATAAAAGATAAAAGAGAAAAATGTAAAAGATAAAAGAGAAAAATGTAAAAGATAAAAGTTAAATACGAATAGGTAAAAGTAAAAGTTAGCTACGGAGAAGCTACGATGAGGTAACCTTTAAATATGGGAGGGAAAAGGTTAAAAGTAAAATACAAAAGGTAAAAGTTAAAGAACTACCGACCAGAAACAATGGAGCAGATACGGCGGTTCTCCTGCAAGTCAGGGTCTGGCCCAACTTGTTCAGGCTGAGGTCGCAGGCGCGGATCAGACGGGCGAGCAAAGACAGAGGAGGAAACAGGAACTGGAATATAGGACTTCCTAAAGCGACCGCGGCGCACTCCTAAAGGAGCAGGGACAAAGGCATTGTCGGAACAAGGAGAAGCGGAGCCAGAATGAACGGTTGACGGAGAACAAGAATATGTTGGGGGCATGGAGAGGTCTAACAAGGAGCGAGAACGGGCAGGTAAGGCTGACTAGAGGGTGTCCAACAGCGTAAGTTGGCTCTCCAACTGGCGAAAGTTGGGAGGGCGAGAAACAGGGACAGACGACTTTGGTGAAAGACTGACGAAGTCCACCTCCGAAGAGGCGATTGAGCCACCAGGACCTGTAGTACATACAGAGTTCTGGCTTGGAGGAGGAGGGGTCACCGACCTGGGACAGAGGGATGAAGTAGAACCTCGGGCAGGGTCTGTAAGGGTACCACTCACAGTGGCAGGGGAAGAGTGCGGAGAGAGAACCATATCCGAGCGACGGTGGTGGCGGTTAGAAATTGAAGAATCAGGGGAAGCCTCCTCGACCATACGCTGAGACCGACGCTGTGGAGAGCGGAGCTGGGCCGAAGTAAGCGAAGAAGGAACTGGGGTAAGAGACGAGGCAGAAGGGGGTTTTCGTAAACGGTCAGGTTGCGAAAGAGAAACACGAAGAATGTTCGCGAATGTGACATGTTCTCGAACAAAACGAATGCGAACCTTAGCTCGAGCCTCAGGGAAAGTCGTGCGCTTCTTGGTCTTGGGAGTAACAACTTCAAATTCGAACTTATAAATAATATATGAAGCTGAGGAGGTAGGATGGTTACCACCAGTTAATACAAGAAGGAGTGTTAGAACATGGCACACCTTGGAAATCCTGGCCACAATGGATGCAAACACAAGTAGACCGGTGACAACTGGAACCGGTATTCCCGAATGTCGAATGTCTGGCAATTAAAACAACAGGTAGGTGGATGGATGTAAGACCGTACATCAAAACGAAGCCAAGCATACCAGACGTGTGCTGGAGGCGACAGCTGGTCAAAAGTCAAGCGTAGGCGCGGAGTGGGGTGAAGACAGCCATTAACTCGCTTCGTAAAACGATGTACAGAAGACACCTTCCACGCTGCAAAACATGAGCGGAGGTCCTCTTCCGAGACGTCTAAGAGTTGAGAGGCATAGATCGTATCCTGGCAAGAGTTCATTCTCGAGTCGAGGGCGGAAGACACCGAACAATCGCCCAAGATGGATATCGCAGCCGGGCACCACTCTGTTCCTTCCGGAGATCGAGATTTGATGAGTAAAGACCCATCACAGAAGCTCCGAAATATCCTCCCGAGAGACCTGGGCAGAAGCCGCAATACTGCGAAAGACCGCAACACGGTGGGTAAGCAAAGAACGAGAGGTGGTCGGTTTAATAATAAAAAAGGTGATAGGGTAAGTCTAGAGAGACGGAAATGTTGAGACCACGGAAACGGGCTTCCAAGACCGACGGGTTCGTCGGTGTTCATGGGGAGGAGAAAGTGTACTCCGCGGGGGAGAACCCCGAGGAAACCCCTGAGGAGCATAAGGTTCCAAAGTACAATAGCGGTACTACCTCGGTACCCCTGAGGAGCATAAGGTTCCAAAGTACAATAGCGGTACTACGTCTACCTCGTACGGTAGACGTACGAGGGCGGGAATCACCATCTTGGTGGAGGATAAGGACAAAGAGATCGAAGAAATAGTCTGGACAGGACCATCCTCCGAAGAAACAATAGGGTCTAGAGAGGAGAGAGGAATATCCAAAACAGTAGTCCGAGAATTAGAAACAGGGGTCGTAAGTCGAGGAGAAGAAGAAGCCATAGCAAAAAAAAAGAAACTCCATCCCCCGCGAGCATCCAGTCACCACCGACTCCAACAAAGGAAAGGCGAATCGTGGGCACACTCGGTCCCACCGCCAACAGATGTCACGCAGGGGAGATACACCTGTCCCGTAGTGTAAATCCTTACGGTACAAAGAGTTCGTCTCCGACGAATTGCATTCTAAACCTTGAACCCAAAATTCCTTTGTTCTGACATCACAGAGTGTGCGTTCTTTCATGCGCGGAGAAATCCAATGTAATCCGTATAAATCCACATAAATCCCATTAATCCGTATAAATCCGTATAAATCCCAGTAATCCAAATCTAATCCACATAAATCCCAGTAATCCAAATCTAAATTGTTAGATGCGAGGTGCATATGAAAATATGCACATCGCATGAATTCTTCGATCCCTCCGCGTCTCTATTATTGTCAGCATCGCGTGATGCAAGGCAAGCGTCTATAAACACCTCAGTTTATATTTTTTATTATTAAATTTTCCTAAAAAACCTGATCTATTCCCATAGATAAAGCATAATTGTGTCAACCTATAGCCCCAGATTTCCCCTAGCTCGACCTACTCGCATACCAAATTTCAGCTCTTCCTAACCCCTATTTCTCTTTTCCAAAGAATCACGCAAAAGTGATTCTCTCGATTATGAAATTCATTTGCGCCCTGTAAATTCCTTCCAAATCAGTTCCCTTTTGTATAGGTTCGACCCTCCTTCCAGGCCGCCCCTCTGGCGCCTCTCGATCCTATAATTATGCTTTACTATCAAAAGAAAATGTAAATTCCGCGAAAACTATTTTCGATCATGATTGGTTCGCCCCCGGAACTCTCCCGAAGTTCCATCTCCCAATCGAGGCAGTCAATTAAAGTCGCCTCCGCTTAAATTCGAATATAGAAACTATTATAGGCGCTTGCTGTTAGGCTCCGCCCGTAAGAGGGTGACCCTTAGTTTACCTCGTCTCCGCCTACCCCGAGGTTATAAAAACCCCGAGAGCGTCGGAAACGAGGTTCTTTGCTTTCTGACAATCTTCATAATACGTAAACTCTGTGACTTAAAGTTGGTAATTATTTCTGCAGTGGCACTACCCCTCCGGATCATTTAGCTTCCATTTGATAATGGAACTTAACTTCAGATATATATAAAAATTGTACATTGAGCTTTAGTCAACTTGTTCAAAGTTAATTTACTAATTAATTTAATTTAATTAATTTAATTTCATTTCATTAATTAAATATTATTTTTACTATATAAAGAATTCTGTATTCAAAGTGAATTATTAAAAGACTCTGTTAAATTGAGTTAGTCGTTTCCATTCACCGCACCAACTTTACAACCAATTGAGGTAAGAGTGGTCAGTGACTTCCACACACATTGTTGACAAGGCGCGAGCGCCGAGTGCATCCACTGGTAACCCGAGAGTGACGTGTCTATTATCCTTCGGATATAATTCCGACTCCAACCAAGGGACCAACCCTGGTATTCATCGTCCTTAGTCGTCTAAAACAAATCGAGGGCCCTTTTAGGGACGTACCCCTCGACACTGGAGGTCCCACCGAGACGCAGAGGACCCAGGAACCCCCAGGACCCGGAATTTGGGTGAACGACGTCTTGCCATCTAGCCCCGGTTCTCCCTCACTCCTCTCGGAAGGCGCCAAGGCTGTACATGACGTCACCGTCTAGCCCTTGTCTCATCTGCGAGTGACCTTCAAATCGAGAGAGACGCCAGCTGATGCCACGTCACGAAGTCGCCTCAGTTTCCTCTCTCGATCCACTTCACGCGAACGTTTTTACGTTTGAGTGATAAATGAACGTAACTATTAAGTATCACTGATTACCTTTAACCCAATTATAATCTTTAAATTGTGTACGCAGTTTATACACTAATCATTAACATTACTTTTGCCACCGTAATAATTCACGGTGAATGGTGACTAGTAATACTAACTACAAACAAACGTTAAGAAATTTTAATTTTCTTTTTTTTGTTTTTTTTCACTTTGAGTAAGTGGGATCCGTGAAGTGATTTTACCACTTAATAATTTTTCTTAATTATCAAACTTAGTGTAAATTAACGTGTAATTTTAATTAATTACGTAATAGTGAAATACGCTATTATTGTGACTAAGTAGTCATTTATTGTTATTTTTCTTTAACGATTTTAATAAGTGAATTATTTTAAATTCGTTTTCATTATTGAATTACCGAGTGTAATATTTTACTTTTTATTTTTTGATTTGAATAGGTTAGGTAGGGTTAGGTTTTTCTTTTCATTTTTAATTGTTTTACTTGGTGCTACGGAAATTACGCTTGTGACCTAATTGCAGGCCACATCCGTGATTACGATTGGGGCACGACTAGGGTACTTCCTTGCGGACTCAGGCAGAGGATAGGATCCACCACCGCTGGAACTCACGTTGCCATCGTTAGGATCGAGGATACGGAAAGGGACTTTGTGTGGGACTCTTCATTCATTGGAGACCAACGATTCGACAATCGGATTACAAGTAACCTTTTGCTCTCCCAACCTTTATTTTTTTCTTATTTCGTTTTTTTTTATTACTATGATAACACCTATTTAAGGAGAGTGATAGAACAATACTGGCATAACTTGTTTTTTTTAGCCATCACGTCGTTCCTGATATACGATATTTTAGTGTGTTACTGCAATTGTTGAGGTTTCCTCGATTGTTTTGCGTTTGATTAAGTTAACCGAATTTTTAAACTTCTAATTTTTTTTAATTAAATAATTAGTAGTTTACTTAATTTGGACCCCCCCCCCTCCAAAAAACAAAACAAAACAAAACAACGCAAACACGCTGATACTATATATACTAGGACCACACTGCCAAAACACACTTCAATTGTTTGTTTTCGCGCGTGACGTGTATGCCAAATTCCGATTCCGATTCCGATTCAGACCGGGAATTTTTATTACCACTTACACCTCCACGCCCGTCCTTCCCCAAACGTCGCCGCTTCCCCAACATCAACATGGCTGACACTAACACTGCTTCCACTGCTGCTGCTGCCGCGCCCGCCGCGACCGCGCCTGCCACGAATATTATGTATTCCAGGTTACTCAACTTACCGGCGTCCGTTCCAAGATTTAAGGGAACCGTCGCGGGAAAGACCACCGAGCCACTTGTTCACCACTGGCTCCACAAACTGGAAGTATATTTCGAGAATGAGAAGGTGATCACGGACAAGGATAAGATCTTGGAAGCACAACGGTTTGTTGATCTAGAAGAAGGATCAGCATCGAAGTTTGTGGACACTAACCCCGACTTGGAAGCGGCCACTACATGGACCCAGTATCGTCGGATTCTCTTGGACAATTTCCGAGATGTCAGCGACACTCAACCATTTGTGGCCATGACAAATTTGTTCCGATTGCGTTGGCAGGATGGTGAAGATTTTATGGAGTTTAGGAATCGCATTCAAGGCACTATGAATAGTGTCATCTTAGCCCTTGACGGAGCTTTTGATTATAAAATGTCCTCGCAAACGGCGAAGATATTGTCCTTTCCGGCCATGTATGCGAACCTACCAAGTCACCACCAAGTTAGATTCCAGAAACACGCGGATCTCACCGCGTCGTTAGCAACGGTCGTGAACAAAATGAAGGAGTCGTGTCCAAACTCAACTGATCTGAATATTCGTCAACCGAGGGAAGCACGAACCAAAACCTCCCCGTCCATCCGTTATGCTACCGAACAAACAGGAAGGCCCCAGAAGCAAAAGGTTGCTTCTGCAACGCCCGCGCCGTCGAACCAGTCTCGACCAAACTCATCGCGACAGACTCCCCCAAGTTCGCCCCTACGGTGTTACAACTGCTGTCAAGTAGGACATGGTATAAAACAATGCAGGGCGGCTGCTTATTGCGATTCCTGCAGGGAATCCGGTCACCGGCGGGGAGATCGTCCCAAATGCCGGGAGAAGGGTGCACCGCCCCAGCGACGGGATGAGTGGTCCAAAGGATCTCGACCTCCCAGGAGGCCAAAGAAGAAGGGATACCCTGAGGGAACCCCCTCTTATATAACTAACCCTAACCCTAATCTATCGAACCAGGAAGTTCGAAATATTTTTACGGAATGTTTGACCGAGCTGGGATACACCAGATCACCAGCCTTAGAACTGGAAAGTCGGGAGACGACCATCTGCCCGATGATTTTTTAGAGGACCTGCCGGCTCCAGGATTCCAGTAAGAGGACGAGCCGGGTTGCCCTCCCCAGGGGTAGCTATTCCGTTGTGGGAAAAACCAGGAGTTACTGCTCCACTTAAGGACCCCGAGGGCCCTGCACGGAATAATCCAGATACCACTGTAATCCTTTAAGTTCCCCTTTTCAGAAATCCCTTGCATTGAACCCGAGACCTATGAGTCTCGTCCCGCTTCACAGAGAATTGTGGCAAACTCTGTTGACGTTCCCACGTCATATGTTTGCACAATTAGTAATACGTTTGAAGATGCTGTCATTCCACTTCGCGTTCGAAGTGTAGATATGTTTGGTTGCTAGACACAGGTAGCAACGCTAACCTGATTAAACAGTCTAGTTTGAATAGAATTCCGGGAGTTTCCAAATTGGAACTTTTCCCGTCGAAGGTTGTTTTAAAGAACGTTAATGGAGGAACCATACCCTCCATGGGGCAAGTTAGGCTTAAACTGAAACTCGGCAAGTTAGGCTTCGATGCCGATTGCATAATAGTACAAGACTCTATGCACTTTCCTACCGACATTTTACTCGGTTATCCCTTCCTAAAGGAAATGGTTGGGATCTTAAGTTTGAATCAAACGTTGTCCAAGTGCAAGGACAACTTATTCCGTTAGTGAATACGGAGTCGAACCCAGAGGTTCGTTTTTCACTGCTGTTGAAGCAGGATTGAAGGTTTTTCGGAAGATGTTCCCGATTTTGATGGAACCCTACAGGATTGTTGTAATCCTGTAATGGAGGGATTCCATTTTTTCCGGCTTTGTCGCCGTGTGATGGTTTAGAGTCGGGTGAAAATCCCGTTGCACGCCAGTCCGGCGTTCCTTGAAAGTTAGTTCAGAGTCTGTTCCAACCGATGAGTTTCAGTTGAGAGTTAAGGAAGAATTCGTTATTGAGCCCAACCAACAGGTCTGCTTCCGCGTAATTGTTACCTTTAACGATGGTACTTACGTGGATCCTGCGACTTCAGTAGTCGTGGAGAATGTTCTTGAAAACCAAGTCAACATTCAGGCTTAGTAATTGCACGCAGTCTGTGCACTAGCGAAGAGGCAACTATCCCTCTACTGTGCGCTAATGTTGGTTCCGAATCCATTACGTTACAACCTAATACTTTAATAGGCAAGGCCTATTTGGCCCAAGCTGAGCCTATTCTTATTTCTCACGACGTACGCAGGTGTACTCCTGGAGGCGTACCTCAGCAAACATTACGTGCTACTTACAAAGCATGTCTAGAGTCCGATCCCGCAAATTCTTTCCTTTGCAGCGACCCGGACTTGTTTGACCAATTACTGGACTTCTTGGTCGAACACGAAAGCATCATCGCACTCAAGGGTGATGCTTTGGGACGTTCAAACCTCGTCCCATTTCATATTAATCTCGCGGATAACACAAAGCCCATCTACATTCCGCCATATCGCGTTCCGCACTCCCAGCAGTGGTTGTTGAGGAACACGTAAGGAAATGTTAGATTTGGATGTTATCCGACCGTCGGTTAGTCCTTGGTCTTCTCCGTTGATCCTGGTCAAGAAGAAGACGGAACGTTAAGGCCGTGCATCGACTACCGACGCCTCAACAAAGTGACCGTTCCAGACCGATTTCCGCTTCCCAACATGCAGGAGGTCATTCAATATGTTGGTAAAGCTAAATATTTTACCTCGCTGGATTTAGCTTCAGGGTACTGGCAGATGTCTCTGTCTCCAGAGTCACGGCCATGTACTGCGTTCACTACCAACCAGGGCCATTACGAGTGGAATGTTTTGCCATTCGGATGCCGAAACGGTCCTGCGAATTTCTCTCGACTTATGAACATTGTGTTGTCCGGATTATTAGGTTCTCATGCCTTAGTCTATCTAGATGACATAGTGATCTATAGCGATACCGTCGAAGAACATTTCGTACGTCTTGCCAAAGTCTTCAGACGTCTTTCGAATGAGAACTCAAACTAAAATTGGCTAAGTGCCAATTTTTCCGATCCTCGCTTGTGTATTTAGGATTTCTTCTTGCCTCTGACGGAATCCGACCGGATCCCGCCAAACTTCAGGTTCTCCTAAATTACCCTGTTCCTCGAAACGTTGATGAAGTGCGAACCTTTATCGGGTTTGTAGGATTCTATCGCAATTTCATTCCTAGGTTTTCAGACATAGCCGCTCCTTTGACCAATTTGTTCAAAAAGAAGGCTACTTTTGAATGGAATTCTGAGCATCAGAAAGCTTTTACTGATCTCCGCGACAAACTCCTGCAAGAACCCATACTGCAGTTCCCGGATTTTGGTAAACCTTTTATAGTAGCCACGGACGCTTCTAACTACGGGTTAGGTGCCGTCCTACTCCAAGAAGTAGAAGGTACCGAACTACCTGTGGCTTATGCGAGTCGGTTACTATCCAAGCCCGAACGTAACTATTCAGGGACTGAACGAGAAGCTTTAGCCATCGTATGGGCCCTGAAGAAGTTCAAGAACATTATCTACGGGTATAAAATAACAGTAAAAACGGACCATGCTCCGTTAACCTCTATATTTTCCAAAAAACTACCCGACGGGCGATTAGGTCGCTGGGCTCTTACCGTCCAGGACTTTAGCCCCGAATACGTTCACCGTCCCGGAAAACTCAACGTTCTCCCGGATTTTATCCCGAATAAATAAACCCGAAGAGGTCCGTGGAATTCATCGTATTGAGACTATTCCCAATTTCGATAGAGACACACTCTTCGAGGCACAACGCAAGGACTCGTATATCTCTAATTTGGTGCAGCAATTAAAAGCACAACCAAATTCGGAACTTCACCAGTTGTATGCTTTCCAGGATCAAATTTTGAATTATCAAATTTCTCCTGGGCAATACGTGGCAGAAGTTCCCGAGAGTCTTCAAGGCGTGGCAATTAAACTTTGCCACGACAGCGTTTGTGCTGGGCATCCCGGAATTGAACGGACACTAAAGTTGGTCCAAGCGCGTTACCATTTCCCACTTACGCGCACCAAGGTAACAGAACATTGCAAGGCATGCTCAGCATGTGCCAGGCATAAAGGAGCGCGTCCGCCCACCGCGCATATGCATGCGTACCCCGTTCCTGTTAGACCTTGGGAGCGCGTAGGAATGGACGTGATGGGCCCCTTTGTCCAAAGTCGAAACGGAAATAAATACGTTGTCGTTTTCACCGACCATTTTACCAGGTATAATGAAATTGTACCGGTGCCTGCCCATACATCGGAGATCATTGCCAAGTGTTTACTCGAACGAGTAATTCAACGGCACAATACGCCGGTCGTGCTGCTCTCGGACAACGCTCGGGAATTTACCTCCGCGATGTTCGTAGAGTTATGCAAACGTCTCCACATCCAAAAGGTACAAATAACACCGTACCATCCGGCAGCAAATGGTCTGGTTGAGAGGCAGAACGAAAAGATCCTTAACGTCCTACGACATCTCGTGGACGCGGACCAACGTAATTGGGACGAGTGCATCTCCATGGTGCAGTGGACTGTTAACAACAACCACAGTCAACTCATCGGGACACCCCTCATTTTAGATTGTATCATTACGATGCAAGATTTCCTTTCGACCTCCCAAACGACTCCACCGAAGAGGGATTTGACCTACAGGAACCCAACGCTATGCGGACGACCTGGCTCGCCATTCGTTCCAAGTTTTCGAAGATACACGACGTGTCTCAACCATGAGACCGACCGAATGGTCCACTACCAACACAAGCGGTACCCTAAGCAACGGACCATAATACCTGGAAACCGTTGCTGGTTGGCAGGTACGAAGCCTCCGGGCCTCAGTCGTAAACTCTGTCCAAAATGGGTAGGGCCATATCGCGTCCTCGAAGACCTGGGGCATAACACCTTCACCATCCAACACTTGCAAACCTTAAAGAAAAAGGTTGTTCATGCCAACCAAATTAAGGTTACGAATGAGGATCCGAATCCCCCTCAACCGAAGTCGTCCCGACAACAAGGGGATACAACCCAACCCCGCGTTACCATACCGAAACCGAGAATTCGGACGAGTGGGAAGACTACCTAAGGCCCCCTCGGACTACCCTGTCCGTACAGCCTGAGGAAGCTATCCTTGAACCTGAAATGAACTGGAGCCACTCCCTGCTGCTCCTTCCACACCTTGAAGAAGCCCCGGAGACAACTCCAAACTTTAAAATTTTACCGGAGGGCCCCGCAGCCAGTGAGGAGCCCCCCGACTCACCATCACCACCCTCACCTATCGACGACCCTAAAACAGACCCTACAGTGACGTATCGATTTCGACCACAGGAGTCGTCGCAAGGCCCGTGGACTCGCTCCCATCGCGAATACCCGAGTCACTAGAACACACACATAGCCCTTACTCGAGCCAAGCTCCGACCCCGTACCCACACTCCACTCCGTCCCTAAGACACCTACACAAGACAAGACACCTACACAAAGCCCCTCCCTACCACCGAAAACACCCCTGCTGCCATCGACTCGGCCTGCTCCGACTGCGCGAATACCCGAGTCACTAGCCACTACTTCGACGACCCATCCACCTCACCCCCTTCGTCCCCCGGACCGACCTTCGGTCAAACCTAAGGTGAGACCCAAATTCCCTTCCTGGAGAACTTCTCGGAAGTAACCGCTAACGCACCCAAAATTATTAATAATGTTAACCTCGTCCACTATGCTTACCTTTGTCTTCATTCTTTTTCCTGTTTCTAGTAGTACCTACCGCATCGTCCCCGGCGCTGTGGTCGAAACCTTAGCGGATGGCCATTTTTTAAAAGGCCACCTGAATGTGATTTTCGACCTACAAGCCCCATACGTTATTTTCCGTACGCTCAACGCCTGCCAACGAAAATTACTCTCCCACGCAATCGCTATTGCTAAAGCACCTATCCACCCACCATACTCTACTCCGACTAAGTCGTTTACCATATATAAACAACTACTCTCCTCCACCTATGCTCACACTCTGGAAAACATACACGCCACACAATACAAACTTAACGATACGCTGGCCCTCCCTTGGATTCAGCAGTATCGCCCCAACAGTCCCTCAAACCGTACTAAACGCGGTTTCTTCGATCTCGGCGGGCAGTTGCTGAAGACCATTTTTGGCGTCGCCATTTCAGCAGATGTGCGTAGCGTGCAACGCAAGATCCGACTGCTAGCGAGTGACAATATCGTTAAGGGCGATGTGTTAAAACGTACTGTCTTTGCAGCCAAACGAAATTTTCACCTTCTCCGCAATCTCACGACACATCTAAACGAGCTAGATTCCTTAATTATGTTACAGCGCCGAAATTATAATCAAATTGAATATGTCCACCTAATTAACCTCCAAATTACTGTCATTGATAAGTATCTCGATCAAGTCACGAGACACATCAAATCGTAATGGCCGCACTTAATGCTGCCATGTCAAAACAAACACCCCATTCACTAATTCCCTATAAGACTCTAAATACATTAATAACGGACGCTAGTAAGGAACTCGCTCTAACCCCAATTTATCCATTACACTCATCCAACGCCCATCATTTTCTCGACCTCACCTGGACGTTACTTGGTAGCTCTCCATTCTCTATCATTATTGTTATACCCTTCTTCGATGCTCAAATATACAACGCTTATCTTTTTCACCCCTTTCCCACAGTTTACTCTATGAGGGAAAACGTGACCCGTTTCATCTTACACACAGAACACCCATACTTTTTCCTTTCCAAAACCTACCAACAGTACACCCTGTTTACCACCCGCGACATTACTCACTGTAGGACACCTTTGTCAACCAAATTCCTCATTTGCCCTCCACTCCAACCCTTTGTTTCCATACATTTTCAGAAACCTTGTTATCTAATGCTGTTACAAAATTCGTCCCGTGCAAATTGCACGTTCCGAGCATTCGACCCCTCAACCCCCGTTCAGCTCCAAATAAGTTCCGACCTCCTCCTGTCCATCCCCCAAAAACGTGAAGCAACCCTGGACTGCCCGAACAACCGTAGTATGATACAATTGGATCCAGTTAGTAGAATCCCCTCCGGTTGTTCTATTATTACCTCTAGCTTTATATCCACAAACCCCAGAGTACGCTCCCTTAACAACACGCCTCGTCTTGTACACCCTATGGCTCACCTCCCACCAATTCCTCTCTTCAACCTTCCTCTTGCCTCTGTAACTCTTGTACCTTCCTTTAACTATCCCCCTTGGGATCAGCAATTGGATCGTATCACCGAAACCCTCCAAGAACGGTCTCATGTCTTATCCCACGTTCAGCCCCTCACCTACGTCAACGCCGCCGCTGTCTTACTAATAGTAATAATTATATTCATCTTCCTTGCTTGCCGCCCGTGTCGACGACTGAAGTGGAATGCCCCTACTTCGGAGCCCTCACCTTCGGAAGAAGCCCCGGACGGTCTGCCCCAATCTTCGGCCCCCCGTTAGCTGTCACTACACCGAGAAATCCAAATTTTAATTAGTTAGCTAGCATGTACATATTAGTTTTTGTTTCTGCTTAAAACTGTTGACCGTATTATTTTTTTTTGTTTAATTGTTACTTTTGCAGAAGGGGAGGTAGTGTCCCGTAGTGTAAATCCTTACGGTACAAAGAGTTCGTCTCCGACGAATTGCATTCTAAACCTTGAACCCAAAATTCCTTTGTTCTGACATCACAGAGTGTGCGTTCTTTCATGCGCGGAGAAATCCAATGTAATCCGTATAAATCCACATAAATCCCATTAATCCGTATAAATCCGTATAAATCCCAGTAATCCAAATCTAATCCACATAAATCCCAGTAATCCAAATCTAAATTGTTAGATGCGAGGTGCATATGAAAATATGCACATCGCATGAATTCTTCGATCCCTCCGCGTCTCTATTATTGTCAGCATCGCGTGATGCAAGGCAAGCGTCTATAAACACCTCAGTTTATATTTTTTATTATTAAATTTTCCTAAAAACCTGATCTATTCCCATAGATAAAGCATAATTGTGTCAACCTATAGCCCACCAGATTTCCCCTAGCTCGACCTACTCGCATACCAAATTTCAGCTCTTCCTAACCCCTATTTCTCTTTTCCAAAGAATCACGCAAAAGTGATTCTCTCGATTATGAAATTCATTTGCGCCCTGTAAATTCCTTCCAAATCAGTTCCCTTTTGTATAGGTTCGACCCTCCTTCCAGGCCGCCCCTCTGGCGCCTCTCGATCCTATAATTATGCTTTACTATCAAAAGAAAAATGTAAATTCCGCGAAAACTATTTCGATCATGATTGGTTCGCCCCCGGAACTCTCCCGAAGTTCCATCTCCCAATCGAGGCAGTCAATTAAAGTCGCCTCCGCTTAAATTCGAATATAAGAAACTATTATAGGCGCTTGCTGTTAGGCTCCGCCCGTAAGAGGGTGACCCTTAGTTTACCTCGTCTCCGCCTACCCCGAGGTTATAAAAACCCCGAGAGCGTCGGAAACGAGGTTCTTTGCTTTCTGACAATCTTCATAATACGTAAACTCTGTGACTTAAAGTTGGTAATTATTTCTGCAGTGGCACTACCCCTCCGGATCAATTTAGCTTCCATTTGATAATGGAACTTAACTTCAGATATATATAAAAATTGTACATTGAGCTTTAGTCAACTTGTTCAAAGTTAATTTACTAATTAATTTAATTTAATTAATTTAATTTCATTTCATTAATTAAATATTATTTTTACTATATAAAGAATTCTGTATTCAAAGTGAATTATTAAAAGACTCTGTTAAATTGAGTTAGTCGTTTCCATTCACCGCACCAACTTTACAACCAATTGAGGTAAGAGTGGTCAGTGACTTCCACACACATTGTTGACAAGGCGCGAGCGCCGAGTGCATCCACTGGTAACCCGAGAGTGACGTGTCTATTATCCTTCGGATATAATTCCGACTCCAACCAAGGGGACCAACCCTGGTATTCATCGTCCTTAGTCGTCTAAAACAAATCGAGGGCCCTTTTAGGGACGTACCCCTCGACACACCCGTACCCAGTCCCCGTGCCTAAAAGGTGGCCACTCTCATCCAACGCGCGGTGAGAGTTGACAGGGTCAGGGCTTGGGTTTGGTTTAAGGGCGACAAGGGTGAAGGACAACCATCTCCCTCACCCAAGGTCCAAAACAAAGCAAAAAAAAAAAAGGCAGAAGAAGGGGGGGGGAAGAAAGAGAAAGAAAGAGAGAAATATAAGCAGGAGATCAGCCGGGTCCCCAGACGGGTCCAATGGTCTACGAAGGCGAAGGCAGAGAGAGCCCTTACATCAGAAGAAGATTCATTCCCACATTGGCCATAGAGGGACGCGCCCCACAGCTCTGGACAAAGCAAAGGGGATATGTATATACTCGTATATATGTTACAGTCAAAGTGTGTAACCAGCTATTTCGCGTAATGGCTGAAACTTTTAGTAATTTCACGAAATGACTAAAATCTTCAGCCATTATGCGAAATGGCTGAAATTCCACCTTGGTCATTTCGTACAAGATCATTTGCCCAGTTAGGTCAACTGCATGCCCGGTAAGGTCAACTGTATGCCCTTGACAATTGGTTAGTTTAAGTTGTGTTATTTTCGTTAGTTTTAACGAAAATAACACATCTTGACCTAATCAATTGTCAAGGGCATACAGTTGACTTAACCGGGCATACAGTTGACCTAACCGGCAAATGATCTTGTAAGTTGTGTTATTTTCGTTAGTTTTAAAGAAAATAACACGACTTAACCTAACCAATTGTCAAGGGCATACAGTTGACCTAACCGGGCCTTCAATGGCGGACATCGGAATAACATTGAAGGCGCGGTTAGTATTTGGAAACCTCTATATTGAAAATTCAAATGTGTTCAAATTTTCATGTGTTCAAATGTGTATTTGAAGAGTGTTTCTCCCTTATTTGAACAGAGCTGTGGATGTATGTATATTTTAGTAGATTTAGTTAGTTAAATAAACGTTTCCAATTTTATTGTGATGTTTGTTATTTCTATGAATTCATGACAAAAGTCATTTTAGCCATTTCACGAAATGACCAAGGTGGAATTTCAGCCATTTCGCGTAATGGCTGAAGATTTTAGTCATTTCGCGAAATGACCAAGTGAAACAGCCATTTCACGAAATGACTAAAAGTTTCAGCCATTACGCGAAATGGCTGGTTACACACTTTGACTGTAACATACATATAATATATATATATATGTGTGTGTGTGTGTGTGTGTGTGTTGTAATGACTGATGACGCAAAATTTGAAACACAAAATAAGAAAACAAAGCAATAACTGGACAGATATTGAGAATCTTCAAACGAAGGGATAGGAATATAATGATTCCTGTGTTGAAACACTGATCATACCCAAGTTGGAATACTGCTCGGTCCTCACATCCCCATATAAAAAAGAAGACTATCAGCTGGAAGGGATTCAGAGAGGCTTCACAGCCAAGATCAATGGATACAAAGAACTAAATTAATGGGAAAGGTTACGTGAATTAAACTTATATTCACTGGAAAGGAGAAGAGAGAGATACACCATTATTTACACTTGGAAAATAATGGAGAAACTAGTCTCTAATCTTACTCTCAACCCGATAACCCCCAAAATAACAGTGGAAAGTAGAAAAGGAAGAATGTGTCATGTTCCCAAATTAAAGACTAGACAGGGAACATCCTCAACCCTGAAGGAAAATAGTTTTGTTGTAAGAGGACCAAGACTGTTTAACCAGCTCGCCAAGGAACTAAGAAACACGAGTCGTGTTGCGGTGGATATCTTCAAGAGGAGATTAGACGCCTGGCTCTAAACAATCCCAGATGAGCAGGTGGAGAGCAAAAGAAACCAACTCACTACTTCACCAGGCCAACTCGAGAGAAGGGGCGAGAAACTTGACCTTCGTGAAATGAGGAATCATCGCAAGGAACATTTGAAAGCTTGAAAGGTCGAAAGGTTAAATTTTGTAGAATTATATATATATATATATATATATATATATATCCTCGTATGTATCCTCATATTCATTAAATGAAGTTATAGATTTTTAATTTAGAAGTTCTAGTAAAATTAATTAAAGTTTTTAATTGCAAACTTTATTTTCTTCTATACTGAAACTTTATTTCTTTATTTAATTATTTTTTTAATTAATAAAAAAAATTGTACTTGTTAACTTCGAAAATTCTGAGATTGATTTTGAAGTTCAGAAAAAATTAGAACACATCTTAATTAACAAGAACTTAATTAATAGCATTAATGGTACGTATATATATATATATACACACGTGTGTGTGTATGTGTGTGTGTTTTTTAAAAAGACTAAATCTATTTCGTTCGTTCGAACGAATATAGTATATTACAAACTGTTATTGATTTTACTTAAATGAACACTGGTATTAGTTCATTTTAATGTGTCTATCTCAATACCCTACATTAATCACATCGATCGACGGTAGTCCTGAACACGTTCCCAACGTTCTTCATCTGCAGCAAACCTTGTCCTGCAGAATACCCTCACCAACAGACGGATATCAATATCTATTGGATCAGGTTTTATGAATTTGCTTGCAAATCATTCCTCATCTCTTCGTACGACGAAAGGTAAAAACTAAGAGCTGTGATGTACTGGATGGGTATTCTTTGTCGTAAATGAAAATATGCCATAAAGAATACACTAAATTTATAACTTTTTTCTGCGATAAAACTGTGTGAATTTATCAGACGTTTTGAAGAAATTATTCCATCATGAGTGACTAAACAAACATGAATGGCGATAAAATCAAACTAAAATCCATAAAATACTTAAATTAGTTTTAACACTAAAACTTCTGAAATTAAAAACTAAAACCATGAGGAAAAAATCCTATATTAAAACAATTAATGAAATATAAACCAACTGAACACGAGTAAAAATGTTTCTATAGAGGTGTATCCTCATTATATTCAATGTGTAACATATATATATATATATATATTTTTTAATTTTGGGGAAGAAAATGTTTCTCTTTCAGCTACAAGCGAAAACAGTCCATGGGGGATCTAACGAGGATAAGTTATTTTGTAAAACTTCTTATGATGATTAGAGACGTAACTTTACTTTGTACGCTGGAGGCTTAATCACACTTATTTAATATACAGGGTGTCCCGTAAGTCTGGACCCATAGGGGAAAAATAATAAAATTACAAAATAGTCCAAAAATTTATTACATAATCTGTTCAAGTGTCCGCCGTTGTGTCGCACACATAGTTGAAGACGCAATCTCCACTGCGACGCACTTTCTGAATCACAGTCGCAGAAATTTCTTGACACGCCTCCACAATGCGTGCTTTAAGGTGGAAAATGTTCTGAAGTTTGACCTCGTACACTTTGGCTTTCAAGTGGACCCACAAATAAAAATCATAATAAAAAAATAATAATAATAAAATAATAATAATAACATAATAAAAAAATATATTATAAATCCCTATGGGTCCAGACTTACGGGACACCCTGTAGGTACGAGAGAGAAAGGAGTTAAAGGTAAGATGTCGGTGTCTTCGTCTTCTGTTTTCCTTCCAATCGTTTTTTCAATGTGCAGCCTGGTGGTAGAGTTTCTCTCTTCCGTTCTGCAAGATGTTGACGTTCGGCATTTGGCATTTGTTTTAACTTAGGACCCTAAATCAGGATTCCCAACCCTATAAACAAAGAGCTTGCTCTTAATGCCTGTGCGCGCCTGGCTGAGCCCGGGCATCTGTCCTGTTCTAGTCACGGTATCGTTTCTCTTCCTTTTTTTACTCCTTCACTTTCTCTTCTATTTGAGTATCTCTTTTTCCTTGTCTTCTTCATTGGTTACATCGACCTTAACATACATTAAAAACAACCTTATATTTTTTAATCTCTTAAATTGTATCGAATAAAATAATGCATTAATATAAATAAATAAATAAAATAAATAAATATATATATATATATATATATATACAGGGTGGGCGGAAAGTAGCTCCCTATTTTGGATTGGTAAAAAAATACGTATATTATCCATTTATTTCAGAAGAAATAATATGAAAAGGTAGGCATACATGGTAGGTTTTCTCTAAAATTCAATGTGGGCTCCAACTCTTTCCACCAGCTTCTGGAGCCGCCCAGGAATGGCGTCCACTGACTTTAGCAGGAACTCCGGCGGGATGGAGGACATGACTTCCCGAATTCGGTCCTCCAGTTCTTCCAATGTCCTCGGTTTGGTGCGGTAGACTTCTTCCTTTACCCACCCCCAAAGAAAGAAGTCGCACGGTGTCAAGTCGGGGCTCCTGGCTGGCCATTGATGTGGACCACGCCGACCCATCCAACGCCCAGGGAAGTGGGCATCCAGCCACTCACGGACAACAAGAGCGAAGTGCGGAGGGGCGCCATCTTGCATAAATATCAGATCGTCGATGTTCTCCCATGTGCTGAACCGGCCAGACCTCGTTTCGCAACATAGCAAGGTACCGCTCAGCATTCACGGTCTTGCGCAGAAGGAACGGGCCCACATCCTGATCTGAGGTCATACCACACCACACCGTTACACTGAACCGATTCTGCCGTTTTTCAGCGGTAACCGTGCGACTTCTTTCTTTGGGGGTGGGTAAAGGAAGAAGTCTACCGCACCAAACCGAGGACATTGGAAGAACTGGAGGACCGAATTCGGGAAGTCATGTCCTCCATCCCGCCGGAGTTCCTGCTAAAGTCAGTGGACGCCATTCCTGGGCGGCTCCAGAAGCTGGTGGAAAGAGTTGGAGCCCACATTGAATTTTTAGAGAAAACCTACCATGTATGCCTACCTTTTCATATTATTTTTTCTGAAATAAATGGATAATATACGTATTTTTTTACCAATCCAAAATAGGGAGCTACTTTCCGCCCACCCTTATATATATATATATATATAACATACGCATACACCTTGTTAACCTTGTTGCTGTTCCGTGCGTTGGTCTCTCTTCACACGGAGGTCAAGATGGTGGCCCCGCCTCTAGGTCTGGCTTGGTGAAGGAGTGAGTTGCTTTCTTGTCTCTCCACCGTACATAGCCAGGTACACCCAGCTCATCTGATACCGTCCTTTGGAAGCTGGTTGAAAAGTCTTGGCCCCCTGACAACCAAGCTATTTCTTTCAGTGTCGAGGAGGTCCCTTTTCGGCCCGTCAGGCCTTTAATTTGGGAACACTACACATTCTGCCTTTCCTATTTTCCAGTGTTGTTTGAATGGTAATTGGGTTTAGTTTTAGGTTTGGTACCAGTTTTTCGATCATTTTCCATATGTAGATTATGGTGTACTCCTCTCTTCTTCTTTCCAGGGAGTACAGATTTAGTTTACGAAGTCTTTCCCAATAGTTGAGTGCTTTGCAGCCATCAATCTTTGCTGTGAAATGTCTTTGCGTTTCTTCTAGTTTATTAGTTTCTTCCTTTTTATATGGGGACGTCAAAGCTGAGCAGTATTCAAGTTTTGGTATAATCACTGTTTTTAGCAGGGGAATCATTACTGTTCTGTCCCTTCTTTTGAACGTTCTTAGTACCTGTCCCACGACTCTTTTTGCTTTATTTATCGCTATCTGATTTTGTGTTTCGAATTTCGCATCATCTGTCATTATTACCCCCAGATCGATCGCTTTTGTGCTTTTCTGAATTTCCTGTCTATCTGGAGCATAATATGCAGTCTGTTTAAGTTCCTCTTTTCTACCATATCTTAAGAGCTGAAATTTCTCGGTGGTAAATGACATGTTGTTGTCTTTTGACCATTTGTATATTTTGTTCGTGTCCTGCAAAGCCTCCACTTCATTTACATCGCTGATTTTTCTGCTGATTTTTGTATCGTCTGCAAAAGATGTTACTATACTGTTGCTGTTTACTCCGCTGTCTATGTCTGTTAGCATGATAATGAACAGGAGTGGGGCCAGTACTCTCCCTTGTGGTATTGAGCTGCGTACTTCCGATTCTGATGATGATATACTTGAAACTTTGACGACCTGTAGACGTTCTCTGAGGAAGTTGTAGATCCATTTTCCCACTTTGCCTGTTATTCCCATTTATTTCATTTTATGTGCTATTATACCATGATCACATTTATCGAAAGCTTTAGCAAAATCTGTGTATATGACATCGTAGTTATCATTGCCTTCCAGTGCATCTAGGATATTGTTGTAGTGTTCTATTAGTTGTGATAGGCATGATCTTCCTGATCGGAATCAGTGCTGATTTTCGGTGAATCTTTCCAGTGTCTCCAAGAAGTCGTAAATTTTCTCTCTGACTATTCTTTCAAATACTTTGGTGAGGTGGGACGTGAATGACACTGGTCTGTAGTTCTTTGCTTGAGATCTGTCCCCTCCTTTATATATAGGGACAATGTTTGCTCATTTCAAGATGTTCGGTATTTCCCCAGTGTCTAGGGATCTTCTCCATATCCAGTATAAAGGTGTAGCATTTCAGTTTTATTTTTAATCAATAATGCGTTCCAATTGTCTAGACCTGCAGCTGAATGTGGTTTCATTTGTCCTATAGCTGTCGCTACATCTTCTGGGGTAAAATCAAAGTCTGTTATACACTCTCCTTGCAATTTCTCTTCAAAGAATGCATCTATGTCAGATATCGCCTTGTCACTTTTTGGGGTACTGAAAACTGATTCATACTGGGCAGTCAATGTTTCATATATTTCTTTGGATCGTCGGTTAGTTCATTATTTCTCTTCCTTAAGGGCCCAATAGCGGCCTGCGGTCAGAGCTGGGCAATAAATACATTGAATGTATTTAAATACTAAATACTAAATACATGGGAGAAATGTATTTAAATACTAAATACTAAATACATTTTACGAATGTATTTAGATACTAAATACAAAATACATCAATTGTATTTAATACATTTGTAAATACATTTTAAATACATACAAATTTTAACATATGCATTAACTAATTCATGTTTTGATAAATTTCTACTTTAGGGGACACGGTGAATTTCGAAATAAATACACCACTCGATAGATCAGACGATTTTAAAAGCTTTTTCATCAATGAATTTTCCATCGCAAATTGGATTGATTGCAACGAGTTAGTTACACAGGCCCACTTAAGGCAGAGCCGTTTTGTACGATTATTCGGTCAATTTCAAGATATTTTTTGATGTCTAAAAAAACACTTACCTTCAGATGAGTGTAAAGATTCGTTGTAGTATTGCTTGCAGCAGAGACTTCGTGTTTACACAGCAAGCAGGTGCACTTTACCTTATTACCGTCTTTAGATTTAATTTTAAAGTATTTTCCATCAAACAGAGGGTGCACTAAATTGTTATCTGCAGATATATCACTGTTTGATTCACCGGATTTGCTGTTGAAGCCATGACACGCACACGATAAAGAAATCAACCACTTTCGACTAAGAGTGGCACACAACTGATTGAACTGACACGTTGAAACATGAACCATGCTGTACTACACTGTCGACGCGTCGTACTGTGCTAGTACAGAACGTGTATTAAACCAGTAAAAGTATTTACATTTTTATATTTTGAGTATTTAAATACTCATTAAAGTATTTAAATACTATATTTAAATACACGAAAAACAATGTATTTATAAATACAGTTCTAAATACAGAAATGTATTTAAATATGTATTTAAATACAAATGTATTTAAATACTGCCCAGCTCTGCCTGCGGTTTTGTTTTCCTTTTCGCATAGCTATAAAAGTATTTTGGATTTTCTTTTATTGCTTCTACCGCCTTTTTCTCTTCCCTCTCTGTATGGTCCTTAATCAGGGTTTGTATTTCCCTATCGATACCCTCCAGTTTTCCTTGTATTACATTCCTGGCATTATCTCCGCAGTTGACTAACTTCGCCTCCACTCTTTTTCTTTTGCGGAATAGTCTTCTCTTTTGCCTCTCAAGCCAGCTCCTCTCTCCTTTTGGCTGTGATTTCGGAGCATATTTAAAATTCTTAGCGTTTTTTCTTCCAAGGTTGTTAGCATTTCTTCAGTTGTTTTATTGTCTAAAACTGTTCTCCACTCTATCTAGGCCATGTGCGATCTGATTGCTTCCCAATTTATAGTCTTGGACTTTAAGTTAAAGGCCCAAAATTTGCTTCTTTCCTCAATATGTGTATTGTCTTTTAATGTTGTCGTCATATTTGTTGATATCTCGATTAAGTTGTGGTCTGAGATAATGGGTGGGGTTATTTTTATGTCAGCAATGAAGTTCGTGTTATTTGTGAATACCAGATCCAGGCAGTTATTTTTTCTGGTATTTTCTGTTATCTCCTGTGTCAGCATAAACTCGTTTGTGAGAGCCATTAACATTTTTACTTGCTCCTGGTCTTCTCTTGTGCCCCCCCCCGTTGTCCTGGTGTATATATATATTCCTATCCACCTTTTTGTATTTTATAAATGGGAAGTTAAAGTCTCCGCAGATCATTATATTGGCGGATGGAGGGCTTATGTCCTTTATTAGCTTTCTAATGTCAGCAATGGCCTCCGAGAATTTTTCGTTGGGGTGCTTGGGGGTTTATAGATGACTATTAGTATCACGTTTAGTTTTTCTATTTTCACTGCTAGGAGTTCCACAAAGCTGTTTGATTTACTTATTATCGTCTCTGTCATATGACCTTCCTTTACGTGTCGTTGTTCTATCCGCTCTCAGTAAGTTGAAGCCCTCTATATTTATCTCTTTCTTATCAATACAATGTTCGCAGTTTTCACAATTTCCTTGGCAATCCTTAAGATGAGTTTCTGTGAGGCATGCGATATCCGCCCTTGTTTCGTCCATAAATCCTTTCAGGTACGAAACTTTATTTAGTGATTGGTTTGGTCTTATTCCTTGAATATTAGCCAGGACAATATTTATGTTCTTCGTTTTTCGTTGACCCTTGTGCATTTTAAGTTCGTTTTCCTTCGATATCACTTGTTTCGTTGCCCTATGATCCTCCGAGAGAGATCCATTTCCGCCTACCTGTTTTGGTAGCTTCTTGCCCGGAAGCGGTTTGGTCGGGGGTTTCCAGCTGTGTCAACTGCATGTGTTGGATGACATTTAGCAGCCATATCGTATCTGCGATGTTAAAAAAATTTTTTTTGTTCGCTTATTGTGTTCCTATTGTTATTGTTATTTCTATTGTCATTTAAATTTTGTCCTTTGTTCTTTGAGTCCGTCGGGAGATGTTGATAGTAGCATTTTTCCCATATTTGCATGTTCATATTTTGCGTAAAGCCTGCAGATGTCCGGGTGGTAGAATTTGCATCTGTCTCCAAATTTACAATGACCATTATTATAGAAGAAATTGCATATTGGGGGATGTTCATATATACATTGTCCTCTTTTAAATCTGCAATTATCATTTATATAATATCTGCATATAGTTCCTTCCCATATACTATACCCTTATACTATCTGTTGTGTTTATACTCTCTTTCGCTTTTATACTCTCTTTCGCCTGTATCGTTTCGGCCTCGTTGTGTGACGGTATTTGATTTTTTCTACTTTGCCTTTCTTTGTTTCTCCTGTTTTCCACTCTTCTTTATTCGCGCTTTCCTCTTTCATTTTCTTCTCGTAGTCTCTTTCTGCTTTAAATACTGTAAGAGAGTTTAATTCGGTCATGCAATTTTCGCAGAAAAACTTTATCCCATTAAGTCGCTTCGCGTTCGTTATAAGGGAGATTTTTTTCATCTCCCCATTCTAGGCACTTAAATTCAAAAAGCAGCTGACAAAGATCGCGCCTCATCGCCCTTGTCTCATCTGTTGCATCATTACAGATACCACAGAGTTGCAGGAATTTATTTACAATTTCCATGTTACTAATAGAGGGTAGCCACTGGTGCACAAAATTGACTCAAAAAGGGTATTATGGGAGGTATTTGGTGGGGGTTGACTCAAGCTATGATGTTCATAAACATTTCCTTTTAGCCTACAGTTTTAATACATTTCTCAAATGCGTATCGAGTGATTTTCGTGAAATGGCGAAAATTGGGACTACCTGCTCCAAATTAACCAGTAAACGACCAGATACCTACAGCTCTTTCTATATTAAGGCAGAATGTGAGGACCCATGTATTTATGGGGCCAGAGGTCTGGCCTGAAGGAATCTACTATAGTTGGTATAACACGAACTTCAAGAAAAACGCAGTCCACAAAAATAGGGGTAAGCAGACTCCACCATGCAATCCCATGGAGTCACTCAATGAGAACAGTAATAGTGTGTACAAAAATAATGGCCCAGTTTCACAGACTCAGTGTTAGTAGCTATAACTGTCGAGGCCTCAAAGTAATGCTGACAGTCAGATCAATAAACTTTTATCTGCACATGACATTTCTTCCTTTCAAGAAACTTGGCTCTCTAAACAAGAGTGCAAAAATTTAAACAATATTAAGCCTAACTACAGGGGAACAGCTAACTCACCCAATGATGATAGTGAAGTTCTCACTGTGGGCAGACAGAATAAGAAGGAAGGTGTAGCTATAATGTGGCACTCACAGCTGGATAGGTTTATAGAGCCCATTAGTTATGAATATGAGTAGGTTGTAGCCATAAAACTAACTATTGATAACAAAATACTGTATGTATATATTCAATGTTTATATGCCTTATGAGTGTGCTGAAAATGAGGAGATATTTTTAGATAGACTATGTAAACTAAATATGCTGCTAGAGGAGCTGGACTCTTCATGTGTTATAGTGGTTGGTGATTTTAACAGCAATATCAATAAACCTGGTTCGGATTTTGCTAACCTTCTTATCAATTACTGTGAGGCATGCGACTACAAACTTGCCAGTAAATTGCTACTCCCTAATGACTCATTTACATATGTTAGTGATGCCTGGGGGACTCACTCGTGGCTAGACCACTGTATAGCCTCCCACGATGGTTATAACACTGCCCAACAAAAAAACATTTTTTGCTGCTGATTTAATTCTAAGACCTGTTTCTGGATAATATTGATGTGCTGATTTCAGAAATCACCTTAGATTTTGTCCATCACATCAGGTTTTCGTGCAATGAAATATGCCTATTTTGGGTGATCCATGAAGGGCGCTTATCAAAATTGATGATTTTTGAGACCTGTTAACAGCTGTTTTGCTGTTAAAATTTTATCTGTGGAATACGCAAATCTGTGCATTAAATCTAAAGGTCATGTACAACATATTAAAATCTTGGGTATCTGTGATTTCTCCAGGTGTGAGCGTGACGTCATGATCTGAGAGAGATTTCCCATTGGCGGAGTGAGAGCAGCCGATTCCGCTAGTGACGTTACTTGTAAACTTTCAGCAGTTGGGTTGCAACATGAGCATTAAAGTTCACTATCTCAACAGTCATCTGGATAAATTTCCAGAAAATCTTGGTGATGTTAGTGAAGAGCAAGGTGAAAGGTTCCACCAACATATCAAAGTGATGGAAGAACGATACCAAGGAAGATGGGATACCCATATGATGGCTGACTACTGCTGGAGCCTGCAAAGAGATTGTCTTGACATCTCTCATTCTAGGAAGTCCTATAAGAGAAAATTTATCAGCACTGAAAAGTAAGAAAACAAGAAAAAGACAATGTTAAGAAAACTGGTCCCATGCTTGCTTTAATATGGATTCATTTTTTGCTTATTTAAACACTTTTAATCACTTTATGTCAATATTACCATTGTATATTAAAGTTCACTCCCTGCACAATTGTTTACTTTTCCATGCTGATTCTGAGTATGTAAAAACTTATTTTTTGAAAAGAAAAAAAATTGGGCATAACCCTGCCAAAATGCGATATCTCCAAAATATCCGTATTTAATTGCTCGAAAACCTGACGTGATAGGCAAAAACTAAGGTGATTTTTTAAATCAGCACACCAAAGTTACCTAAAAACAGGTGTTAGAATTAAATCAGCAAAATTGGTGTTGGGCAGTGTAATATAATCAATAGCATGTCCATACTTTATGATGTAAGGGGTTCCAAAAAACCTTAGTCCCCCCCATTTGCAGCGTACATGTTTACTTATATCGAAATAGTTTTTAGTGATTGTAAAAATATATAAAATTCTTTATTTATTGCAGGTATTAAAATTACTCTAGCTGATAAAGTGATAATATAATGGCTTCTCAATTAATTGGTGGTTCGGAGAGACAACGTGTGATAGTCTATAGGCTGACCATATTTCCTTGAGACAAAAACGGGACATTGGGATGGCAAAAAAGGGACGGGGGTTATGTAATATTCTGTATTCATGAAAAAGTAAGTACATAAATATATTGAGCTTACAATTATTCTTCAGTGACAGAACCCATACAAAAACCCATACAAAACGGTACTGTCCCGTTCAAAACGGTACGTATGGTCAGCCTAGACTGATAGATCGCATACGAGCAATAACATTTCGGGAAGTTCGTGATGCTGGAGCCACCTTTATAACACGTTCATGGGTTGCCAAAAAGTTGCGAAGAAGTGAAGACTTCGTCAAAAGAAATTGGAATAAAACTTTGGATGAATGTGAAATGGATACAACCAAATCTGGGAGTCCAAATTTGCCACTCTCTCAGGAAACAAAGGACATCATTGAAAGCGGTACGCGTAAGCGGAAAAACAGCTATGCTAAACTTTCTAGAGAGATCGAAGTGTTGAGAGGAAAGATCGTTAGTGGTGAGATCATTCGACTGTACCGTCATAGGCAAGGTTTAAAGCCTTGGCATGAACTTCCTAAGCCAAGAAAAACTCAACTTAACATCGATGACAGAATGTAGTTTGCCCATTATCTTGAAGATTGGGATGTGGATGATTTCATGCATTGAGCTATCTCCGATGAATTTTTTGTTTACGTAACACGTCGGCCTAACTACCAAAATGATTGAGTGTGGGCCACAACACCAGATGAAATCGATGACAATGAACATTATTAATTATTGCGAATTATTAAAAAGTCCAGACTGTGTTGGTGTGTTTGTTTTGTTCACGGCAAAGAAGCTCATGTGGGTGCTGAAGCCAAATGGTCAGAGTTGGGATGGACAGTATTTTCGTGATATTATTCTATCCCAGCATGTCATTCCTTTTCTAAGAAACCCAAACAATGTTATGGATGTCGATCAGGTCACACTTCTGCACGATAAGGCCCCCTGCTTTAAGGCATTAGCCACTCAACAGTTGTTGCGGAACCATGAGATCGATTTCTTTGGAAATGAAGAATGGCCAGGAAATTCTCCTGACCTGAACGTCTGTGAACACATTGGATCAGTTATAAAGGACAAGGTTGAATGTCTCTTGTTTCAAGAACCTGCAGCAAATCGATTTTCGAAGGATACAATGACGCAACACATTGAAACTGTTTTAGCAAATTTGCCTAACGATCAAGATCTATTCACGTCACTTTTGGCAAGCTACCCAAAGCGAATTCAGGCCGTCTTGGAAGCCAATGGCGGGAACACTAAGTTTTAATTGTTTCTCATTAAATGCAGGATTAAATTCTCTTTTGTAAGGTATGTTTAGTTTTACTGTATCTCTAATGGTTTAGGCCATGGGCGGGGGGGCTAAAGTTTATTGGAGCCCCGAATTAGAATCTGACCATATCCCATTTGTAATAGGGCTTGATTGTATGGTAGCACCTGACTTAGACAATGACTGTGATAATGCTCATTACTATAAGGTTAATTGGTCAAATCTCAGCCATTCTGAAGTAGATTACTATACAATGAAGACTGATGCACTGCTAAGGCTTGTAATGATTCCTGCAGAAGCTTTGTCTTGTAGGAATCCCTCCTGTGATGATGTAAAACATATAGATCTCTTAAATAAGTATTACGGTGAGTTTGTACATTCCATTTAGGCTGCGAGCGGAAGTAGCTTTAAGAATAAAAAATGGGGAAAAGTAAATGTCAATCCAGGGTGGTCAGAATAGTGTGCTGATTTTTTATGATGTAGCTAAAAATATATTCGTGGATTGGGTTGCTATGGGGAAACCTAGGCAGGGGGAACCCTTCCAACTGAAAAATAGAACTCGTGCTAGATTCAAGGGTGCTCTTTGGAAAAATGAAGAGAATCTTCGAAGAGAATCTCTAGCCAGAAAATTAGGCAATAGCAATACTTCCAGTAGGGAATTCTGGAAGGAGGTTAATAAAATTAACAATAATAATCTTACCTTGCCAAGTGTAAAAGAGGGTGTACGCTGTACATGGTGCAAAAAACATTGCAGAACTGTGGAAAAATCATTATGAAACTCTATTTGATTGTCTCGGGGGGGGGGGGGGGATAGACTAAATATATGTCTAAATGTAGAACGCTCTGAGGAGCTACTAATTAATGACTCAGAAATTTGGCAGGCTATTCATAAGTTAAATGATGATAAAAGTTGTGGCCTAGATGGCCCTCATATAATACCTATGCTTACAATGTGTTTCACAAGCTGTATGATACATGGGTACTTGCCATAGTTCATTTTGTCAGTTGTATTGTTGCCATTTGTTAAAAATAAGGGTGCTAGTATCTGTGATAAGAATAATTATAGGCCAATAGCACTTGCTGGTATACTTGCTAAGGTGTTAGAATATGTCATTTATAATAGGATAAGTACTTACTTGCAGACTTATGACAATCAGTTTGGCTTTAGAGTGAAACATAAGCATGGCCGTAACTACCTATGAGGTCACCGAGGTCCGGACCTCGGTAATTATTTCCTAAAAAAAAAAAAAAGACTGAACCGTTCTCCGTGTATGAAACGCATATTACCGCTTTTCTTTTGAAAAGAGGGAGCGTCGAGCGTTTTGTGTTTTGTGTTTAGTGTATAGCTTGGGTTGTGTTTGTAGATGTCATTTTGGTCTGAATTTTGCTCGTCCCGCCGCGCTCGAAAAAAATCTGGACCTCACTAATTTCTAAACCCTAGTTACGGCCCTGAACATAAGTATGGACATGTGTATTTATATACTAAAGGAAACCGTCCTAAAGTAGAAGATTCAAGTAGTAATGTATATTCCTGTTTTTGGATGCATCAAAAGCATTTGATAGAGTTAACCATCACAAACTTTTCAAGAAACTTTGTGTCGAGGGGTACCTAAATATATATTTAGGATACTTGTATTCTGGTATACAGAGCAGACCATGTTTGTAAGATGGAAAAGCACTGTATCACCAGGTTTTAAGGTAACTAATGGTGTTAGGCAAGTGGGTATATTATCACTCTATCTTTTCTGTGTATAGATGGATGACCTTACCAATGAACTAAAAACTGCACGTACTGGCTGTGTCATTGGAAAGGAAAAAAATAATCATTTAATGTATGCTTATGACCTGGTTCTTCTGTCACCCTCCCCATGGGCTGAGAGTACTATTAGATATGTGAACAATATGGTATAGAAAATGACATCACCTATAATGGGGCAGAGTTGTATTTTGATTTTTAGGTGTAATCTACTGAAACATGTATCATGTGGGTCTTTTGAAATGAATGGTCAGACAATACCTGTCAAAGACACATGCAAATACTTCGGTCATGTAATTACTGACGAGCTGCGAGATGAACTTGATATTGAGAGGCAACGTAAAAAGCTGTATGTACAGGGTAACATGCTCGTAAGGAAATTTGGTAGGTGTTCAGAATCAGTTAAAACTTATCTTTTTAGAACTTACTGTACTGCAATGTATACATCCCATCTGTGGTGGAACTAAACAAAAACTGCTATGAATAACTTAAGAATACAGGAATTACTGGAAAGCTGGAAAGATGGATATTTAATTTCTTGAAGCAAAGAACACCAAGCGTGGTGGTAAATGGAGTCAAATCGGAAGCCTCGGAAGTAGAGAGCTCTGTCTCACAAGGGACAGTATTAGCTCCCTTGCTGTTCATAATAATGATTGCAGATATTGATGCAGATATCAGTGACAGTATTGTATCATGTTTCGCAGATGACACAAAGATATGTAAGGAAATATTGAAAGATTACCAAACGACATTGAAACATTATTCCAGTGGGCAGAAGACAACAATATGAAGTTCAACGAAGAAAAATTCCAACTTTTGAGATATGATAATAACAAGGAGATACAGAAAAAAAGGGTACAAAACTATGCAAGCCAAACAGATAACACCAAGTCCACAAGTCAGGGATCTTGGAGTAATAACGTCGTCGGATGAAAATTCAGGGAGCACTATAACATCAAAATTACAACGGCTAGAAAAATAATGGGAATCATTTGGAGGAGATTCCACAGCAGAAAAGCAAACATCGTACTCAAATTATGAGTCTAGTTCAGTAGCATCGGTCGCAAAAAGGGAGAGTGCAATTGCAATGTTGCAAATATTGAACACTGTTACAAAGTGGAGGGGATAATGTGGCAAAGGGGGAGGGGTAATGCTGCAAAAGGGTGGGGGTTATGTTGCAAAGGGGGAGGGGGCAATGCGGCAAAGGGGTGGGGGCAATATTGCAAAGGGGTGGGGGCAATATTGCAAAGGGGGAGGAGGTAATGCAATAAGGGGGTAGGGGAACTCCCATGTTGCATGAAGGGGGAGAGCTTTAGGGGAGAAGATGGGTCGGCCTCACCCCCCAAAGGGGTATATCTAACGTACCTAAGAGAGAGGAAGGAGGAGGAGAGTCTTTGGAGGAGAAGGTAGGATGGCCTCACCCCCCTAAAGGGGTAATCTAACCTAAGAAGCTAAGCCTTAACCTAAGGAGAGAGAGAGAGAGAGAGAGAGAGAGAGAGAGAGAGAGCATGTGTTCGCCTGGCTCCAGCCAGACGCATAATGCAAGTTCAGGGCTCCAACATCTTATATAGAGGGTCGGGAGTTGTCAGAGAGCAATGTTTATTTTAATTATATGGAGGGGGGTTGCCAGCTATTAAATCTATTTATTTATTAACGGTAAGAGAAAGATTCTCTCAATGCTTAGAGTGGGTTACCAGTTATTTAATTTATTTATTTATATATAGAGGGTTGCCAGAGAGCACCATTTATTTTAATTATTTATTTATTAACACTCGTCGTGTAAATCCATACCATCTGAGAAAAAAAATAAATACAAGATAAATTCCAATAATGGACATTGAATGAAAAACAAATAACAGAAAATAAATATACAAGCAAAATAATAATAATAATAATAATAATACACACTTTAAACTATATATATATATATATATATATATATATATATATATATATATATATATCACAGGGTGGGCCGTAAGTTTCCATACATAGGAAAAATTAAACGTTTGTTTTTATGTTTCAGATACCCGAAGAATATGCGTTTGACGTAAGATCTTGTTTACTGATGAAGTAAATTTTTACGTCAATGGAGAGGTTAATCGGCAAAACATACGTTATTGGAGTAATGCTAACCCTAACTGGCTGAGTCCGACGAAGATGCAAGGTGCCGGTAAAGTGATGGTGTGGGCCGGGATATGGGGTGACAGAATTATTGGACCAATTTTTGTCAGTGGAAATCTTAATGCCGAAAGGTATCTTAACATGTTGCAAGAAGAGATTTTCCCATCCCTGCTAAACGAGGAAGGTAACTTCCCAGTTTACTTCCAGCAAGATGGAGCTCCACCTCATTATGGTCTTCACGTGCGTCGGTATTTGGATCAGCAGTTTCCGGATGCTTGGATTGGTCGGCGTGGTCCTGTGGAGTGGCCTCCCAGATCCCCAGATCTCACCCCCCTTGATTTCTATCTTTGGGGGCACTTGAAGGCCATGGTGTATCAGGAAAAGATACGAGACATAAATCATCTAAAGGAACGTATCACCAACGCCATTACAAGCATAACGTCAACTGTGCTAATGCGTGTTCATCAACAGTGGGGAACACGTATTGAAATGTGTTTTCAAAACAATGGCAACCATGTAGAGCATATTATATAAATAAAAATGGTTGTCCATAACAAAATGTTTATTTTTCCTATGTATGGAAACTTACGGCCCACCCTGTATATATATATATATATATATATTAAAATACCAACTAAATTTGTTCAAAAGATAAGCGTACTATTTTGCAACACGAATATAATGAAAAATTTTAGTGATGGATTCCATACCATCTCAAAAAAAAATTAACAAACGTGTTTCGGGTTCTATGTTAAACTGTAGGTCTAAGGTGGTTCAAAAACAGGAATATACATTGCTACGTGACATCTCGTACTTTAGAACGACTTCCTTTAGCATATAAATACACATGTCAGTACAGTGTTTCACTCTAAAGCCAAACTGAATGTCATAAGTCTAGTCACCAATAATACACTGATTATCTTTCTAAACACTTCATTTAATTTGTACCCATTCTCTCTCCACTAAACCGTACCACAGAGGATTTCTCATGGGGATGTGTGCGTGTACGTTAGTTTCTCTTAGATGTGTACGTACGTAAAATGGATTTTTCGTCTCCTCTTGAATAAAAAAGTGTATACATACCTCGATTACGATAATCTTAGCGGAAGCAGAATTGCAGCACGAAAGCGTCTATTTACTTTTGTCAGTCTTCTGTATGTATATATAAAATGTCTTCATTAAAGGTAAGAGAGACGGTGATGTTCTCCTTAATTGGCTTAGCAAAAGAATTAAATAAAACTCCAATACATTATTTTTGTTTATTTACACGCAAAACGAATCCCAGTTATTTAATAAAAAACTAATAATATAAGAAATACACAGGACTCTTTATATTGTACATTAATATTTAAAAGAAAGCCTGCAAGTCCGTACATTGATTAAATCAAACTGCTTGAAGACGTGAAATAAAGACTTTATAATATATTTGATGTAAAACAAATAATTTTTTCAATAATAATAATTGATAAGTAAAATTACATTCATTAACTAACATTTATACTCTTATTAAGCTAATTTAAATTTACATATTTATGATGGAAATGTGAATACAAAAAAAGAAAAAAAGAGATCTTTTTATTCCAAGAAAGACAAAAGTGTGCAACGAGCCCAAATTCGATACACATTAGAAGCAGGTGAATTGCCTGAGCACTCGAAAGCAACGAGCGAGATATGTAGGAATGCGGACCTCATTTTCTAATCCTGTCAAAATTCTGTGTCTGTCTGTCTCTCTCTCTATCTCTCTCTGTCTCTCCTTTCTCTCTCTCTCTCTCTCGTACGGGTCTGTTCCATTTTTAAATAACTTATTCAATCAAAACCTCGCGAGTTTTAATAAAAATAAATATTCAAAAACTTTCAAATTATTTTTAAGACATTTGAAAATGAGTTCGAAAATTTTCGCTTAATATGAATACAATTCAGTTTAGGAAAAAAATTCTGATATCAAAATACATACACTTTATGTTCTACTGCGCTTAAATTTCTCTTTTAAATTACATACTGAAAAATGTAACGTTGCTGAGGGAATCAATCTATCTATTAAATTCATATACGGGGAGTAAGAGATCAGACAGGAATTCCTCCCTCAACATAAGAAATACACACGTTAAACAATGGTAATTTATTCATTACTATCGTATGCATGGTACAAAAGGTAAAGATGACTATAATTGAAATATTTTTCTTGGATATAAGCACATAGAATCGGAAAAAGTTCGCCCAGAAATTAAATTTCTAAAAAGCATAAAAAAATCACTAATTAATTGCATAATGTACAATATTTAGCATATGTATTTCGCATGCTTTGTGGCATCATTCTAACAGATCCCCGTTGGATCAGCGATGTTTAAGCGACGTTAGGTCTGGGTATTAGTTGGATAGGGGACCGTGTTCAGATGATGTAGCGATTCCATAACCAATGTAACTTAACCTAACTTATCCCATGTCCAAAATGGGAAAGTTGAGGATCAAGCTGAAAGTAGTGTGTGTGCAAATATATAATAATGAAAAATACTTGAAGGCACCCTGACAGAGCGTGCGAGTGGGCAATTCACTCATTCACCTTGAGATATGAGCATTGAAAATAAATCTGCGGAGATAATAAACCGAATTTGATAATGACACCTTCATTTTTCGTGAAGGTGACCAATCAGAACTTCAGTGCCCAAAGCGTGGGTCCGTTATAGCGGTGTTACGACAGCGGTGTTACAAACCGCCTATTCGTCTTTGGGGATAGTGTTTACAATTGGGGATCATGCATATAAAAGTGAATTTTTTCAGCTGGAACTCACAGCAGTTATTTTCACTAGTGAATAAACAAACACATTCCCTCCGTCATGAGTCAGTCAGAACTTTACAGTTTACCGGCTTTATATGAAGATGGAGACTGCCGCGGTGTCTACAATGAATCTTTTTAATGCAACCGATCGGGACAGATTATTTCCAACGCAAACCGTTGATATTTGCAATGACGTTCCTTACGATCCGGCGCAGAGGATTGCAGTTGAAATGTAAGTATAAAATATTATGTACCTGTATTTCTATTTTTTGTGGCCTATATTTAGTCGCGAACTTGTTATTTATTTTAGTGTTCCTGAACATGTCATTAGGCGAATGCTCTTGAGTACCGTTCTGTGTTTCGATTATTTCATCATATATGTATGGAGGGTTGTAGTAATTTATTTTCATCTCATTACATTTTATTGTAAAATGATTCATCAAAATAGCAGATATCCTCAAGTTTTAATTATAGATTAGTTTGCATTAGTAATTAATAATTAATATTATGGTAAAGTCCTGTTTTGATATTTCTACTCGTCAAAAATCGTTGATTTTTAACTTATAACAATCAAGACTCCTTTGCAAGTTTTAAATAATTTTAGAAAATTCCATAATAAATTCATATGAAATGTGAAGTTATTCGGTATTTTCTTTTAAAGGGTCACAAACTTCTCTGAACAGTTCGAAGATAATTGATACTTCACATTGTAACTCTCTTCATATAAATATATATATATATATATATATATATTATATACACACATTTATGTGTACTCTACGTATTTTTTATGAAAAGCAAATGGGTTTTTGTTAAAAACGATACAGAAAAATGTATGAACTAATCAAATTAATTTAAAATCGTCCTTTCTCTTTAAAGGTCTGACGAGGAATTGACTCGTGTTATACAATCTTTTCGTGATAGCAATGAAGAAACGCCTGTCGTGGACCTGAATACGGAGGTAGAAGTTTTACCGCGCATTCAACCCAGCGATTTCCATATCATCAACGAAATAATGTAAGATTTTTTCCTTTTTTTATGTTTCGGGTAAGAGCATTTTTTCTTTTACACGTGTTTCAGGTAAGAGCATTTTTTCTTTTACACGTGTTTCAGGTAAGAGCATTTTTTCTTTTACACGTGTTTCAGGTAAGAAGAAGCCTCAATGTATTTTCATCAATTTATTAAATGATAGAAATCATGTTTTATAAAATAGGACAATTTTTTATAACCACCTTAAATTAGCTACAGAATTTGTTTCCATTACATTTTAAATAAGCTACAGAATACAGAAACTAACATTATTGGAGACAACATTGATGCAGATATTCATTTTATATATACGAGCAAAACATTATACAACAAATCGAGTGCGCACAAACGGGTGCCTTTTTTCTGTCTGCATACCATTTGATCATTCCGCTCAGTTTGACCCGGGTCGATAATTTTTAAAAAATGTATAAATTCCTTACTACGTGACATGTGCATGAGAAATGAAAGGCAATACATACCACATACGTTACTGAAGTACCCCTGGAATCGATAGGGATTCCATACAATTTCGAGAATGTGTAGCTGTTTGACGAATTTTAAAATAATAACGTCATTCCATGGCTGAGCCCCGAGTGAATTAAAATAGTACAAGCGGTCCCTATTTTTAAAATAGATAGCTATTCAATAACATCGGTATTCACAATAAGACTACCGCAATCTCTCGTAGTTGGTAATTTCAATGTTTCATTCTTCGCAAACACACCGATAAATTTGGTACCTGTGATTCGTTCGCTATTCATTACTCTCTGAAGTGTATTCGCGTCCATTTTAAAAGTCAGTGACAACGCCCCTAAATCTGTCAACTTCTACTATGGTTTGTGACTCGAGGTATACTAGTACACTAATAGGCGCGTCTATCGCCTTGGCGAATTCCAATCTGACTGAGATGTTTCCACCCTTCTGTGGACTTAAGTGTGTATTTACACTAGCAGAGAAGTCAGGTGTGATGTCAAACGGCTAAAGGTTAAATTGATCGATGAATTCTTTCTGCGTTACATCACTCCCGAGCTCATCACAAGCACCTGCAATATGGACTCGATTACTATATGCTCATTGACGAATAGTTATATTTTTAAGGCCGAAATTCTCGAATTTAAAGGCACGCTTTTTATATTCTCCATTCACCGAAGCGTGTTCCTACATTCCAATTAATATGCTTTTAGGTAGAACTCCCAGGGCGATGTTTTCTATCTGTTTAGATGCCAACCCTACTGGAACCGTGTATAGTTTGATCTGTACTCTGTTAATTGGGTATTTTACTGTGGCATGTAGTAAATTTTTCTCAATTTCTATTTGTTCAGGCAACTTAATTTCACACGCGTACGCGAGGTATGTTCCATAATATGAATCACAACGGGTTTTGCCCCTCTTCTTGATCAGCACCCACGTTTAAACAGATCACAGGATTCGTGCGGGTGAGCTTTATTTTCATATCCACCCCATTCACAAGAAACTTCTCCTGGAATGTGAAGTCTGTACGCAGGCGTCCAAACTCATATATCCTCTTTTTAGAATTTTTAAATTTGTCCTTTATACTACTTTCGTCTTTAGCTTGATAATAGCCCTCGGCACTTAAAAAGGTATCCTTCGCTTCTTTCGAAAAGTTCAGCACATTTCCCAGATAGGCTCATAGGTGATAGTACCCCGTTCCTGCCGATATATTGACCTGATTTAACTATACATCACACTGGTTGAATATGGAGTGCAGAAAGTTTGTTTCAGGGTATACAGCGTATTTGTCATCGCAGTCCGTTCCATCAGAATGGGCTATACGTAGTTTAGCGTACATGTGCACACAGCGGGTCAAAAAGTAAGGGGCTGAGCTGGGTATCATGAATTCTATTGGAGCATTCGGGGAACTAATTGTGTTTAACGGGTTAATTGTAATAAAGTCATTGTGCTCAAGAGAAATTTGAGTTGGGGATATGTCAAAGAGGAACAGCTCCCATTTACAACATTGTGAACTACACGGATGGATGACGCACGCCATGACGAGTCAGAAGCAGTACCACCTCTCTCGACAAGTAGTAAACTGTCTATGATTCATGAGAGTAATATCCTTAGCTTATATCAGTCAAAAAATGGTTAACCATAGGTTTCATTCGCTTAGAACACTTCTTTTTTATACCCTTTTACGTTTAACGCCACGTGCTGGTAATCCCTTCTTCCGAACAGCCCTCTTCTTCCCACCACCACTCATTTTTCTCTTTGCATCTTTGATGATTTTGTGTTTTTTTAGAGCTTCTTTAGGTTTAACCCCAGCCATTATGTCTTCTGCCATGTTAAGACCTGATTGTAGCGCTTTCCTCCGGAGATATCTGGCACACCTCTTCAGCAGCTGTAGGGAGTATGGTTGAAAAAGTGGATCCAAGCCCACTGCCACGCTGGTATCTCACACCTCGATAGACTGTGAAAGGCTTTCTGTTCATTAAAACTCAGTGCGTCGAAAGTACAGCTTCACTGTTAAGCTCCCATCACCGAATGGGAAGTTTTTTCCCTCAATCGTTCTTATATATATTGAGATATTGGTTATTAGATTAGTCGCGACATTCACATAATGGGGCCTGTCATATGTAATACTCAAGCTCTTCCCTCTGTGGTTGGGAATGTGAGCAATGCGCAGCAGGCGTGCCTGGGTATCCCAACAAACTGGTGCTCCACTATATTGCTGTAAATATAGCACATGTCTGGGGGTGTATAGCCAGCAACCAATTTCTCCAATTTCATCTGATACATTAGGCTGGACAAGTCATGTTGTACCTCGTGAAAGGTATCTCTTTGGAAGGCTGATCGATATCGCCCCTAGGTTATAATTTTGAACAGCCCTTTGTCTTTAATATTTCTGTTAGCCTTGATTTTAGGATTAGAGTATGTGCAGGGTTTTCTTTGTTTACGATTTCGTATACTAAATCAGCCGTAAGATTTGAGTTTTTTAAACTTACGTTTAAGTCTCTCACAACATCCTCAGCCGCACCATAACGGCCCGGACCTAGTGTTACTACTGTACTGTAATACCGTGCATCCCCAATCCGGGCGATATGTATGGTTTCATCCCGAGTTACCCGGCTTTTTCACACTCATCAAGGTCTCTAAGAATCGTAAAAACGGGTTCTTTATAATCAATATTTAAAAAGAGGGTGTCCAGCTGAATTTCGCATATCCCCACCTCATACGAATCACGACCCAATTCAATGGGTCCATGGAGTTCTGTTACAAAGTTGGCCAGGGTGTTGTTAGGATGTACAGAGACAGGGAGAGAGGACGGTAGTGTGACGTAGAAATGGTTAGGCGCCATGTTGCATACTATTTAAGCTTCATTATTGCATCAGCTTTTATATAGGTGTTGAAGCTTTCTGGGTACCCTAGCCATTTCACCAGGTACATTTTTCTCTTTCCTGAACCTTTGCTTCCTAAATTTTTTCAATTTTAAACACATTTTTTCCTAAATTAAATGTCACTTTCTGCAACTCCTCGCGGTAAAAGCCTCCTGCGATTTCTTCCCCATTCAAATCTTCAACGTAATACAACATTATCTCGCCTTTAGGTCTCATAGCCCTAACTTTAAAAATCTCACGTGTCCATCCTTGCTCAAATCCCTTCGCGAATTTATTTCCCGAACGCGACAGCCTTACATAATCATTGATTTTGAAACGCGTGAGTGTGGGGTGTTCATCTCTTCTCACATCAGGCTCTGTGCGCGTACCTCTTTCTAAAATCTCGTTAGGTGTTGTCCCAATCGTGCGATGGTGTGAGCGGTTGTATGATGAGGCCAATGATTCCAGAATGTCTATATATCTGTATATGTTTTTATGTGTAAAATAGCGGTGCATGCGTTCCTTTATGGTACGTTGAACTCTTTCAGCTAAAGAGGCCTTATGTATAGAATTGGTAGTGTAGTAGCTGATATTAAACTCTGTCAACATGTTCTGAAAAGCTCGGCCTATAAATTCTTTCCCCATATCCGTACAAAAATAGCCAGGAACCCTGTTTTCTTTCAACATCAACGTTTTGGTGGCTTTAGCAACTGTTTCAGGCGATTTATTTTTCAGAGGAATTAGCCACAGATATCTAGAGAATACATCTATTATGAATAGGATGTAGCGGTAACCATCGTTATATACTGAATATCTTTGCATGTCTGTTAAATCTGCTTGCCAAATAGAGTCAATCGATGCGCTGTTGTCTTGGCTGTTTTAAACCTTTTTCTCACAGGCTTATGAAGTGTATAAGCGTCCTGCTCCCGAAAAACCTCTCAACATTTTTTTCCCTACTCCATCATTGTAAACACTTCTGTACAGTCTATCTACGCCTCCGTAGGAGGCTGGGCTAGAAATGTCATAATAACGTCTTCTTAATATGTTAGCCATTTGCGTATTTTAGAGGCACGTGGTAGGGTTGACCGTTGTTTCCTCTTCTTTCTCCTCTTCAGAGGTGCTACCGCTGGGGTGATGGCGTTTTCAATTGTGGCACATGCGATGCATGTTCCAAGTCTTTTAACCTGTTCAGATTTCCTATCAATATTTTTGGGACATTTATTTGGTGTAGCCTTGCTTTAATATGCTTCCATCCTGATGGTGAGGGCCTATCCCACTTTCTCACCAGATCATGGACGATGTCTACGATATTCGATCCCTGTACCTTTGCTCCTTCCACAATGATCTCACCTGTATCGGTCCACTGTATGTTGGGATCCTCATTCAATAGATTATAAAGACTTAAACCTTTATTCCTCAATGTATGTAGGAGGGTGCTTTTTAATACATGCTCGATATGTTGTAGGGCCGACCCGTTATTCTTTGGTTAGTCAGCCCTATCGTCGGACACAGGTCCTATGTCGCCATGCTGTGCCTAATAACCACGGGGATCTCTGTCGGATTCTTATAATTTTCGTACTCGTGAAAAAATTTCTGCAGAGCTTCTTGGTATAAGATTCTTTTTTCATCAGGTGTTTTTTCACTGTTTAATACGGCTAACAATTCGCTTTCCATTCTTTTAAGCCTTCTTTTACGGGGTTCTAGAACCGTGTCTGGACTCTTTGAACTTTGCAATGAAGCATATATGTCATGTGGAATCACTACCACTTTCTTCATTATAGTAATATAGTCAGTAAAGGCCCCAAAACTGAAAATAAGATGGGTTGGAATGACCCTCCTCTTTGTACAATAATTCGTTTTTTCTTCCCCAACGTATGACTTTTACGAGCGAGTATACGTATTATGTTCTTGTAACGGCGTAGGCGAGCCTTCTGAGAGGGTTTCATTGATACATTGCAATTTATAACGTTAAAATAGATTTCACAGATGCATTTTAAAAAGTCGGAGCCGATATTTTTAGCCAACATCTGTTGCATTGCCCGGGGCAGTCGATGATAGATTTTTATTAATTCATGGTATTTCTTTAGCCTCTTTGTCATTCTGGAATATATACCGTTTAAGGCTCGTTTGGGAATATATTCGTTCTTAGAAGCACCCTAAACGTGTTTCGCGGATGAAAGTCACAAAGCAAATATCCGAAACGCTGACTTGTAGCTTCTTTATAAACTTCCAAAAACTCCTTACGCTGATTCGGGAACATTTGATTGGCTAATGCCCAAATTTGTGACGCATCTCTACGTTGCGCGAATAAGACTAGATATTGTGTATTTAATGACACATCGGGCATGTATCTATTTTTGAAAAAATAGATTCTGATTGATGAAGAACACGCTTATGTTAAGATGGTGGGAGGGTGTACCGAAAATTCCACCCATGAAAATTCCACCCAGGAAAATTCCCCCCAGTAAATTCCACCCAAGGAAAATTCCACCCACAGAAAATTGCACCCACGAAAATTGCACCCACCCAAAGAAAATTAGTTTAACCAATCGTCAATGCCGTACAGTATAAAGAATCCTCTTCTCTTAATATATAAAAATAAATAAATAAATTTTTTATATTTTTTTATTTATTTTTTTAGGTTAATTGTACGCCCTTGACGATTGGTTAGGTTAAGTCGTGATAGTTTGGTTAATTTTTGCTACCCGCGACCGCACGAAAAACCTACTTTAACTATGAATGTATGAGTACAGGTTTACGTGAAGATTTTGACTGCTACTACATCAGTTTCAATGAATGTAATCCTTACAATATAGCTGATGAATGTGAGCGTTATTGCGTGAATGATGTGCGCGTGCTTAAAGTATGTTTCCAGGCCTTTAGAAGGATGTACATAGACTGTTTCAAATGCGATCCGTTGCAAGTCGCAATCACAATCGCCTCATTGTGCTTTACGGTGTTCAAGAACAATTTCATGCCTAAAGACACCTTAGCCGTCATTCACAGAAACAATCCCTGCAGTTATGGGCACAAGGCTATTTACTGGCTCATAAACATACAGCAACAGATAGGTGTATACATAAAGCATTCCGGCAACACGGGGAAAGTACCCATTATGATTAATGGTCGTGTTTTTAGGTCGATGGTCTAAGCGAAAACCGTGCCACTGGTGAGAAGACTGCACTCCTTTAACGGTTGATGGTGGCATGGATGCCCACGTCGTGAGTGTGGAATCGTAGGAGATATCCACAGTAGATTTCCTGCCGACAGTCTTGCATGGACCCGCACCCGCGATCAGCTTATAGGCGCCCAGTTCACTCACAAGGTTTTGTGGGAGCATGAGTATGATGCACGGATAGAAACAGATGGACAGTACCGTGAAGAAATAAACACGATCAAGCGTTCAATGGTGATGGATCCTCTCAATTGCGGTGATAGTTTGTTCGGAGGGCGTACAAATCCCTTCAAGCTATACTTTCCGCCTACAAAGGGCGTGAAACTCCATTACTACGACTTCTGTTCTTCATACCCCTACGTGATGAAGAACAATCCGTACCCCGTAGGTGCACCTGAAAAACTGGTGGGACCTGACCTGCCCACCATCGAGGTGTTCTCAACAAATTTGAACAGGTACTATTTCGGTCTCCCCCCCTCGCGATTTATGGATGCCGATCTTACCCGTCGTTATAGATCACAAGCTCATGTTTCCCCTGTGCGTGAAGTGCGCAGAAGAGAACAACGGTGATTGTGACCATACAACCCACCAGCTTAAGATCAGAGGCGTATATACAAGCCCTGAGCTGTCCCGAGCCGTTCGCCATGCTAAAGAATATTGAAGATATATGAGGTGTGGAAGTTTCAGTAGCCACCCAACCTTTTCACGCCATATATAAACACATTTTTGAAGAATAAGGTAGAGGCATCAGGGTATCCGCGAGGAGTTGATACCGAAGATGAACAATCGGCTTATATTCAGCGTTACCGTGACCTTGACGGGATACAGTTTGACTGTTCCCAAATTGTAAAGAACCCAGGCAAGCGCTTTAGTGCAACGTTGTGTCTAAACAGCCTTTCGGGAAAATTTGCACAGAATACAGACACGTAAACGTTCATTTGGCCCAAAGTTATGGTGACGTCTGGGATTATGCCAATGCTCCCGATAAAGAGGTCATGGAGATCGTGAATGTAGGTAATACGCACATAATAAAGTGCAACATTACCGAATTGGCCACAGACAAATCGCGTGTTACAAACATACCTGCAGCCAGCTTCACAACAGCCTTCGCACGTATCAAATTTGGGGTCTATTGCATTCTCTTGGTCGGAGGGTTCTGTACGCCGATACAGATAGTGTGATATTCACAGCGAGGGAGGGTGAATACATGCCGCCTATTGGTGAATTCCTTGAAGAGTTGACTGATGAGATCAAGGATGAATGGAGACATCGCATAAGCTGACTCCTTTGTATCAACAGGGCCAAAAACTTATGGGGTACGGGTGAGGATGGGGGAGAATATGAAATATATTTTGAAGGCTAAAGGTATCACGCTCAACCAAGCGAATCGGCGGGTCGTTAACTTTGAATCTTTGAAGGATCTAGTGTGCTTAGAAGATGAGGGCGATCAGCCACCCCAACTGACTGTGGGGACCCACAATTTTCGGGTGTAGAAGCTGGGTGGCGTGAAGAAACTTAGGGGTACAAAGGTATGCCGTAACACCTATAGGAAACGTTACCAGGTGCCTGGTAGCTATGATACCGTACCCTTTGGATACCATAATCCTTGATTGTTATATATATATATATATATATATATATATATATATATATATATATATGTGTCTATTTACTTCTTAACGATATGTTATTTTATTTATTACACTATTTGTAAATATATACCTTGAATAATTCGATGATATATTTATTAAATATATCGTGTGTCAATTAGCGTTTCACTTTCTCCTATGTGTGTGTGTGTGTGTGTGTGTACAGAAGAAAGTTCTAAGCTCCGCCCCCTGTATGATCGATCAATGGTCACGTGACTCCTGCTACTACCTGGGCATATCTCTACTCCTGCGTGCTCAGTTGACCGGTACAAGCCGTGGAACTCAGACGTGCATTTGAAGAAATCCCACGTAGACGAAAAATAGTAATGGCTACCTTTAATATTGCGTGTTCCACGTTTATGAAGTGGTATTCGGCAAAGTGTGAAGATGTGGTGGATACTCAAAGACGTTCTATCCCTTCCTCCTTTGATACTTTTAAGGCTACATTGAACCATGCGAAGCTTGAGGAACAAGAGGTACAAGTACTCTACGGCTATTCTGGCGAGAGCATTGAAGGATTTCGTGGTACAAGCGATGTATCGAACTATGTTATATGACTAAACTTTAAAAGCTTACATATACCGTGAAGTGGAAGAAACAACACGTGCAGAAGAGAAGCAACGGTTATGGTTAATGAGTCTTGTTAATGAGTGGGATGACAAGCGGTATTATGTCATGTTGCATCATACCGACTACTCGTACCCTACGGCTGAGAATGTCAATCTTGTCATAATGGAGAATCTGAAGTATTTTTACCACTACATTAATATATATCATGGCGAGGTTTGCAGTGAGGTTGTGGCTAAAGGCCTGCGTGTGCTTTTAATAGAATTTAGAGACGAGTATATTGTCTGCTAAGCAGAAAGGAAAAATATGGGCATATGTTTCTCTCAAATAGTGCGCCGGAGTGTGAATAAAATGTGTTTAGTTCGTGAAAATTTTCCTGAACGAAAATGTCTGGTGCGCATTCTGGGGAGTGGGAGTGATAAAACATTAAAACCGGTATTGCTTCATGTATTACAGATGTAAAATTTCTCAAAACACATACCCAGTATAATGGGATAAGAGTATTCACATGAATCATTCACGTTGGAACAACGCCGTACACGATTCATCAGCTTATGGTGTGACTCACTCCTCTACACCTCCCGTCGAGCCGATCCGCCCACCTGTAGCTCATAGTCATCTCAGAGCTTGAACCGACTGGACGTGCACTCCTCACAATAGAATACGATGGAGCTTCCTTTGAGCAGCATTCTCAATGCCGTGTACGATGTGTACGTGACGAAGTCATTGCGCGTGTTCAGGTGTAAAACCGGTGCCATTAACTATGTACGGGAAACAACTTGTAGACAAACAAACGCTGGTAAACGGAATGTTGTTTATTTAAGTGTTGAGGAGATGAATAGAGTCTTCGTGGTAGTTGGAAAGGGGAGCGAGGATCGTTATAAAATACCTGCAGGTGTAGGCAAAAGAAGAAAACAGATTAGTGAAATCCCTTCATATAAATGTGTATAAATAACGATCAACCATGCATTGATATATGATTGATGTGGAAGAATGCTTCTGATAATAGCGTTCTTGTCCCTACGCGAAACCGTTTCATCCTCGACAGAATGTTTGAAATCGTCGGTTTCCGCAAGCTGAAGCCTATATTAGACGCTCGTGTTACGGATATGCTTTATTTTGATACGGTTCTTGCATACGCAGCTCTGCTCGACAGGTTTACCGAGTGTAGGACTGAACAAGGCGAGAATAGTCTAGAGCTGGATGCTTATTTAAGAGGTTTAGACTCTTCGAAATATCATGAACTTTGGTATAAAGGACTTGAGCGATACAGGGCAGAGCTCATCTATACCGTTCACCCTGAAGAATTGTATATTTATATAATGAGCAGCTGTCGGTACGACTTAGAAGATTATTTCAACTGCTGCTATGCATTGTGTAGATGAGTTCACGATTGAAAAGCTCGGATCGGTAAGAAAAAACCCTCGATTAGAAAGGAGTGCTTATAAACTTGAATTTAATAATGATGTGGCTAACGATGACCTCTTTGTACGTGCTTTTGATTGTATTCTGTCTGTTTTTAAAGATAACTTGCCAACCGAATGTAAAGTGGGCACAAAAATAGTATTGAACGAAATGAAGGACCTTTACATCGAGTATACAGTAGGTATCCCTGTAACTTGAGCAACAATGATGTAATTGTAGATTCGATGACGTGTGAGTTTAGTGTTTTAGTCAAGCGCAGTAGAACATAAAGTGTGTGTATTTTGAGGTTTTGCAGTATATTTATTTTCTATATATTTAATTATTTAATATAAATGTGTGTATATAGATTTCTCCTGTATTATTATTATTATTTTGATGATTATATTCCATTGTTAAAAACTGTATTTCTTATATTATTATTTTTTTATTTTATTTTTTATTATATATATATATATATTCTTCGTTCAACTTGTGTATTTCTTATCTATTATTATTTTTTATTGCATATATTCATCGTTTAAACTGTGTATAGAATGAACTAATTTGATCATGTATTTATTTTCTATATATTTCATGAAATTATTTCCAATAATTTGTCTAAATAAACAGAATGATCTAATGATGTTTTATTTAATTCTTTTGGTTGTATATATAAACGATATTATTTAATTAAAAAAAAAATATATATATATATATATATATATATGTGTGTGTGTGTGTGTGTGTATACAGGGTGTTTCAGGAGGAAAGGTCAATACTTCGGGAGGTGATAGTATCGGTCACTGTGAGAAAAAAAGTTCATATGAACATGTGTCTAATTCTGAATAGTTACGGAGATAGAGCTGTTTGAATCTGATGCGCGCACAGCTCTTTATCCCCCTTCCCTCCCCTATAACCTTGAACCATGTAAGCTGTAATGTAAGCATGTAACATAAGCCAATCGGCAGATGACTGTTGTGAGTGACATTGTTTGGTGTTTGAAGCAGTATTAAGAATGCCACACACCTTCACACATGCCGAATATGCAGATATGGTGTATGTCTACGGTTTTTGCGATGGAAGTGCAACAGCTGCTGTTGCAGAATACGTCAACGGTTTCCGAACCGCAGAATTCCGGATCGAAGAGTGTTTACCAGGGTTTCAACACATTGCGTGAGATTGGTACACTTCCCAGCGCTCATGTTTCATTTGAACATGAAGGTCAACAAGATGTGGATGAAGTGGAAAACATTCTTCAGTTGGTAGAGCGTAGTCCTACTACTAGCTCACGAAGAATTTCTACACGTCTCGGTGTACCACACACAAGAATATGGCGAACATTACGTGAGGAAGGCTTCCATCCACATCATGTACGGGCTCCAATAAACCTTAGCCCCCCCGCCCATGGCCTAAACCAGGGGTGGGGAACCTGCGGCCTTAAGGCCGCATGCGGCCTTTTGGGGGTACTAGTTGCGGCCTTCTGCCTATTTGACATTCAGAATTCATACCGTACGATAATGGACAGCAACTGATACCCCTTTAGGGCTTTAGGCTATTTCATTAGATCATGGTTTCAGCTTCACTGCTTCTTACACATACAAGCCTTCTTTATGGCTTGAACAATAGGAAATATGGCAACGTTGCCAGTTGAAACTGGCAGAGTTGCCTTACGGCTTACGCCCTTACCTATCAACGATCAACTCGACTGGCTGACTGGATGACAGTTACTGACGATTCTCCGATAGTGACACGCACGCTTGTTTCCTTTAAAACTAAATCTTGGATCAATTCGTGTACCATTTTTATTTAAAAATCTTCTGGTACCCCAATCATGTCAAAAACTGTGAAAAGAAAATTAAAGGGAGAGAACAGAGTATTCCATGAAAAATGGGAATTGCAGTATTTCATAGTTACTGAGAAAGATAAAATGATGTGTTTGCTCTGCAACGCCATAATTGCAACAGTGAAGAAACACAATGCATATCAGCATTATGCAACTCATAAGAACCACAAGTATGCTATATTGGAAGAAGAACCTCGAAAGTTTGCACTTACGAAGATGAAACTTCAAAAGCAGCAACAACAGCAAGTATTTAAAACGATGTCAGGCCTAAGGACTGAAATCACTGAAGCAACTTATAAAGTAGCATATATACTTGGAAAAAGAGGTAAGCCATATAGTGATGTGGAAATCATAAAAGAATGCATTGTTGAAGTTGTAGCCCCTTTAGATTCAGACAAGGTTAACAAATACAAACAACTACCTCTTTCAAGAAGGACCATAACTGATCGGCAACATGAATTAGCCCTCAATGTAACTGAACAACTTCATACAATATGCCAAAGCGAAAATACTTATTATTCGATTACCTTGGATGAGTCCACTGATATTACTGACTCAGCGCAAGCGTCATTTTTTATTCGTGTTATAACTGCAGATTTTCAATGCTACGAGGAGTTACTGGCTTTGGGTACCCTTACGGGGAAGACACGTGGAATTGACGTCTTGTCTCTCTTCAAAGAAAAATGCCGTGAAGCGAAACTGAATTTATGTAATTTAGTAAGTGTATGCACAGATGGTGCACTTTCCATGAGAGGAAAATGTGCAGGATTTGTTGCGCTACTACAAAAAGAACTGCCAAATCCAGATAGCTTGATTTCCTTTCACTGTATTTGGCATCAACAGAATCTCTGTGCCAAATCTACTGTTTTAAGTGACATATTAAGTAAAGTTATACGTATTGTGAACTACATTAGAACAAATGCATCACGACATCTCGCAATATGCTTATGCTTGATGATGAAACATTCAGTGTGGATCTTCCGTATCATTCTAAAGTGAGCGGTTGTCACAAGGGCAAGTCTTTGAAAAACTTTTGTCTTTGCGAAAACAAATCACAAGATTTTCTGAGGAACTCAATGAACCATGTGAATTGTCAAAAAAGGATTTCTGCAGAAATGCTGCATTTTTGTGTGACGTAATGTCAAGCAAAATTACCTGAATATTTCTTTGCAAGGTAAAACTAAATCCATATATGAAATGTGGCAAAAAATCCAGGCTTTTCGGAGGAAGCTGCGCTGTTCCAAAACTATCCTTACCCGATCGGAACTTTCAGCTGAACACTTCCCTGAACTGGCAAATGTAATTGATGAAGAAGATACAAGCAAATCATTAAGGGAATGCGATGTGAAAGAATACACAGCTGTCCTAGACTCCCTGATTGAAGAATACGATGAAAGATTTGAAGATTTTGAGAAACATGACCACACTGAAACTAGCTTCCCAACCACACCTGGTTGGTGTCTCCAAAGCACCTGAAGATTTACAGATGGAGTTGATTGAGCTATTAGAAGATAATATCTTTAAGTCTCTATTTGATACTGAGAAGGATCCTTTTGAAATATGGAAAAATGGCGTTGAATACCCACGTCTGCGCCAACATGCTCGTCGAATGTTGCCTTCTTTCGGCACAACCTACTGTTGTGAATGAACGTTTTCATATGTGACTCAAATCAAAACGCGCTTGAGATCTCAGATGACGAATATTCACCTAGAGGACCAACTAAAATTACGGTCAACGATATTGGAACCAAATGTACGACTCCTGTCCCGCAATAAGCAGTCACAAAAAAGTCATTAAATAGTTTATCACTTTTTCACTTAATATTAACACCATTTCACTTAATATCATTTTTCACTTAATATTAGTTCTATTGTTAATTATTATTCCCCCCCAAAAATAAATGTGCACTTGCTGAATTTTTTATTTATTATAAAAGCCCTCACGTATTATCAAGTTTGATTTAAAATTAATAAATATGTAGATTGTAGACTAAAATATGATATTTTGTTGTACTGTATATGTTAAATTCTCAGCATGCGGCCTGATAGGGTCTTGGTTAAATGAAATGCGGCCTTCCAATGAAAAAAGGTTCCCCACCCCTGGCCTAAACCATTAGAGGTACAGTAAAACTAAACTTACCTTACAAAAGAGAATTTAATCCTGCATTTAATGAGAAACAATTAAAACTTAGTGTTCCCGCCATTGGCTTCCAAGACAGCCTGAATTCGCTTTGGGTAGCTTGCCAAAAGTGACGTGAATAGATCTTGATCGTTACGCAAATTTGCTAAAACAGTTTCAATGTGTTGCGTCATTGTATCCTTCGAAAATCGATTTGCTGCAGGTTCTTGAAACAAGAGACATTCAACCTTGTCCTTTGTAACTGATCCAATGTGTTCACAGACGTTCAGGTCAGGAGAATTTCTCGGCCATTCTTCATTTCCAAAGAAATCGATCTCATGGTTCCGCAACAACTGTTGAGTGGCTAATGCCTTAAAGCAGGGGGCCTTATCGTGCAGAAGTGTGACCTGATCGACATCCATAACATTGTTTGGGTTTCTTAGAAAAGGAATGACATGCTGGGATAGAATAATATCACGAAAATACTGTCCATCCCAACTCTGACCATTTGGCTTCAGCACCCACATGAGCTTCTTTGCAGTGAACAAAACAAACACACCAACACAGTCTGGACTTTTTAATAATTCGCGATAATGCTCATTGTCATCGATTTCATCTGGTGTGGCCCACACTCGATCATTTTGGTAGTTAGGCCGACGTCTTACGTAAACAAAAAAATTCATCGGAGATAGCTAAATGCATGAAATCATCCACATCCCAATCTTCAAGATAATGGGCAAACCACATTCTGTCATCGATGTTAAGTTGACTTTTTCTTGGCTTTGGAAGTTCATGCCAAGGCTTTAAACCTTGCCTATGACGATAGAGTCGAATGATCTCACCACTAACGATCTTTCCTCTCAACACTTCGATCTCTCTAGAAAGTTTAGCACAGCTGTTTTTCCGCTTACGCGTACCGCTTTCAATGATGTCCTTTGTTTCCTGAGAGAGTGGCAAATTTGGGCGCCCACATTTGGTTGTATCCTTTTCACATTCATCCAAAGTTTTATTCCAATTTCTTTTGTGAAGTCCTCACTTCTTCGCAACTTTTTGGCAACCCATGAACGTGTTATAAAGGTGGCTCCAGCATCACGAGCTTCCCGAAATGTTATTGCTCGTATGCGATCTATCACACGTTGTCTCTCCGAATCACCAATTAATTGAGAAGCCATTATATTATCACTTTATCAGCTAGAGTAATTTTAATACCTGCAATAAATAAAGAATTTTATATATTTTTATAATCACTAAAAACTATTTCGATATAAGTAAACATGTAAGCTGCAAATGGGGGGGGCTAAGGTTTTTTGGAATCCCTTACAGCTTGTACACATCTTCAACCAGGAGACGCTGCCATGCGACTGGAATTTTGTCATTGGGTAAATGCTAATCGCCGATTGCTTCGATTAATACTGTTCACCGATGAAGCTACTTTCACCCGTGACGGTATCAACAACACTCGTAACTCTCATCGGTGGTCAGACGAAAATCCAAATGCCACTGTGGAAACAAATTTTCAACATCGCTTCTCTGCCAATGTGTGGTGCGGTATCATCGATGATCAGCTGATTGGCCCCTTGTTACTTTAGAGAATCGTCTTGCAGGATAAAGTTACCTAGAATTTCTGCAAAATGAATTGCCAGGAAATATTGGAGGATGTTCCTTTGGCTACACGCGCTGGTATGTACTTTCAGCATGACGGAGCTCCTCCACATTCTACCCGTCTGGTGATGCAATACCTAAATCAAACTTTCCCTGGTCGATGGATCGGCCGCGGTGGTCCCATTCAATGGCCATCAAGGTCTCCAGACCTCTGTCCATTAGATTATTGTTTGTGGGGGTGGATGAAAAGTCAAATTTACAAAAGAAAGGTGGATACACGAGACGAATTGTTCGCGCGCATTTTGGATGCTGCTCCCCGCATAAAGGAACGTCAAGATCAACTCAGACGAACAACACGGGATCTTCGCACACGAGTTGCAAAGTGCAGTGAGGTTGACGGTGGGAATTTCGAAAACGTATTGTAAACTGTAACAAATCTGTCATTTCTGTATCTGATACCATTCAAAATGCCAATGTTTAAACATTAAATGTTAGAAACAGTAATTCGTTTCTCTTTATTGATTACCATTAAGAATGCTTTTGTATTTGTAGATTCAAACAGCTCTATCTCCGTAACCATTCAGAATTAGACACATGTTCATACGAACTTTTTTCCTCACAATGACCGATACTATCACCTCCCGAAGTATTGACCTTTCCTCCTGAAACACCCTATATATATATATATATATATATATATATACCAAATGGCAGGTTATGCCTTCTAAACCGACTGGCTGCTTAAGACTTCTTAGCCAACTGTCAAGAATATATGCTTTAATGAAATAAATTGTGCAATCTGGCAACTCAAAATAATAATGTGCACCTGAACAAGCCATTTGCGCCTTCAAAGCCAGATTAAACCTTCTAAGCCAACTGGCTGATTAGGACCTTCTAAGCCAAGTGCAAAGACCAAGAGCTTTATTATGCATCTGGCGGATCCAGGCGAAGGATGGTCTCTCTCTCTCTCTCTCTCTCTCTCTCTCTCTCTCTCTCTCTCCCTCCTATCTCTCTTAGGTTAGGTTGATTCCCCACAGCTTGTGGCAGCTGGGGAGAATCCACCTTGCTTCTCTTTTCTTTTTTTTGCACCCTGGGGGGTGGAGGTGAGGGTCTTGGAACAAGGGGGTTAGCAACAGAAGGGGAGGGGAAGGAGGGCGCGTAACAAAGGGGGGTCTTGCAACATTGATCATCATTTGCAACACTGCAATTGCACTTTCCCTTTTTGCGCCCATACTACTACGATTTGCTGCAGGTTCCTGAAACAAGAGACATTCAACCTTGTCCTTTATAACTGATCCAATGTGTTCACAGACGTTCAGGTCAGGAGAATTTCTTGGCCATTCTTCATTTCCAAAGAAATCGATCTCATGGTTCCGCAACAACTGTTGAGTGGCTAATGCCTTAAAGCAGGGGGCCTTATCGTGCAGAAGTGTGACCTGATCGACATCCATAACATTGTTTGGGTTTCTTAGAAAAGGAATGACATGCTGGGATAGAATAATATCACGAAAATACTGTCCATCCCAACTCTGACCATTTGGCTTCAGCACCCACATGAGCTTCTTTGCAGTGAACAAAACAAACACACCAATACAGTCTGGACTTTTTAATAATTCGCGATAATGCTCATTGTCATCAATTTCATCTGGTGTGGCCCACACTCGATTATTTTGGTAGTTAGGCCGACGTCTTACGTAAACAAAAAAATTCATCGGAGATAGCTAAATGCATGAAATCATCCACATCCCAATCTTCAAGATAATGGGCAAACCACATTCTGTCATCGATGTTAGGTTGAGTTTTTCTTGGCTTTGGAAGTTCATGCCAAGGCTTTAAACCTTGCCTATGACGATACAGTCGAATGATCTCACCACTAACGATCTTTCCTCTCAACACTTCGATCTCTCTAGAAAGTTTAGCACAGCTGTTTTAGCACAGCACCGATACTATCACCTCCCGAAGTAGTGACCTTTCCTCCTGAAACACCCTGTATGTATATATATATATATATATATATATATACCAAATGGCAGGTTATGCCTTCAAAACCAAGTGGCTGCTTAAGACTTCTTAGCCAACTGTCAAGAATATATGCTTTAATTAAATAAATAGTGCAATCTGGCAACTCAAAATAATAATGTGCACCTGAAGAAGCCATTTGCGCCTTCTAAGCCAGATTAAACCTTCTAAGTCAACTGGCTGATTAGAACCTTCTAAGTAGGCTGACCATATTTCCTTGAGACAAAAACGGGACATTGGGATGGCAAAAAAGGGACGGGGGTTATGTAATATTCTGTATTCATGAAAAAGTAAGTACATAAACATATTGAGCTTACAATTATTCTTCAGTGACAGAACCCATACAGAACCCATAAAAAAAACGGTACTGTCCCGTTCAAAACGGTACGTATGGTCAACCTACTTCTAAGCCAAGTGCAAAGACCAAGAGCTTTATTATGCATCTGGCGGATCCAGTCGAAGGATGGTCTCTCTCTCTCTCTCTCTCTCTCTCTCTCTCTCTCTCTCTCCTCTCTCTTCCTATCTCTCTTAGGTTAGGTTGATTCCCCACAGCTTGTGGCAGCTGGGGAGAATCCACCTTGCTTCTCTTGTCTTTTTTTTTGCACCCTAGGGGGTGGGTGGGGGTCTTGGAACAAGGGGGTTAGCAACAAAAGGGGAGGGGAAGGAGGGCGCGTAACAAAGGGGGTCTTGCAACATTGATCATCATTTGCAACATTGCAATTGCACTTTCCCTTTTTGCGCCCATATGCTACTTACTCCTACGAATAATTGAGTATTGCTCAGTTCTCACAAGCCCATATAGAAAACGAGACATTACGAACATTGAAGCTATAGAAAGGACTTTTACATCAAAGATAGAGGAAACGGAAGGTGAAGACTACTGGTCTCGACTACAATCATTGAAACTCTACTCTCTCGAAAGAAGGCGCGAGCGGTACACAATAATATACATATGGAAAATACTTGAGGGCCCTGTGCCTAACCTTAGAAATGAAATAGAAACAAACTGGAATGAGAGAAGAGGCAGATTTTGTACGGTCCCAGCTGCAGTCTGACAAGGGGCAATGAAAACGAGAATGGAAAATACTCTCAGAATACGAGGCCCAAAGCTTTTCAGTGTCCTACCAAAAGAAGTGAGGAATCTCCAGCACACCGACCTGAATAACTTCAAGAACCAGCTGGACAGGTTCCTGTGCAAAGTCCCTGACCAGCCATGCGTGGCTGACTACGAGGGCAGGAAGAGATCAGACAACAATTCCCTCCTTCACCAAATCTCGCAAATGAGGCGGGATGCTGCAGAGGGGTCGACCGTAGGTCGATCCTGAACCGTGGTTCGAACTCACCTAAAGTAACCTAAAGTAAATAAGTAATAAACTCTCTGTTGCTTATAATAATATTTTCCGTATGCTATGTAGGGAACCAAAATGGTGCAGTACCAGTTTTATGTTTACTACGCCTAACCCAGCCAAATGTTAATCCGGAAGAATATATATAATTTCATTACTAGGGTCCAAAACAGCTCTAATGTGTTATTGTGCAATGTCCTGTCTTCAGATACTGTGTACCTCTCACCTCTATGGCATTCTTGGTTCAGACAACTGCTGGTTTACAATACCTTATATTTTTAATGTAGCAAAAATTATATATGCATATTAAGTTGTGTTATAATAAGATTGTATTTGTATGTTGGGTTAAATGGCTATGCTGGCCTTATTTTTGTACTTTGTATGTTAGGTTAAGTGGCTATGTTGGCCTTATTTTTTTATTACGTTCAGTGTATAATACTAAGATTGTACTTGTACTTAAGTGTCTATGGATTGTGAATGATCCGCGATAAAGATGTTTTGTTTGTTTGTTGTTTATAAAGGGTCTCCCTTACAAAGGTTTTTCCTGCCGGTACAGTATTTTTAATGAGGTCCAGGTGTCTGAAGAAATCCCTGAGTAAGCACGAACAAAATCAGATTCGTCACAGTGCATTGTGACATCACACATTCTCGTTCCTAGCAGAAATCTTTACTGGAGAAGGTTTTCTGGTGCCAGTGTCAGGTTACGACATGGAACGCATTTTGCGTGAATGAATATGTTTCGTCAAGGCTTGAAACAGCCGTCAACTTCATGAAAACATTTCCACAATACTGTAAGCGGACTTCAAGAAAATTAACCTAAAAGGGCAACCACTGAAAGGCAACGAAGACCAACAACAAGGAATTTTGAAGCAATCAAACAAGAGGAAAGGCAACCATAAGTAACGGAATCAACCAAGTCTCATGTTCCTCAATATTTAACAATTGCAGTCTTAAGTCAGTCTTCCAGCACTGGTGCTGCAGAAAGCATCTGTGGCGTTTAGGCCTTCATACCGTCTTCGCATACTTCAAATTAGTGACTGTAGACTCTCTATCTCAGCCTACATCTACGTCAGCTTAGATACCGTTAAAGCAATTCAACGCGTGTGAACATTCCGTTCTCTTTATGTCTGCGCATAGAACTCGCATTGTGTGTCATTTACCCAACTAGCAATCATTATTGTATTATTGTACAAATTAATGTAATTTATAATCTGTTGTCGTATTTGACATTGTGTATTCATACACAAATGATGTGTAACAAAGGTAATGTGTACGAAAATCATGTGTGCGAAGCTGAACTCTTCGGTCAAACTTTCGCTTTCACCTCAACCCTCAACGATTTCGGTGCTGTTCGTCCATCTCCTCCTCCCTCTAACTTTATTATGTCTGAAATTAGAATCTCTTCCAGAAATTTTTTTTTTCTGTCGTGTATGGGCTCAACTCAAAGAAAGCGTAAGGCCCTGATGGGGTTCCTCCTGTTGTTCTTAAGAATGCTTCTGTGCTGACACTGCCAAGGCAAACTCTTTCGTCTTTGTCTCTCATCTGGTACTTTTCCTTCCTGCTGGAAGTTCGCTTTCATTGAGCCTGTCCCAAAGAAGGGTGACAGCTCTCAACCCTCCTACTTTCGCCCAGTTGCTTTGATTTTTTGCCTTTCTAAACTTTTTGAATCTATCCTTAATAGGGAGAGTCTTAAACACCTTTCTTCTCACAATCTTCTTTCAGACGGTCAGTATGGGTTCCGCAAAGGACGCTCTACAGTATTGGCGATCTCCTTACATATCTCAAACAGCAAAGAGTTCGGAGGTAACGTTCATTATATTCAGAGTTAAGTGTGAAATGTTTGAATATCCTAAAACATTCCTGAAAATGAACCACAAACTTCACCTTTATTGCTAGGCGGTGAAGCGTGCTCAAATTTCAATAACAAATTTCAATAAACTCTTAGGGTTGTTTATTGAGTGATGTTTTTTAAGATTTACGTTTGATCCTGGTTTTAGTTTGACTTTCACGATTTATGGTAATTATTTTATATATACAGTGTGTATATATATGTGTGTATATATATATATATATATATAAGTATGCATGTGTGTATGTTAATAATACAAATAATAAAGTTTTTGAAGAGCATACAATATATATATATATATAACCTTGGTTTTGCTTCCGCCCAAATAGTTCATTCTGACGAAAGTCAAGCTTGTCACCGGGTCTCGATCCCGGGGCCGATGGATTTGTAGACTCAGCGACGCTAACCACTACACCACCGAGGTGCATCCGAGGGCAAAAAAAAAAAAATAAAAAATAAAAAATAAAAAAAAATATATATATACACACTACCCTAGTGTGAAAGCCTCATTTATCATCTTTCAACATGTAGCTAATGATCCACATTCGAAATAATAATAATAATAATATACAAACCATTACAGATTTTTAAATTTTAAAGTGAAACATTTTTATCACGTTTTATAACAAAATTTTGGGTGTTAAATTTAGATTTCTGCAAACTGAGGTTTCAAAGATAGAGGTTTTTATGGGAAAGAAACATTCTTGAGCGTTTTGTGAGCCGCTTAAAACTCAGTTTAGAAATTGGCACAGTTACACCTTCAATTTTTTTTTTTTTTAAGGAAAAATTTAGTGAAAATATCATACCTTCTTTTGTCATTTATGCGAGCTTGATATTATGTAAAAACGTCATGTTTCTAGAGCCCTTTAAATCTCTAAAAAATATATGGTTATTAGGTTGCAATAAACGTAAGCCTTGGAAGAAAACGAAGAATATATATATATATATATATATATATATATATATTATATATATATATATATATATATATATATCTATAGTATATATATAATTATATAGTATATATAATATATATATATATATATTATATATATATATATATATATATATATACATATATACTGTATATAGTTATATATATATATATATATATATATATATATATATATATATATATATATTATATATATATATGACAGAAGGATCAACACAACGGCAAACATTTTCATTTATTTGTACTTCATCATCAGTGAATTAAGTCTTAAACCTTAACAACTCGTTTGATTTTGCTAAAGATAAAGAGATCAATCATGCCGATTCTCTTACTATGGCCAGTTTTGATGTCTCGTCATTGTTTACTAATGTCCCGTTAAAAGAAACATTAAATATCATACTAAATAAGTTATTCACTACTGATAATACTCTTATTAATGGCCTCACTCAGATTCAATTTAAAAACCTTCTCGAAATAGTGTGTTTTGATAATCTTTTCTATTTAATAGCAACCTTTACAGCCAAATTGATGGGGTAGCTATGGGTTCCCCGTTAAGCCCAACACTAGCAAATGCATTTCTTTGCCATTACGAAGAAATTTGGTTGAAAAGTTGTCCTAGTAGTTTTAAACCCATATATTACAGAAGATACGTGGATGACACTTTCTTAATATTTAACCATCCTTCACACGTAAAACGTTTTCTTGATTATCTTAATAAACAACATAGTAATATTAAGTACACGT